>VZSE01027395.1:2459081-2551467 GCA_013398275.1 Promerops cafer
TGTGTGTGTGTGTGTGTGTGTGTGTGTGTGTGTGTGTGTGTGCCTGAGCAAGGACTTCAGGCTTCCAGTGCTAGACTTCAGCCTCAGGAGCCACCCATGTGCAAACCAGCCATCTGCTTCAACTGGAAATAATGCTGCTGCTGCTAAGGGCATTTTGATTAAAACTCGTGGAACCTGGCTAAGCTACCTTGCAGGAAGAAGAAAATCTCTGAAATCTATTATTTCCTCTTAACCTTATTCCAGTGACAGAGGAAATTCTTCCTCTCAGCACCATGACTTGTCCCTGAGGCATTTGACTTACAGCTGATTTATTAATCTGCAGATTATTAAATGTACAGTCTGACCAGCCACTTCTCCAAGGTGCTCCTCACATCCATGCAGAAGCAACCAGGAGCAGACTCTCCTACCAGTGTAGGCCCTACCAGTGGCAAGAAGTTTTCTTGGGGCCTCCTCAGATCAGGGCAGGAGCAGGCTCTGGGATGACAGACCTTGTTATGCTGCATCTTGCAGACAACATCCTACTTCCTAAAAAATTTTTCCCTTAAAAGTGGAATGAAACTGCCACTGGGATGCTTTTTGTTTCTGTCATTTGAATTAAAAGAAAAGTTTCTGGAAACATACTTTTCAAAGGATAAATATGAAAAGGAACATTATTTCAAATTTGTGACACAGTGTTACCGGTGTGAGCCTTCGATTGCCAATAAACAGGCTGACAAAATAGTTCTGCATGTGCTGATAGTTGACAGAGCTGTAAAATATTCCATGAGTAAATAAACATATCTGAAAGACAATCATTTTTTTCTCTTCAATTTTGTCTTAAAGAGAAAGTGAAGAAATACCTAAGTGGCATTAACCATAATAGATTTGCTTGGGAATCACAGCTTTTCCTGTAGGAAGAGGCTTCCATGAGGCACAGTGATTTGTCTGCTGAAGTGTATGTAATTTCACTGGATCTCTTTGGGTGTTTAATGTTGACAGAAATGAGTTAGGCTGAGCCAGGGCTGTGTAATGGAATGTAACAGAATATCATGACTAGCTCACAAATTGTAGTGGGCAGCTGGACCACATGCTTGCAGAAAGCTTCCCCATTGTGCCACGGCCGAGTGCTGCACACCAAAAGTTATAAAATAGAGGCCTTGTCTGTCCACACAGTTATTAGAAAAATCACAGAAACACTGTAACCACAGCACTCGGTTCATGAATTAAGCAAAATAGTTCAAATCTACTTTGGAATGCAATTTTTCTGTGGTAAAGCACTTTTTGCATGCATTTGATTTTACTGTGAACGCTTCCATTGATTCCAATGGGACTCTCAGATGCAAAAGCTTGTAAAATTTTGCAGGATTAGCCCTTTCCCAGTAGAATTATTTTTTAATATATATTGTCTCAGTAAGGATGGGGGTGGGTCTAATTTTTGCAAGAAGTATTTATCAGATAAGGTGATATATAGAACCATTTTTCCAAACATACTGTTCGGAGACTCTAAACTTCAGCCTAAATTTGGAATAGGTGTGTGTCACACTGTACCTCAAAGGCTCCACAGGTCTGGTTGCCTGAATGTTATAATGACCCACATCCTAAATGATTTAAGATGTAGTGATGTTTGCCTTGGAAACAATGCTCTTTTAGAGAAGATCTGCCTCTCTACATCATATCAGTGTGTGTATATGCATGGGATCCATCTCTATATAAATATAGATTAATAGATGCATGGATTCATTCATTTTTTTGACTCAGTAAATACCTCTCTCTACAAACAGCTGTACTGGCACAATATAGATGTGCTGTGGTGGGAAATTATGACAGAAGTGCAACCATAGCTTCTCCATTACAAAAAACACTGCTTTAGTTTCACCATGCCTATCTTTATGGGGCCTGAGCCCAGGGGTGTTACTCTGATGTTTAGTGCAGAGCCTCAAGTCTTGCAAAGGTGAAAGAGTTGCAAAGGTGAAAGAGTTGGAATGTTAGAGTTGGAATGTTAGAGAGTTAGACTTTAATGTCTCACACCCGCTGACGACATCAGATCATACCAAGGTCACCCACTGGGAAATGGAAAGCAGAAGAGTTTCTACATTTTGTTGGAGGCAAGTTGTTAATGAAACAATAGTAGCAGAACATGCAATGCCAAAAGAGAAAATATATTAGTTCAGGGCAAAATGATTAATATCTGAACCTAGAACAGGTTATCAGGTAATAATAAATTATTTTTTACTTTTTATAAATAACTTTAAAATACAAATAAGTAGAAGAGAAAAAGCGAATGTGATTTTAGGTGTTTTATGGAAATACACTGAAGGATATTAGAAAGAAAATGAACAAGCAGAAGAAAAAGGTTCCCACACACTGCAATTGGCTTTGAAGAAGAAAAGAAAAGCAAAAGTGGCAGTAGCTAAAATATATTGTATCATTTTTCTCTGTAAAGCATTATCATAAGTTGGTGAAAGTCAGTTATAGGGATCAGTGATAATTTCTAACTAACTTTTGAGGAACAAAGAATATCCATTTAAATATTCCATTGCTGCTGATAAAAATCAGGTAAGGGGATCCTGGGAAATTAGTACCTGTTTTCTTTCCTTGCAGACAGAGAGGCAGAATTTCTCATACCTATGTGCTGTCAGTTTGATTGATATAACTGTGGAGAGGGAGTTCATGCTTAGTTTGCTTAGCAGTTGTTGTTTATTAAGAATTGATAATGGTACTCCATGACAGGTCTAGCTCTACTGTGGTAGCTGCAGTTCTTTCCAAAGAGGTGACATTTACAGAGTAGGAAACAACTATAAACAATCAACAACTATTGTATGGCAGAAACCTAAAGAATATTTATAGTTTGCTTCTTCCTTGGAATGTCCTGGTGCTTTTGCGCTTGTGGCTTTCCCAGGTATAACATTTTGCACTTATTTCAAAGAAACTGTTTCAAGACAGCAACTGCTTAAAAGCCATTGTGCTACTAACTTAGGAAATTGCATCTTCAAAATATTATTAAACTGTTGTTTTCAGTAGTTGACTTGGCTTGGTTCTGTCTTTAGCTTGCTGTTATGAAAAATTTAGAATCACAAAAGACAATGTTTGGCAAAAAATGAAAGCCTGAGTAGATTTCTGAATGGCATTTTTTTTTCTATTGCTAACCTGAACTTAAAAAATTGTAAGCTACAACATAATACAGAAGGAATCAAATATCCTAAAGTGTATTTTAATGTAAAGCATAAACATGAAAAGAAAGGATAACAAATAGCAAATATTTATTCACTATTGCATATGTAACAAATCTAGCATGGAGAAATGACTGATCATACTCTCACACACGCTTTCACTCTCACACACACTTGTTCTCATCATAAATTAATGTGGAAACCTTTCTTTGGTGAAATGGGAGAGCCAGTTGTTTCCAAGCACATGCACAAGCGAGAGCATGGCTGTAACCAATTATGCAGTCACTTGTGTCTCAGATGGAAATGGATTAACTCTCCATGTGCTGCCGTTTTCCTCTCCAGCAGGGTCAACCCACACTTTAAGACTTGAGATACATAATAAAAGAGTTTTAAATTAGAAATGTGAAAGAAAAGACCTGTGAAATGTTATTTTTTAATGTGGTTACAGAATGAATGGATTTCTTTGTTGTAAATTGAAACAATCAGCTGGATTAGACTAATGCAAAAAGAAGCATTTTAGAATGCTTTGTAAATATCAAAATAGTTATATGTATTTGTATAATCATGATCTTGGAAATGTTGTTCGTGTAGCTTGTTGTATGTGGTTTCCTTAGCAATGTATAAACATTACAGATGAAAATCTGAGCTCTCTTTTCTTCTTTCACCGTGACTTCAGTTTTGGAATTAGTAGAAAATATCCTTTCACTGTGAGGGTTTTTTTCATATTTAGTAAGGCTTTATTTAATAGGCAGTAATATTTTAATTTAAATAGTAATTTATTTTAAATATCAGTTCAACCATTATTTAATTTGCTTCAATATATCTTAATTTCTTTCTATATTACAGTAATATTTATATAAAAGAATTTATAATGAAATTATTTTTTATGGGTAATTAAATATGGTGTGAAGATTTTCTGTGAAATTATTGTATTCAAATCAGGCCATTTCTATTTATTTCATGACTTAAAAAGCACACTTACCGTTTGTGGTATATGCTTCTACACGTTTAAATAAAGAGACTTCAATTTCTTTTTGTATCAAATGTTGCATTTGCCAAAATGTAATATTTTGTTAGATAAACTGCCAAGAAAAACAAAAAAAAAATTAAACCCCAGTTAACACAGATTATATTGGTTACTCCCATTTAATATCTCCATGAATTTGAGAAAGTAAATGTAAACTGGAAGTGAATTTGAATGTGCTTTCTCATGTAAGTGTTTTAGTTGCTGGGCTACCGTATATCAACAGTGTGATTCCTCAAGCCTCTCCTTTGTGGTACTTTGTTTTAATGAACATGAAAATATTGTGTACAAAATGACAGTGTGAGATGTGTATAACACTTTAGCCTGTGGGTTAGAATACCTGGTTCCAGTCCCTGGTATGGAAAACGTTTAATAACTTATGCAAAGGGAACAGTTTCTGGAGGAAATACTGAGGAAGACCATTGAAGGGGCTTTGCAGCTTCTGGTTCCACAGTGAACAGATATCTCTGTATGGACATTTTGTGTGGCAGCTATAAGTGCAACTTGCTCCTGCAAATCAGGTCTCTAGAGCCATGAGAAGTTCTCCAGAAATTCATACACAGTTGCTGAAGCTCTTCAGTCTTGATCTAAGAGGAGCAAAGAGTTTATGCTGTTTGTGCTTATGCACTATGAAGAACTGAGCAGAATAAATGCCCAATGGGCACATACAGTATGTACAGGATGCTTCCACACTTTTGAAAAGTATCTCCTATTGAGCTCATTTTTTCCCCTTGCCCTATGAAAATCTTTAACTTCTCTTTGCATGAATACTTTAAAAAACTCCTGACACAAAAAACCCTAGCCAACAACAACAACAACAACGAAAAAAAAAAAAAAAAAGAGACAGAGACAGAAGAGAAAGAAGGAAAGAGAGAGAGAGAGAGAGAGAGAGAGAGAGATCACCTTTCTGTATTCCTGAGTCTGCCTGTATTGGAAATCCACAGGGCTATTTACTGATAACTTTGATCTCTTGGCTACAGTAAAATCTTTCTGGTATTTTTATTTCAATGGTCTTTGTTAAACCAGATTCTGTGACCGGACTTTTCAGAGAAATCATGAATGTAAGACTGAAAAAGAGCAGTAAGAACATGGGAGAGGACAAAAATATTTCACGGTGAGCATGTTTCTCTGACTTTACTTTCAAAGTATTTAAGGAAAGGCTTTCCTTTTTAGCTACTTACCTGCTACAATGAACTGTGAATAAATAAAAAAGCATATTTGGAGGGTTAGAACAAGGCAGAGATTGTATGAATCACATCGGTTCCCGTACCATTCCCTCCGAAGAGCCCGGCAGCCCTCGAAGGACAATTGCTTTGGCCTCGCTGCAGAGTGTGTCAGGAATAGTTGGGAAACACCGCCATCCTGTGGCCAAAGGGCGAACAACAACTGGAAAAGGCTTATTTCCTCACCCGCCTTTTAGGTCAGGCTTTGGACCAAAAATACTAATAAAAATATCTTTAATGAAAACTGGAATCTTAATGGGATTTAAAAAAATCCCATTTGACCTGGGATGACTGAAGAACTCCTCCAGATAAACTGAGTTTTCCTCTGGGTGTGACTTTTTTGTTGCAATCCTAAATTCAAAATATCATGGTTTTGAATTTGGAGTTTAAACACCCATGTGGCTTCATACAGTTTGAGCATGTTGACTGGACAAGCAACGCCAGTGGGGCATATTTTTGGGGATTTCCTGAGAATACTTGTGAATGCTAGTTCATTGCATGTTTTGGCTGAGACAAACAGGTACTTTAGGTTTTTAGAACCTTCTTTGCAATTTATTTTAGAAAGTTCAGGCCTTCAGTGTCAGATTTCTAGTGCCAAGGGACCAGATTATCTTCTTTGGTCTTAGCCAACAACTTTTATCTCTCATACGTCCTGTGATCTCTTGCTGACTGATCTTGTACCTGCTTGAAAAGGTAATTTCAACTGACTGTAATAGTGTGTCTGAGGTCTTTGTGATGCATTTTGACGGACTTCAGTGGAATCCAGTGCAGTTTGGTAGAATCCAACAATGTAGGTGTTAATTTTTTTTGTTAGTTACCGAAACAATCTCCTATCAAGGAAAAATGTGCAATCAATTTCTATTATATCTGGTGTTAGCTATGAATTTTATTTCATAGAATCCTGGAATGGTTTGGGTTGGAAGAGACCTTACAGGTCATCTAGTTTCCAACTTTCCAGCTGTGGGCTGGGACATCTTTCACCAGACCACATTGCCCAGAGTTCCACCCAACCTGGCCTTGAATACTGTCAGGGATGGGAAAACATGATCTAGTGCCTCACTACCCTAACAATAAAGAATTTACCTAAGGTAAGGAATTTATTCCTAAGTAAAGAATGATGCTGTCATAATTATGTCTGCTGTTTCTCTCTGTAATATCTGTCTTCTCTGACTGATAATCTATTCTCTGTCTGAATCCCAGTAAAGCCTTCAATTCACAAAATTACTTGCTTAGTTTGTTAATGTCTTGTTCTCAAGAGAAAAACAGAGATTTTGACAGTGATACCATTCAAAATAAGGCATTCTAATTTACTAGTGTCATCATAATTTGTTTGGGAGTAGTCTCACTGTCACGTTGCAGTACCTAACATTTAAAGATAAATATTATTTTTTTTTCTTCCCATATATCTGACATACTTTTTTCCCCCCCTAGATATCACAATTCTCAAATCAAATAAGACAACTTTTGATTCATTCCTTATACTGGTCACATTAATCCACAAAATATAACATTAATGAGACAAGAATTCAAGTCATCAAGGATCAAAGCTTTCAAGTCATAGAGCACAGATCAAACTTTAAAGCTCCAACACTAAACTTAAAACAGTATTCTCAGAATGTTGATTATATCAAGTCAAAAAGATACAAGGACTGCATTGCCAGAAAGAACGAAGTATACCAGGGAGTAAGGAGTGCCTGCTTTGCATGAAATCCTTCAGCATGGGATGATTTGACAGATTTTGTGTTGGCAAGGCTAATTGCATGAGATTCTTAGTGTTGTATGGTTGGAAAATTGCTGTGATCCTTATCTACAGACGGAAGGAAAAACTAATAGAAGAAACAGAAAAACACATGGCCATGTGCTACATTGTTATAGGAGACTGGATAGGAGTTCTGGCAACAATTTTGCTTGTAACTAGGTCAGGAGTGGATTGGAAGACTCTTTCTAAAAGCTGAAGAACCCCTTCTGTTCATGTACATTTCTTCACTTTGATATTCCCCCCAGCTCCACATTTTGTCGTCTCAGAATTTGACCCCTGTGTTAGCAGTGAATGGTATTCTCTCTCAAAAAACCAAAATCAATTGCATTTTTTTAGCTGCAGCAATTCTTTGTGTGTGCTGGAGAGCACCCTCGGCCCTTCAGACTAGCTGTACACGTCCTGTACTCTAGTACTGCACTGCAGATCTCCTGGTTAAAGTTGGTCTGCTTATCTAAAAGTCATCCAGCTGCTTTGCTTTCTCCCTCATTCCCCAGTATCTAAAATATTCTAAACCTTACCTCCCAATCTTAATTTCTTTCATATCCCTCAATTCTTAACATCTTTTCAAAGCACTGGTCACCCTGGGTGCTGGACATTGGGATGTGGATGATTCAGCAGTGGGGCTCTAGTCAGTCGTGTTGAGCAAAATGAGTTAATGACAGGTTTTGGCCAAGGTTGGTGTACTTGGCATGTGGATGTGGCACTTTAGGATACGATTTAGTGGTGAACAGGGCAGTGTTGGGTTAACAGTTGGACCTGATGATCTGAGGGGTGTTTTCCACCCTTAATGGTTCTATAATTATGAACTATGCAATGTATCACAATGGGTACAAACATCCTTTCCTGACAGAAGTGTTGGCAGTTCTTTCATATTAATTATCCTTGTACTCTATTTAAATGGAAGCCATATAAAATAGGACTTACTAAGGGTTGAATTTGCCCTTTAAAATATTCTCTTGGCCTGTTTAATCTTTGTAAAATAGATCAATATAATAATTTTTTGCCTCTGGACTCATTAGTTAGAAAGTTTTTATTTCAGGCCTCTATCTTCTAAAGCTCAGTTGCCTCAATGTACTGCATTTCAGATTAAGTCTTCTCTAAACTTGTCTGTCCAAAGGAGGAAACTTAAAGTACCAAGTCACTGGTACAATACTTTGTAAAAATTTAAGAGATCTCTAGGTAACATTTACTGTCTGTGGTACAGTTTCTATGGCAGCAGCCTCTTGGCTGTTTCATTGCTGCTTTCCTGACTAGATCTGTATAAAGCAGATGGCAAGTGGGTTGACATTTCAGTTTCAGACATGCCAATTGAAATTGACAACCTCATGTTAAGTATGCTAATCCTTAATTGGAAAGTATATCCCATTTGGACTACTGAATTTGCTGAGCTTTCATTGAAGAAGACTCTCTGTTCTAATCTATTAGGATAAAGCAGACTACAGAAGAAGGGCAAATTTTCTCTTGGAAAAAATTCATTGAGAGGAACTGCTATGATACTTAAGATCAGAAAGGAATTGGTTTTTGCTCTATTGGATGGTATTTGTTGTGTGGGGTTCTTTTTTTTGTGGGGATTTTAAAGTTATTTTTTGTTGTTGTTGTTTTAAGGAAGAATGCCTTTTTGGACTTGAGGACAGTGTTTAATGAGGCCATGGACCTGCTGGATGAACTTCAAAATCCTGAAAGTTTGGCTTATGTTGACACCTTGTGTTTTTGAAAGTGGGCTCAAAGCCATACATCCAGAAGGGTAAGGAATCCTATAGGGACTAGTGCTGCTGCTCAGAGAACTGATAATTCTAAATAGTAGGCTGCATCCTATCTCCCCATATTATCAGTAAGGAAAATTAATACTTTTTTAAGTTGAAGACACTGAATCCTATGCTTATATAGCTGTTAGAAAACAAAATATAGCAGGACTTTTTCCCCCTTTTTTTCCTATGAAGACTCTTGAAGGACAGATAGGACAAATCGACTCAAATGTTTGGGGAAGAATGGAAAAATTCATTGTAATGAAATTTCTTTTTTGCAGTTTGAATGGGAAATTGAAACAGAAGTTGAAGCGTTCTTTTTTTTAAGGACTAACCTTAAAGGATCAGGTGATATTCTGCAGTTTAATCTTCTTAAGTTCTCCTTTACTCCTCACACTTAGCATCTTGTTGAAATGAGAGGCTGGCGAAGATAAGGGAATGCTTTCAAAGCACTTGAATTTTCTCACTTGAAATGACTTTTATAAGGTGCATGGTAAAATCCAAGAGTTTAAATCTCTGAAATAATTCATGGAGGCAGGATAGGAATGGTGGAAAGAGTATGAGCCATGTTTTGGCTAAAGATGGAATAAGGTCTTTGTTGAAGAAGTTTTGCATTATTCTAGGAGCTTTTAATCAACATTCAGTTTTCTACAGATCTCTGCTAACCCAGCTACAAAGAGACCGTGGCATGTAACTGACATGCCTAAGGCATAAACAACTCCTTGTTAAAATACCGTGGCAAACTTTGACTTGTTTCTTGTGCAGACCTAGCAAAAGATTTAAAAGGTCTACCACTCTCCATTTACACTTTCTGCTCTGAAGTGTGTATTTTCTGATTTTGTGATGCTGTGAATGCTGCATGTCTGGCAAATTTTTCTCATCCATACTTTGGCTGTATCCATGCTGGCTCTGCATATTGTTTCTCTTCTCTGTGGCTAGAATAAGCCATATGGATTAAAGTCTGTGGTTTGGCAGATAAAACCTATGAAAATCTATGTCTTTTGCCAATGCAATATAATACATCTATTAAATAGTCGTGGTGTGAGATAAAAGGACAGTGTAATACCCCTTTCATCTCAGACTGTGTAATGAAGGTACACTTCAAGTTTTCTCTGGTTCCTGTAACTGCTACATGGAAGCCAGGAGTCAGAGAAGTCATGATGTCACTCAGGGGCCATTTGAATTCCCATTTTTCAGGCAGTCCAACAGCTGATGGGTCTACAGATAAAAGGTTAGGAGGGTTAGATGCCTCTTGTCATTTATGCTATGGTGTTTGCAGCTGTAGTCAGCCTTGAAGATTATAACTAGATTATTTCAAGATCTCAGCCTGCCATAGTAGGGCTAACAGACACGAATGTCGGAGTGTGGACAGAGACAGCTGATAGTTTGATGGGAAACACCAAAGATGCAAATCAAAAGACATGCATTTTTTATTAAGCAAATGAAGCCTGGGCCTCTGTGAGTACCTTTCTTGAGTTCAATCTCTACACTTAACCATCCACAAACGAGAATTAAATTACATATATGCTGCGCGTAATTTACAGATGAGCAGAATGAGTCCTATACAAAAGTATTTACCATTGTGACTGCAGCTGCAGAGTTGGGCACATTTTCAGCTTTCAGATGAGAAGAAACATGGCTGGAAAAATAAATGAAACCTGGCTGAAACCCTTTGCAGAGGAATACTTCAGTAAGCTGGTTTAGTTTATATTTTTTCTACTTTGTTCTACTCCAGACACTTGCTGGAGAAGAACATAACAATTCCATATTCACAGAGAGATTTGGTATCATATTTCAGTCTGTTTTAATTGTTTTGAGTGCAATCTTATTCTACAGGTGCTATGTGAACAGAAATGATAGATAAGCAGTAAACAGTATTAAGAAAGTCCCTGAAAATGGCAAATTCTTACTCAATCTTGTTGCATAACAAATAATTAAATTATTTTAATATTTTCATTGATACAGATCAATAGATCAGACAATATTTAAGTTTTCAGAGGATTTATATTTTGATGGATCAGTATTATATGTTAAACTAGTTCTGAATACAAATTGTTCTACTCACATAAAAATGTAGTAGCTACATAATTTGTAGCTTGTGGAAGTGTTAGGAATCTGAAAGAATCATGGAATCTCAGGGAATCTCATGACTTATTTTGAATTTTATGCCCATCTTTGATTGTATTTTTAATCTTGTGATTGCTATTTAGGTTATACTCCAGTAGATTCTAAGAGGTATTCAATGGTTTAACTATTATGTAGGTGCATAATTTTACCTCCCCAGAACAAGTTTTGAAACAATGATTTCTATGCAGTAAAGAACTGGAATCTGAAGTCACCATTTGCGCCTGCTAGCAAAACCATAAAAGACTTAAGCAGCACATGACAAATTATTTTAAAACACTGCATATATATGATTTTATTTACCCATTTTTTCAGTAAGGGTTATTGTTACATTTAAAAATATTCAGTAAAGGTATATTTTATATACCCTAAGGTGAAATTTAGAAATTAAGGCACACGTCATAGTTCATCAGTGCAAGTCCATAAAGACCTTAAGTGTAAGGAAGCTGCACCTAGAGCATGACAAGTGCCCAGTGGATGTGATGACAGATTTGTATAAAGAACGGCCAAAACTATAGAAGATGACAAGAACAAAAGTCCAAGGATTGCTTTGAACTTCTTAACACTTTGGACTTAAAGAAACTGATTCTTCACGTCCTCTGAAGAGACCAGCACTCTCAGAACATGGACTGGTGAGATTCTGTTACTAGCACACCACTGTTCAGAATTCCCTAGCTGTATATATACTTAGCAAAGCTCATCTGTTAGTAGACAGCTTATATTTGTCTTGCTTGCTGAATATTCACTTGTCCAGTATCCTGATGTAGGACTTTGGCACTAGCCAGAAGTCTGCTCCAGTTTTAATTTTAAGTATGTTAAAAGATATCAAATACAGCTATCTGAACTTCAAGGGTGAAATATCTTATATAAAAGACAGATTGGAAAAGTTTAAAATAAAGGTTTTGAAAACAGATCCCTTCTCTGCTCTGCTCACTCCTGGTAGAGTATTTTTTTCCCTCATGTCTGAATTCATAGGTGAGGAACTTTCTCTGACTTCCGTAGTTGCAGCAAACTGCATAGAGCCCTGTCTCTGATCTTGGGAAAATTCCCCTCTTTCTATCTTCTTTTGACTCTGTATTTCCTCTCTTTACAAGCATGTTCCCTGGTTTCCTCAGAGAAACTACAAGTTTTGCCCTCAGCATTTTTTCTGTCTGCCAACAGAGAAGTTTCTCTCACCTTTAGTGTGTTTAGTACTTTGGGGGTCTAGACCCCTCTCAAGGGTCTGCCTGACTTATGATGAAGTGATCAGAACAACTTCTTCCTTGCTGTCCTATTGTGCCATTTTTAAACAAAACATAACATATGAATTGCAAATAAACCGACACCAGGTTTTGCACCCCTCAATATTTACTGCCAGACACACAGATTTGAACTGAGGAGCAACTGGCATCCTTCAGTCAAGTTCCAGTCAGGGAGTATGTGTTTCCTCTTTGCAGTATTGTTTCATCATAAATGTAAATATATTTATAAATTTTGAACAACTGTAATCTCTGAAAAACCGATTTTGTGTTAGTCTGCTCAACAAGAGCACTTGGAATTTAATCATTCAGTCATGCTTGGCTTGCCACTGTTACACTCTCGTGTGATTCTGCTGAGGGGGTGTGTGGCTCTCCAGAGGGGTACTGTGGCTGAGAGGCAAAGTAAGGTGTTATTTAGAAAGCTTTAGTTTAGCATGTTTCAAAATACTGACATGGTTCACGGTTTCACCTGTTGTCCCACATTTCAAAAACTGGCATACTTTTGTAGATACTTTTGAGTGTGCGCCTGGTTTAAGCAATTCTCTGCAATCCCTGGCCAGGACTTTCCCGAGTCTGCCCATGGCCCAGGATTCCATTTCAGTGCCCTGAATCTGGCAGCCCGTGCCCCAGTGACACTACAAGAGGGCTGCTCTCCAGTCCCCCAGCCCTGCCTGCCCATGAGCCCTGCTGAATCCGGGTGCCATTGCCCGAGGGCCGGGTCACAGCCTCCGGGCCGCCCAGCTTCCTGCTGCTGCGGTGGGATGGGCGCTGGGGAGCAAAATGCCCGGTTGACAGGCGCACTGTGGATTGCTGTGCAGAGTTTGTGTAAGTCATTTAATGTGTTTAATGGCTAGGCCTAACTTTTGGGAAAGTGCACAAGAATTATTCACAGCTCATGATACCTTGAATATATTATTTTGTTTGTACTTTTGTACGTGCATATGTATAAAATACGCAACATTTTTAGGCGTTATGTAGTGGTCATTATATCTTTAACCAACTAATTTGTAAGGGACATGTTTTAACAATAGTATACCCTACTATAGAATATTAATGGATGTTGTTTCCACATGCAGCTCAAATACTGGGACATAATTCAATACTTTGGGTATTCCTGTGTGTCAGGATATGGAACAATAGTCCTAAGAATATTTATTGTCTTGTCAAAAGCCACAGTTAAAGCAACTAAAACTGAATAGCAATTAAGACAATTTATTCTGGTGGTGGAAACATTTTGCACTGTAGTTACAGCATTTTACAAATGTTTCCTTAATACTTTGTCAGTTCTTGCCATGTAGAAGCTGGATAGCTCCACCAGAAATGTACTGGAATTAAAATCCATATGGAAGAAACATTGCCTTGTATGGGAAAAAGAATTCTGATAGGAAAAAAAAAGTCTTTTTTGTTTTTCCTAGCCAGGAAGTTGGTTTCATACTAGGGAGATTCTCTGTGTGCCAATTACTTTTAAAGAAATGTCTTCATTGTCATTCTTGGATTGGATTGAATTTATGCAAATAAGGGCACCATGGATTAATATATTAGCTGCAAAACAATACAGTAATGTCAAAGATCTTTTGTCACAGTGGAAAGGATGGAAATGAAAGAGAGCATGAAACAAAACATTTACTAGGGGAGAAAGTCATAATAGAAATTGCAGAAAATATATGAGGAACCTAACTGGAATAAAAGCTTGTCGCCAGGAAAAAATGCTCACCATAACAAACTTTTTCTCTGGCTGTTTATGCTTTCAAGGTTATTTCCTTAGTCAATTGTTCAGGTTTGTGTCAGTAAACATTACTTACTTTCATATCCATTTATCTTTAACTTCTGAAGAAAGGTTTATTTAAATAACAGGCCTACTATTGAAATTGTGTGGGTATGTATACTTCACATAGAAGACATGGAAGAAGATGACCCCTGATCTTTCAAATGTTTTATTTCCATAAGCTTTCAGGCAGAATATGGGAGAAAGGAAGGGGAAGATGCTTAGATTGAAAAATTTACTTATAATTGAAAATACAATTCAATGTAAAATATATTACAGTACATTTGGCTTCATCTTTGAGTAAGATAATAAATCTAAGAAACCTCAGAGCAGAGCTTTCAAATTCTGAGTATCTTTAAGACTGATGTTTTAGTTTCAATTTCTTCCATTATTAAAGCTGACTGATGACAAAGCCAAGAATTGCTGCAAAATAGATTTGCCATTTTGGATAAAGTGTTTCCTTAAAAAATCTAAACCCTGATTGTCCCCTAAAACTTGTACTGCCATTATTATGAGCACTCTCTCTGACTGTACTTTATCATAATAAGGCTTTAACTCTGCAGTTAGTGAAACAATGAAACATCTATGGAGGATTTATAGAGCACTTCCTCTTTAATCCCCTTCCCTGTGTCTTTCAGGCAAAGTTTTCAGGAGAAAGTGGGGGTATTTTTTTACATGTTGTTTGAGATGTCTGTATTTGAGTATATGAATGGAGTTTATGAATTTGAGTAGAACATTCTCTATTGTTTGGATTGTCTCTAGGATTGAATCTTCACCTAAAAGGAGATTTGGTCCCGAGTGAAGCAGTTGGGTTCTGTATCAGTTTAAAGTACTACTTTAGTTTCCTCTTACATTGTGTTTTCAGAATTTTAAATAGGAAAAAAAAACTATTCTCATTCTAAACTAAGCTTGTCCACAAATGAAAATAATGTATTTATCGTTATCTATCTATTTGCCTATGCTGGAATTTTAGTGGCAGTAATGTCCATTGTAAATAATAGCTATTCAATATAAACTTGAAGAGTGAGGGCTGCCCAGCAGTATTGGAATAATTTCTATTCTCCACCCAGATATATGGATGCTTCTTATAGGATAGGCTTCTGCAGGAAATTAGTAGTTTGGTTTTCAGATTACCTCCACTGAGATTTTTGAATTTGAAATGGTTCTTCAGGTTCCACTGTGGCTCCTTCTTCACTTGGCAACTGCCAAGGCTCTGTCCATGCAGAGTTCAGGAGCTGTAGTGGCTTTCCTCCTGCGCCCCAGCCTGAGCAGTTACTGGCCAGCATGCACCACTGTGTCTCATGATGCCATGGAGTTAAAATAGCTCCAAGCTGCTGAGGACCTTTCTTGCCTGTCCACATCCAAGCCATCTGGCTGGGCAAAACGGAAAGATCCCGAGGTCAGCATAGATGTTCAAATTACCCTTACTGAGTCTTTGAAACCTCTCAGGTCCCAGCTGTCTGGGATCCCAGCCAGTGCAGAACCCCCGTGGGAATTTTCTGCCCGGTATAAAAGCCAAAGGTAGAAATATTTTGTGTCCTGAATGATCTCCTGATAATTCAAGAAGGAGATGAAAACACCAAATTAATTATGTATATATAAAAGAAAAAAAACCACTGGTTTCTAGATTAGTCATTGCTCATGGGAGGTCTGACTCATGAACACTTAAGGTTCGGGGATGG
The DNA here is from genome assembly GCA_013398275.1 of Promerops cafer. NCBI lineage: Eukaryota > Metazoa > Chordata > Aves > Passeriformes > Nectariniidae > Promerops > Promerops cafer. The sequence goes on from VZSE01027395.1 coordinate 2,474,791, forward strand.
TAATACTGCAGTGTGCTTTCTATTTCATACATAAAACTTGTATTCATGCAAAGTAACCATTGAAAAGCTATCCAACTTGAAGTCCAAATTCAGAGTCACAACTGAAAGTTCAGATTGAACACTGGCAATTCTATTATGCCTTTAAATGAAGTGTAAGAGATTACAGGGTAGCACAAACTGCTATTTCCCTATTCAGAACATGACAATCTGGTTAATCTCTGTAGCTCCCATCTAAGGTTTCTCAAAAGAGGGGGACAGAGTGGGGTGCTGTGGGACTGCAAAGGGGAGTGGGTGTCACGTACAGTGAATGGACCAGAGGGATACAAACCAGCACCGGAATGCCAGGTGTGCTGTTAAACCTGCATAGACTAGGGTGAGCCTGTTTGTGTGACTTTGAGCTGCCAAAAACTGGCTCTCAGCCTTGCCACACTGCCCCTTCTGTATTACCTGTGTGACCTTCACAGTGCTCACCATACCCATACTGTCCTTCATTGTACAGTACTGGTGTATGAAGACTCTCCCCTCAAAAGCTGCTACTGAAATCTTCCTGTGTGAGGATGTGTGGAAAGAACTGAGAGATCAGACACCAGTTTTTCCTGATTTTAATGTCTTTCAGTCTCCTTCTGAGTTCTCTTGCATCAGTGTATTTATCTGAAACTGTCCACAGTTTGCAATATGGTGCCATTTAAACACAAAATTGTCTCAGAATAGCTGAAATAGCTGAAGTCTGGAACAGTGAGAGACTGACACTCTTTGGAGGACATCTCCATGGGAGCCTGAGAGAGCTGCTTTGATGATGCATTTCACCATTTGCAAGACCCATTCTCATCTTTACAGCTGGACATAGGATCTTGATGTTTTGCCACATCTATTGTTGCTCTTCACTCTTTTGGCTCTGGGTGACAGAGCGCTAGTGCTTAAGGCAACATGCCTTCCTTCTTGTTGTCAGCCTGTTCAATTGCCCCACCTATGCTCTTAAATATACTCAAAGGTATTTGACTATAGTGTTTGTGAATTTACTCATTAAAAAACATGTATGCACAAAAGTTGGGGTATCTTTAACTCCTTTCTTAGTATGAGACAGTGTCTTTTAGAAGCACCCACCTCTCTTTATTAACTTCAGAGGTAAGACCACAAGCTATGAGTAACTGTCTCAACTTTGGTATAAGAGCTGAAACTAGACCTGAACTGGGAGATGAAAAGCAGTGAAAAAATGTGATATTTCTGGGGGGGAAAAAAAATTTCCTCACATTTCACCAGTAATCTAAAAAGTGCAAAACTGTGAACGATGCCCACAGCAGACTGTTTCCTGGCCATATAGATCATCAAAGTGATATTGAACTGCTAGAATAGGTAGGCCAGTGACTGCTTGAATACCCAGTCAGCCTAGTGGAATTTTTGTTTCGTCTCAATTTGGGGTTTTTTTAGCTCTTGTGTTCCTCCTCGCTTTGTGAGTAGAGACAGCAACTCTATGAACAATTTGCAAGTGTGAAAGCAAAAAGGAAAACTACTGGTGCAAGAGAGCATGAACAATTGATCCATATAGGTCATTAGTCTTGACATTTGTTTGATCTCTTTCTTTATGCAAATTCACTACAACTTGAAGAAAAATTACTTATAAATAAGTTATTCAGGAAGGTAGAAGCCTATCTGAACTACACGTGATATTGCAATATGCCTAGATAATTAAGATGCTCTTTCTTAAAAAAAAAAGAATCCCTAGATATTCATAATCATTAGAATACAACCATTGTTAGCTTAATATCTGGTGGGTTATTCTTCTGTTTTTCTCTTTTTTTTTTCCTTTTTATTTCTTTTCCCAAGTACCAAATATTTCCATTTATTTAGTGATGGGAAAAGAATTAAGGATCTATATTTTCTCTGCACTAAAATATTTGAGCTAAAGAAAAGACTGATGCTAACCTTAAGCTTTAACTATTTTCATCTTTAATTAATGGCTTTATTTTCTAATGCCTGTAAAATTTATTCTGTTGTTGAAAAAAGAGAGCACTGTATTTTGGGTACAATACAATGCAATTTTTAAATAAATCCCAAAGTCTGAATTTCTGCTTTAGTTGCTGAATAGAATTTTAATTTGACTGGGCAGCTCCAAAGCACAGTTAGTGTACGAAGAACTAATGAAACAGTAGATGGCGCTCAATAATCTGCAAGATTTTTAATCACTTTTTAGAAACTGTAGAACCTGTTCTCTTCAAATCAGAGTTATTTTGTGTCATCAGTGGCATCAGTGCTATAAATGACATAATTCTAATATTCAGTGAAGAGGTCTGCTACACAAGTAGCAAGCTAATTAGAGATTAGAAGCCCACTCAAACTGTGAATTTTTCTTCTTTTCCACAGTGCAAATGCTGTTCAAAAGTACACTTGTCAGTTTACTGTAAAACATCCTCACTTATATTCATGTTTGTTAATTTGTTCAGATTTGGAATTACTTATTGTTCTTTGGTTTTGTTATCAACAACCATGATAGCCTCAAGTACTAAATTTTTCTAAAGAGGTAAAATATTTGCCTTGACTACACAATGGTATCTAATTTTGACTTACTGTGTTTTAATGTGGAAACAATAATTTTTAAGATTTAAAAAAAAATTCTTGTCAAAAAAAAGTTTCTGCTGATCAATCTATAGTATGGGCTGTTTCCATAAAATGAAATCAGGGGAGATGAAATCTATCTCTCCCAGTATTTTCCAGAGACAAAAGAATTCTCACCTATCGTGAAATGTGGTCCTGTAGAGAAATACCCTTTTGTGAGATGTAGGATTAGGAGCTATTAATTCTTAATATAAATTAAGAATTCCTAATATAAATTCTTAATATAAAATTCTTAATATAAAATTCTGAGCCTAAAGTAATGTCTTAAGAGGGAAGATGGATGAAAGTTAAGGATTCTAGCCTGGGCTTCAGAAGTTCAAGTTCAGTTCCTTCCTGGCCTTAAAGATGACCTATGTCGCCTTGGATAACTTTTAAATACTCAGAGAATGCAGTGCCAATGGCCAGACATCTCAGCCTGTGCTGAAGATATGTACCTTAATCCCTCTGTGACCAAATCCTCCCTTTGTAAAATGGAAAAACTAAGACAGCTCTACTTGCAAGGATAGATGTTACGTAGTACAGCTGTTACTGTCCTGAGTGGTACAAGGCAGAGCAAAGTACGTAAAATTGATATTTAACTCAATCCATTTGAGGGACTGGTGATGGAGGGAAGCTCTGTCCTGTCGAGCACAATTATTGCACTTCTATGTGTATTCTAATCAATCTCCATAAAATACTAAAAATGTGGACAAAAATACTGAGTTTTTCTCTACTGTAAGAGGTTTCTTTGGAAGACACTGTACAAGTCATACTTTACTGAAATTTAGTTGGAACTAAATTCTGCTACTCCTTTGAAAACTCTCTGAACATATAGAGAATCAGCAAACCCCCTGGTAATCAGAATTTGATTTTATGCATTCCTATATTTTTTATTTTTTCAAAAACTTATTTATTGTAATCAGTGAAAAGAAATCTTGATGAAGTCTGTATTGGAATACTGATGGCTACTGATACAACTGTGCATTGGTCTAATGTGTTACAATAGCTTTTCTGGCTGTCCGAATGTCTCCTTAAGACTATCCCATTTCCCTTTCTGTTTTAATATTCCACGCAATCTTCAGCTTCATTGCACAATTTTAGATGGCTACCAAATTTGGAAAGATTTAACCTTATGCATGGTTAATGCCAGTTTCTCCTCCTCTGAGATACCATGAATCACCATGTTCTGTAATGGTGTCATTTTCTGGGTTATTTCTCATGTGAGATGTTTGCTTTCCAGGCTCCTGTTAATGTCCAAGATGTCTGTTTTCTTTCTTCAATCAATGTTTTCATTGCAAAAACATCTGGGCTGGCCCACTGGTTTAGCTTCTAACTAGAAGCCCTGGAAACATGACTGTCAGAACTGTCATAAACTGGAAATGCTCCTGTCTTTGTGTTGACATTGGCACTGAAACTGCTGCACTGAAACAATAAAAATTGGACCCAAAGGAAACAGGAAGTAAAATCAAGTTTTAGAGCAAAATGAGAAAAACTTGTTTCTAAGAAACAGAGAATTTTTAATAGAATGTCTACAGTTGTGACTTTTTGGAGGGAAGAAAGCCTTATATGAAACTGTTCTCTCAGTGGAAAGCCTTGCCAATCTTGGCAGAGAACAGAATATCAAAATGTGTGGTGAGTTTCCCTTCTCTAAAAGTCAAACCACTGTATTTCTAGACACTGAATTACCACAACAGGCCCTGTCACCTCTGGGACCGCTGTGTACCTCCTTTCTTATCTCAGGTTTGTCTTGTCCTTTTTAGATTAGGAAATATCTTTTCTTTTTGCACATTTCTGATGCCCAACTCCTTCTGGGTAGTACTGGAAACCAACAGAAAAAAATGTTGTGACATAAAAAAAGGAAAAATTCTGTTGTAGTGGCAGTATCAGTTGAGGAATGTTAAGTGGTACTCCCTTGGTGCAACTCAGTAAAATAAAACAAGTAATGTTTTGACAAATACACAGAAGCAAGTTTGGACAGTTTTCCTTGTAGCTCTGAGGGTATATTTTGCAGAAAAAACAAGACAAGCATGGTTGAAATATTTTCAAACCTATTCATAGGGGAATATTAATCTCCAGGAAGCACAATAAACACAGACTTCGATTTCCTTTTCCTTCCTTTTATAGACAACCCAAGAAATGCTGCAGAAAATGAGGAAACCAGAAACCAGACAGGAAGCAATATACAGAAACTGAAGCACTGCAGGTCTTGTTAGCATTAGATAACCATATGGCTCTACAGAAACCATAGAATAACAGCCATACTAATTATAGATAAGTGATGAAAGGAAGCTTAACATTAACCCCATTAAAACAGCAGCTGAGGCCATCTCATCACAATGGAAAAATGCAGAAGGAGTGGAAAGGATGTCCTAGGAATTATACCTAAAGACCATGGAAGTCTGTATTTGGTCTTTCAATAGTTGTGCTAGCTTGATTTGATTTGAATGTACACTCACTTTGTTGCAACTCTTGTCATAGGAATGGACATCCTGGTTCCTTGCCATGGATAGCATTTTTCAAACAGTTGCAAGTTTTGCTACTTGCTGTTCATGTCTGATGATGTGTGCTATATATTTGGGGTTTTTCTGCAATTATGACAGTCAGCTTATTGAAATGCTAGATATTTCAATTTTAAGCTGTGCATGCTTTTGCGTGGGAGGCAATTCCTTCCCCTTTAGGTTATTTCCTGGGGCTAGGCACCATTTCAGGGTCTGCAGTAACCAAAATCCTGATGTCTTCTTTCTGACAGTATTCTGATATTGTAGCCTATCATTGTTTCACAGGGCTGAAGATCTGTTGTTTCAAAGTAGCTGGGGAAAGGTCCTGGTAGAAACTCTCAAGTTCTTTCAGTGCCTTCCATGTCTTGGCTTTGACCCTTTACTAATCTATTCGGCATTGACTTTATCTAAGGCAAAAACCTCTGGCCCACAATAGACTAAAGTTACACTAGAAATTTCTGGTGTATAATTTTTTCCAGTAGAAGAAGCTTGAAATCTTAGCCAAGAAGTAATAACTCATGATGATTTTGTTTATTTTCTGCTATAAAAATGGAAAATGGATGAATTTGCCTGCTAGTGTACATCTACTATGTGAAGATCCATATGGTTACCCCACTTTATATTCATAAAAAATGGAAACTAACAAAGAATGTCCTCTGTCTCTGACTGTTTGTAAATGTAACTAGTGTTTTGCCAACACTTCCATCAAATTCCTTACATCTCTTTTTATATTCTATCTTGTGAGTAAGCAGAAAAGAAATTACCAGCTATCACATGCTTTTACTGTGCTCTTAATTAGTTTATTTTTCTAAAAAGCATGATCCTTTCTGATTTCATTTCTGTCAGTACTCAACAGACCATCCAGTAATGCTGTTGAAATACCAACTGTAGTTGCCCTGATGAAATTTTGTTTGGATCTAGATCAGGTCATCAATACATTGTTATTCATGCTGTATTAGAGAATGAGTCAGTACTTCGGATTTGACAGGATTAATTCTCTAAGAAGTTCTAGATTTTGTCTGTAAAATACCTAGAAAAAAATCTGAAAATCTTTTGTGAATACTGTCTAGCATCAGTGGTCATGAAATATGTAGATTTGCTTGTCATGACGTTTAAGAAAAAAGAGATTTTAAGCAATTCCATTTCTCCTCTGATCAAATCTTGTCATGAAATACCTTCAAGTTTTGACGTAAGGTTCAAGCTTGATTAGGTAACGACATTTTCAGTTGGCTTGCTGGAAAAGGAAGTGGGTCAGAGTATCTGGGCGATGTCATAACAGATTTCTGATTTCAGAGAGATATATTTGGCCTTGTAAACTGGGTTGTGCTTATGTGAGCTAATTCCTAAAGTCACACTTAAATGGGTATTTCAGTACTTCAGGGAATTACTACAGTGTTTAGACCTTTGCCAGGAGTACAGACACTAGCCAACTACTCTGGTGCAAGAATTATCTCAAAGAAATATTCCAGTCTATATTTGTGTGCCAAAATGTAAAATAATGAGCCAGTTCCCAGGAACTAAGGAAATTGCTGAAGGTAACATAGTACTAGATTGCTGCCTGCTGGAATCTAACAGTGGTGGAATCTTGCACAGGTTTTTCCTCCAGGAATTTTCCATCCAGTGTACCTACCAAAAGAATCCTCATTTTGAGAGAACTCAGGAAAATAGTTCCTTCAGTACTCTTATGCCCCTTGCAGTCATACAAAAGCAAGTAACCAAAATGAGTGGGTTAATATGCTCTGATCTACATCATATGAGGACACAATGCATTTCAGCAGAATCACACTTGACCTTTAAATAATTCTATAAACAGTGCCTGTTAACAGAAAAAGCAAAGTTCATTAAAGGTTTGTACAAACAGTTTGGACATTTAAAGCAACTGAGCAACTGCTTGGCTGTGGTGATCTGAATCTGTCTGGTTTTCACAGACCTCATGTGACTCTGTGCAGCACTGGTAACATTGAGTGATTGCTCCTTCTCTTTGTGTGATTTTTTCTGTTTGTGTGTTTTGTTTTTGTTTTTAATTTCTATAGTGTAGTTGATATTGTGAGTCTGAATGACATGTAGTTGTAATGAATACTCTGAGGGCACTAATAGCCCTTATGGCCCTATCACCTGTGCATGAGACCTCTATCCACACCCACTGCTTGTGGGCCCAGGGACTCCTTTTCAACTCCACCTTTGCTGAGAGGAAATAAGACATTTCTTTTTGGGAGGACCCAATCTATTATATGAAATAAAACTGAGCCAAATTAAAATATCCATCAAGCTTCAAAACAATCTTTGATTAACGTTTGGGAACTTGTGAAGCTTTTGATGATTCCAGGTTCATAAAATACCTCAAGCTGGAAGAGATCCATAAGTATCATGGAGTCCAGCTCCTTGCATGACTATCTGAAGCACAGAATACAGCTTCACTCTATGCTCATCTCTGCTGCTGCAATTCAGAAACTACTTCAGTATTAGATCCAGTTTCCAGCATTCTTAGCTCATTTGTACATGGCCTATGTTTCTGGTCAGATAATCACGACTTTTCTCAACTGAATCATGAAGATAGTTTGGAAGATATCATGAAGTGTTACCTGAATTTCACTGGAAGTTTTACATTAAGTACGCCAACTAAGAAAAAGCAATGATGTCACTACTACCAAAATTTTCTCCATGAAAATCTTGTTTTCTGTATTTCAGGGGTTTTCACAACTTTCGTACAAAGCATTTTGGAGTACTTAGTAAATATTAATTATTCTTTGAATATCTTATTTCATTACCCATACCAAGACTCAAGGCAAAACTTAGCAGCAGTGCACCCCACAACAGCTGCATACAAAGGAGAAGCCCATGTTTTTCCATATCTAATGACTAAGCAGCAAGATATAAGGAATTTGCACTGGATTTATCTGGAATTACATCATGGCTTGGCAACTTTTAAAAAACTCAGTATAGATTGGCTTGCATCAGGTGTCCTCAACATGAGAGCAAAATGTATGTATCCTGCTCCAGCTCTATTTTCTCACTGCTATGTGTGACACTTTCTCTGCAGATTTTCCTTCTGAAATAAAACTGGAAGCTATTTCATTATTTACAGATATACTCAAGAATTTTTACTCAAACTCTTAGCAAAAGTGTGAGACAAAACCCCCCACAAATTATTGCTCCATTGCCATTTTTGTCATTCAGCATCAGTACAAGACATTGATTCAATTACCATGTATCTTCCCAATTTGCTTCATACAGAGTTGTTATCAGGAGACCTTTACCTAAACTGTGAGTATGGGCTGCACAAAAACTTTCACAGTCCAGAATGGCTCATTAAGTGCAGTTAGATACTATTACAGTTTACCATCATCACTAATCAGACTAAGTTTCATGTGACTTGCCTTAAATTTGTGAATAGTTATAAGGTTCTATAGAGTTCTAAAACTTTATTTTCTTCCCAAATAGGGATGGTGAGTTGAATTTTTACATATATAGAAGAGTTATTTAACAAAAGCAATTCAGAAATATCACAATGAATCCTTAAGAAGTAGGAAGGTACAAAAGTATTGTATCAAGGAATTATTTATATGCCCTTGGTTCTGTGTCAGGTATAGTTCTTCTCTCTGCAGCCCTTTTTCATGGTATTATATTTTCCTGCCCCATTAAGGACTATTTTCTTTAGTATTCCACTATATTGTATACTTTTTGGCATATGGATTTTGATTTATCATTTAAACTTTACTACATTTTGTTCATTATTCTGGTAATATTATGAAACACATCATTATACTCATATTGAGTGTCACATTTCCACAAGATCAAATCTCACCAGTCTTGTGTCTGAAAATCAGCTCTGAATGAACCAACACAAAGAGTATTTCTCCCACTGCCCTGCCCTTCCCCTGACTGCCACAAAAGGTGCTAATATGGTTCTGCTCTTTTTTCCATTCTTTCGTCCATGGGAGAACTTTGATAATTGGTTTCTACATTTGTCTGCTGGATTCTTTTCTGTGGCAGGCAGCTCAGGAAATGCTACTTCCATCCCTCTCTGGATTCTTCTTGTCTGAAATGCAAACAAACCCAAACAAAGCATCTTCTTAATCTTCACAGTTGCTAAATTTCAGCTCAATACAAGATTTTTCTGAATTATCATATAAATATTTATGTATAATTTTAATGAATACTGAAGTGAGCACTTACAATTTTCACAGTATTGCTGTAAAGGAAAATTCTGCTCTACTGTGTTTGTTTTCTATTGAACACACTTGTAGGATTTATGATTATTATTGTGTTTTAATTGTTTTTTTAAAAATTATGCCCTTAAATCCCCTTTTTTTATCCATTCTGTGTTTGCATATAGTCATGCTGCCAGTGAGTTATGAGAATTGCTATTGATGAAACTTACATACTATGTAAGTACTTATTTACTAACTATGTTAATAGTAGTATGTTGTCAACACACTGTTACTTCATTAGAGAGAAGCTGGTGCTCCAATAGTATCTCATTTTACCTGACAAAATGAGGAGAGTGGATTTTTTTTTTTTTGCAGCAATATGAATTTTATGAAGAATGCTACCTTTTATAGTTATACCCGTATTGCTGTGGCTACAACTCATGTCTCCTGAACAAGATTTACATTACAGGCTGGCATAAACATGACAGTACAGCACAGAGCAGTTGGATGCTCAGTGCGAGTCAGACATCCAAATTTATACTAAAGATGTCAAGTGTTTCCTACAGTCAAAGATGAGCTCAATGCTTCTGCTGGCTCATGCACGTGTATAAGCAGAACTGATACCCAACCACTTGTGAAGGTGGGCTACATGGCCTTTGGGGTCTTTCAGGAACATTTCGGAGCCTTTCAGGGTCTTTCTTCACTATATGACTACCACCATGTGCAAAGAGTGGGTTGATGTAATTGATTCTGAAATTATTAAACTGATTGAAAAGTCTTGAAATTTGAAACATAATGCCTCTGAGGCTTTCTTTTTTGTAGTAGAGGGGCTGTCCCCTTTCACTTCAGTCTTCAGTTTTACAGTTTTCTGTAGGAGGAAATAACAGCAGAAACTTACAGCCAATCTTAGTAATAACTGAGAAAATTGAATAAGTAAATGGAGTAAGGGAATGAAAAGAAACATACAGTCCCTCCCTCAAACTAGTATAAGTCTGACAGTGCTGTTGTAAGTATTGAAAGCAAATATAGTACAAGATAGAAAGAGATGGAAATGTTAAAGGAGAAAGCTCCAGTGACATATTAACCTGTTGACCTCCATCAACCAGCAATTACCTCAGAATTTAACCTCCATCCCAGAAAGTTTTTCTGGAGACATGGAAGGCCCATTCCTCCTCCTTGTGGTTAAACCTCAGGAAAGAGCAAGAACAGATCAAAATTCTGAGAGATCATGTCAGGTGTTCCATTTGGGTCAGTTCTTACCCCTGCCTGTGCAGGTGGATGGCTGCTGCTTGCTTTGTCCTGTAAGCTGGGGGAATGAATGACAGTGTGGAAGGAGTGGAACCTCCTGTGCTGGCCATCAGATGTACTGAGAAACCTTAGGAGGCTTCATTTGGAACTGTTTCCCAGATGCTTAGACCAGTCTACAGGAAGGATGCAAATGCTGGAAGAGGAAGGCAGGAATTAACCTTCTCTGTGTAAAATGTGTTAGGGTGCACCTTTTCTGACCTGCTGCTCCTTTCTTGGCCATACATCTTTTACAAGGTGGAGACCTGAGAAACAAGACCTTTATATGTAGCAATTGTTTTGTCTTTATAAATCTATATGTAAAGATTACTTATCATGAGAACACATAGTATTTCAAATGTAATTTTTGAAAAATGTTGCAGTTGAGTTTATTTCAGTATTTCTGACAATCTTGCCAGCAATATTGAATAGGTCCTTTTGCAGGCAAGTCTAGAGAAAACATGTGGTCTAACCAGAACAGACTTTCCTTCTGCAAACAACTCCAGGAGTCATCTTGACTTGCTGTGCTTCAGCTTTCAGTAAAGTGAGTTGAAAGTGCTCAACCCTACTCAGGATTATGGCCAATAATGGAAGAATAACCATGTGAAGATGCATATCACTACATCCATCCCATAATTAATAACATTCAGATGACCTCAGTCACTTCCTTTAATGAATGATTTTACATCCCAAGCACTTGCAACTATTTAGCATTTGAAATATGTTAGTGTTCTGAACATTTGATGGTAGAAGAACATTTGAATGATTTACCATAAATATTTTTCAAACATTTTATTGTTGTTACCAAACCTGGCATGGCCAATTTTCTGCATCATATTGCCTAAAACTGCAGCTGCATATCGCAAACAAAAGAGGATTAAAGCCAGAGTAGCACATTTCTGTATTTGCATATAATCTGTTTTACTTGCTGTCAGACACCAAGCAGCTGGCATGTCTTTCGGGAAAGGTGTACAGTTTCCTTTTAAACAAGCATGCAGACTGAAGTGCTAGAAGTTATTTATTTAGTAATTTGTGCTGGCACCTTCACACTGCAGTACTTACTGTATGTCTGAAAAACAAACTACTGATGAAACCTGTAGACCCCCTGCATGTTAAATATTATTTCCAGTTCCCCATGAGTGCAAAGGTAAGTTAAAGATGTTTCAAATCAGACAGGTTTATACCCTTTATAATGATGCTCTTATGGAGTGCTGGCAGAAGCCTTGGCCAGCCACAAAATGTCTGCCATGAAAATATTTTGTCAGAAACCTGGAAAATTCAAGCCTAAAGTCATAAGGGTGACATGGTAGAACTAAATCCTACTATAGGAGGTAGAAGAAGTAGTGAGCTTGCACATAAATTAATTTCTTTTAACAAATGAAAAAATGAGAATTTATACATCTACACCAGGAGGAAATAGTTGCAGTCTTCAGGCACACAAAATGGAAGATACCTCTACAGCTTCTGGCTCTCTCAGGGTAATATGTTACTTATGCAATGTGGCATTCAACCACACTGCAAAATGCCAGGAAGAGAAAACCGAGAAATTTTTCTTCAGTGATTTCTTACCGTTTTTGAATTTATTCACTAAAAATCTAAAACTCCTTCAAGAAAGGAAGACAAGTCTGTCATAGAATCATAGAATAAGAGCCATTGGAAGAGACCTTAAAGATTGGAAGAGACCTTAAAGATCCTCTAGTTCCAACCTCCATGCTGTGGGCAAGGACACACTAGACCAGATTGCCCTGAGCCTCATTCAACATGCTCTTGAACACTTCCAGTGATGGGGAATCCACAGCTTCTCTGGGTGACCTTTTCCAGTGCCTTGCCACCCTTGCAGTAAAAGATTTCTTCCTGATATCTAATCTAAACCTACTCTCTTTTCACTTAAATCCATTTCCCCTTGCCCTGTCATTATATGCCCTTGTAAAATGACTTTCTCATCTTTCTTAAAGTCTCCCTTCAGGTACTGGCAGGCTACAATTAGGCCACCCCAAGGCCCTTACTACTCCAGGCTGAACAATCTCAGTTTTCCCAGCCTTTCCTCATAGGAGAGATCCTCCATCCTCTGATCATCTTCATGGCTGTCTTCTGCAGTCACCCCAGCAGGTCTGTGTCCTTCCTGTGCTGGGGACCCCAGAGCTGATGCAGCGCTGCAGGTGGGGTCTCACCAGAGCACAGCAGAGAGACAGAATCATCTCCCTTAAGCTGCTGGCCACTCTGCTTTGGATGCAGCCCAGCACAGGTCCTTAAAGAAAGAAAAACAATATAGAAATTGATATTCTGGGAAAAGCTGAACCTAAGTATGTTTCGGTAGAAGAATATTGCAGCTCCATTTGGGGAAAATTTATGGCAGATATCTTCTATTTTGTGTGCTGAAATATTTCTGTTTTACATGTGCTTAAAATTGAGAATAGACTGACCAATGATAACCTGTATTGTAAAAACTGTTTTAACGTGCTCTCTTAATTTTCTTGAATTTCTGTATATACCAGGATATATTTAGCTCATGAATGAGTATATGGGGGAGTACTGGACAGAAGAAGGGAGGCAGTGCAAATCTGTATAATTTCTGAATCCTTTAGAGGCATTTTACTGGTTCAGTCTGTCCTGTTACACAGCAGGCCATAAAGTTACACTCATTGTTTGCATCCAAAATGTGAATTGAATGAGAATATTTTCTTTGATTCGTGGTACTTTTCATAATGGAATCCTACTGTTGTTGAAAATCCTAACCAAGGGCAATTTTTTTGCAGTCAGTTGAAAATATTTTCCAGGATCTTGATTGGAAATTTTAAAATCTATTGATTTTAACTAATTATTGAAATATTTGTGAGTGCTTGGCAGATTTGAGTGTTCTCACATGTTAATATGATCAACATGCCGAGTATCCCATGATAAAGGCATTTTTCCCTAAAGACTTTCCCTGAAAAAGCAGGCCAGTTCTAATGTGGCTTCACACCTAGAAAGGTATAGCAATGTTTGAAGAAAAAAAAAAAAAAAGAATCTGTGTCTCCTGCCACTTCTTCCAGTTCTTGTTGGTGAAATGATAACAAGAACCCGAATCTCACCTCTTTAAGGAGGCAGTAGATTTTAAGGACTTGACTCTTACAAAATGCAGCCTTGTTTCTCTACAATTTTGACAGTAAGATTGTGATTTGTGCATTTTTGCTGATGGATGAATATGTAGGCCTATCCAATGTCTTTTCTGACATTGTGGTCAGAAAAGAAAGGTTTCATGATTCTCTCTTTAGGTGAGTCTGTGAAGACAGAGCTTTACCTTGGCAAAAAACCCCTACCATCTAGCCAACAAACAAACAAAAAAATCCCACCAAAATAAGCCAATCCAAACACAGAGAATGNACACTTTACAAGTTTGCTGATTGTTCACACAAAGTAAGCATACTTTTTCTAAGGGACAAATGCAAATAGAGTTGAAATTGAGTATCAGAATCTGGCAGGAAATTAAGACATTGTGGTCAGAAAAGAAAGGTTTCATGATTCTCTCTTTAGGTGAGTCTGTGAAGACAGAGCTTTACCTTGGCAAAAAACCCCTACCATCTAGCCAACAAACAAACAAACAAAAAAATCCCACCAAAATAAGCCAATCCAAACACAGAGAATGTCATATTTTTTTTATAGTACTTGCCTGACATTTCCTTTCTGATCCATAAACCAACTATAATCAAACAAATTTGGGTGCTCTACTGCAACGAAATAAGATTCAAGGCCTGAAAGTGAGATATAAGATTTCTGTGTTTCTAACAGACTTTGTCTTATAAATTAGTAAGACAGGTTTGTTTTCATTTAGAACCATTTTCTCTTTCTACTTTTTCGATCTTGTGTCATATTCATGTGTATCCTAAAAACTCTTACAAAAAAAAAAAATAGGCAATTAATATTCTATCATCAGATGGCTGCTCTCTGAACACAAAACGTTGCACAGAAGACAAGTTAACTAGATAAGAAACAGAAACTGTTTCTCTTCATAATGTTATAGGTAAAGTTGCAAATTGAATGAGAAGTCTAACTACATGATTATATTCTGATGCTAAGCAAACAGACTTTAAGTACTTTGCATTGCATTTGGTAACTCCCTAAACTTGTTTCCCAGATCCCAAGGCAAAGATGTATGGTATATATCCAACAGTGTGATTTTGCTGGCAATAAAAGTACTAATAGTGAAGTTCCTGCACATAGTGAATCCAAGATCACCAGAGATGCTTTCAGCTTACTTTTCTGTGTGCTGAATATGTGCAATGAAACACACAGGAAAAATAATCCCACTTTAATCACTGATTTTCAACTACCCGTATGAAAAGTACCAAATGTTTTCACCACTGGAGAATGTCTTTGATTTGTCTGCTGGATGATGTAGATTTAGCAGTGTCAACTCACTACTTTAAACAGCAAATGTACTTGGATCTGACCATCTGGAACATCTCTTTGAGAAGGAAAATCTATTTGGCTCTTGCACTTCTCAGACCCTCGTTACAAATCTAGATTTGATTTACAGACTCTAGATGTTCTACTCTGAGGAAGATATTTCTCCAAAATCTAAAATAATATCACCCTGAAAAAATAAGGGAAATCCATGATTAAGGCTGCCATCTGATCCTGGTGTTATAATCTGCAGAAGGATAAGTAAGGTTTGAGAAGAATGTCTATATATGATACTAAGCATATTTTGTGAGATGTGCCCTGCAGAAATATTCCTGAAAGCCAAGAACACTCCCCAGGAAATTTGGTTGTGCGTTTGCAGTAGACTCAAGGCCCTCCAAAGGCTCTATGTTTTGACTTATGTCCGTACATGAGGGGGCAGTTTCTGAAGTACTTGAATGTGACATGAATCAAATATTTAGTTGTGGGGTTACTCACACATGCATTGGAAATGGAGGCTAGCCAATAGATCTCCCCCTTTCCACAAGTAATTGCTTTAAATAGTAATTCAGGATTAAAACAAACAAGAAAAAAATAAACCATAGCTCAGCCTGCACTAGCAAATTACCTTATTGTCATGCAATGTATGGACATGCTGTGATCTGAGCCCACCATTTGCCCCATGTACTGGTTTCACTGTGTCCAAAATGTCAGGGAAACGTTTCCTCTGAATGGTTGTTTTGTTTTCTTATGTGTGTGCATAAGAGCAGTTCTTGAGACAGAAAGTGAGCTTAAGGCATTATTATCTACCACTACTTCAGAATTTCTGGAGTTATGGTAGTGGTTCTAGACAAATGAAACAGCAATTTTCAGTTGTCATCTGCATTTTCTTGGAGAAAAAAATGTTTTTTTTCAAGTTGAGAATTTTTATGTTTGTTTTCTGGTTGAAATATAATTCTTTTAAAGTCTGATGTTTCATAAATTAATGTGGTATGCCATCAACCATTATATTTTGTGCTGGTAAACGTTCCCCATTACTTTTGTTGTTCAGCCAGAAAGCTGCATTTCTTCATCCATCATGAGGGCAGAGTTGAGGTTAGGTCAACCAGTGCGTGCAAAGTGTTTTTCAGCTGTTGTTTAAGCAAGCTTTAGCTATTTCTGCAGCTGATTTAGAGTTCTTTGATCTGTCTCATTCACTATAAATATAGAGAAGATGTAACCATGATCAAGGCTGCAAACAAAATATGCTGACCTTAGTTACCTCTGGGCTAAAATAATGATGGGAGGCAGGAAAGGAAAGAAAGCAAGAACAATGAATTAAAGTATAAAGAATCTGATTCTTCACTTACTTATACAAGCTTGTTCCAGTGAATTCCACATAATTCAGTTAATTTACTTCTGATTTACAGTGGTGTGTGAGAGAGTAAAAGCAAGCTTCATATAATTGCAAAGAAAACTAAAAGGAAACATGACTAATGTTCTGCATTTCTCTTGTACCACCAATAATTTAGATTAAATGCATTACAATAGATTGGACCAAGGAAACATTTGGATAAAAGGCTTCTTCATGAAACCTAGGGTCTATACAATAATGTGTGATTTAGTGAAAAATACTCTTGTGTGAACACTGAGCCCATTCATTGTCCTCTGCAGCGCTCATTGCCTGTCAGACAGAGAATGGTCCAGCACTATGATAAATTTTTAACATGACAATTTTGTTTCTTCTATTTCTCCTGTAGTTTTTCATTCCTGAAGGTAATTTGCTAATGTTACTCTGTTTCACCAAAGCGGCAAAATTTTCATCGATTGGAAGAGCACTTTTTATAGCTTTGGGATGTCTGGCAATAAACATTGGGAAAGAAGCTGGATTAAAGACCCTGTTGGAAAATGGAAAAAACCCCAACAACTAAAGGTTGAAAAGATCAGAAACACATTTGAAATTCAGCAGGCTCTATTACCATAGAAATCAATGATCTGAAATCAAGCATCTTCTAATGCAGTTGACTTTTTTTTACACTGTACATGACCAATTCTGATCTTTTGGGAAGGTGCAAGGCCCACAGTTTGCTATTCAGTCCATTTCATGCTGTCCAGTCACTGGTGTGGTTCTTTTGGTTTCCTTCCCTTTGTATCTCATTCTAGATGAGGCACGTTCCTCTTCTCTGAATGCTAACAGTTGTTTCTAAAACTGTTTTCCCTACTTGTTCAAGACTTTCTCCTTTATATTCATGTGACTGCTCCACTCTGCAGTAGTGTGGCCTATCTTGAGTCCTGTGTGGAGTTTGGGGCACAATGGTATAAGAAGGATATAAACTTATTAGAGATTGCCCAGAGGAGGACCACGAGGATGGTGAAGGCTCTGGAGGGGAAGCCACATGAGGAGCAGCTGATGTCACTTGGTCTCTCCAGCCTGGAGAAGAGGAGACTGAGGGGAGACCTCATTGCAGTTACAACTTCCTCATGAGGGGAAGAGGAGGGACAGGCACTGATCTCTTCTCTGTTGTAGCCAGTGGCAGGACCTGAGGGAATGACCTGCAGTTGTGCAGGAGAGATTTTGGTTGGATATTAAGAAAAGGTTTTTCATCAGGAGGGTGGTTGGGCACTGGAAAGGGCTCCCCAGGGAAGGAATCACAGCACCAAGCCTGACAGAGTTCAAGAAGCCTTTGGACAGTGCTCTCAGGCACGTGGTGTGACTCTTGGAGCTGTCCTGTGCAGGGCCAAGAGCTGGAGCTGGAATTTCTGGATTATCTTGGGTCAGTTGGGGTCAGCTGTCCCAGCTGTGTCCCCTCCTAGCTCATTGTGCAACTCCAGACTCCTTACTGGTGAGGTTGGAACAGAAAATATGTAGGACTGTGAGATGATGTTTATAATCTGATTCATAACAACACTGTGATAAGCACCCCTAAGATGCATTTCAACTGTGATGGTAACTACCACTTTAATAAACTAAAATGCAGTAAATGGAAAGGGGAGAGGAAAATTTTGTGGTGCAGATATTTCATGAGGATTTTTTTTCTCTCCATGTGCAGGTTCAAAATATGTAAGTAGCAGAGAAGAGTCTTGAATGTGCCACATATGCCTTGAGCAATGATCACAAAAGCTTGGTTTGTTAAGTGTGGTGTACAGAAAGACAGTTTTTATCTCAGCCAGTTAATAGTTCTTTCAGGTTCCAAAAAAGCACAATGTTTAAGAGCTGCTTGTACCGTCAAAGTTCTTGGACCACATTGTATTCTGCAGAGTTAAGTGTCATGGAAAGAACAGGAAATGAGAGAAACTGAATTTTTGACCATGATCACTGCTGAGTGTCCACAGTTCTTGGAGGCATTCTTCATACCATTGTAAACCTGGAGCCAAAGGGGCTTGTGCAATAGCACTGCCTTGATGTGGTGTTACTCAGATGAGAAACTCACTCAGTAAACATCAAATGCAAGCTGTATCATCTCATCTTTGGAAAAGATGTTTATAATTGAGAAAAGGCTGTCAGGTGATAAAGAAATTATCACTTTCCTGTGTAACTTATTCCAAAGGATAAATACCACTGGGAATTTCAAAAAAAGAAGCACTTAACATACACTTCCAATATACCTTGTCCTACAAGATCAAAGCTGGTTGCTGTGATCTCCTCCTAGTACATATACTTGAGAATTATTTGCAAAGCTTTGCAAATTTGAGTGGAAATAAAAGAATTATGTTTATTTTCAGAAAGTGCTGATATTGGCTCTGTCTAGACTATCAAGCAAATACTTTCTGAACTTAGGCTATGTTCCAAGTACAAAGAGGAAAGTTGGGTGTATAGCCAAAGAGAAATCTACAGTGTGCTTCAATACATCCCTCAGACTGGATCAATCAAAACTAAGACTTCTGGGCACACTGAACAGCATACTTGCCCTGTGGAATGTTAGCAATTAATAAATCCTGAACGTTGTATTTAGTATTCACCAGGGAGGAATGACTTAAGAACACTAATTTGTTCCTTCATGGAATATTAGAGTTGCATGATGAAAAAAACCACTGGTATGTTTACTTCTGGAATCTATCAGCTTTGTTTCAGTTGAAATGCTGATGCTTTTGTTTTCATTATTGAAGTGTTCCAGCTCATATGTACTATGTACCTATCAAACCAAGTTTCTGAACAGAGTTCATGTCTACTTGTTATATTCCATATCTCTTATCTTTTGAAGGTAGATTTACATCCTTAAAGAACCTGCAAATTCAGCTGTATGTTCTCTAGCTATATCTATCTGGGGAAGATTTTGATATGTCATTGTAATTTTAAGGGATTTGATGCCAATCTGTCTTGAAGATACATTTAATGTATTTAATAGAATCTACAATATCCTTATGATAAATAAAAAAGATTTTCTGAAATAAATTATAAAGATTAAATATTTTACCAGAGAGAATACAACTTTAAGATATAGACAGATGAAAGAATTGTTTTGCCTGAAGATTGGAAGAGAAGCATAAATCAAAAGATCTAGAAGTCTAAACACAGTCTGATTCCATATAGTCTCTTAAGTGCTGATTTACTTTCTGTGAAAGTTACAGAATATTTTCGGAATAATATCCAGTCCAGAACAAGGACATACCCTTCAGCTTTTCTGAAAATAAGACCATTATTTCATATTTGGGTTAGTTTATTGTTTGATTGGTTTTGGGAATCTTGGAAATTTTTATTTTCCTGAGGCAATATTAATGCTGTAAGCCTGAGCATCCAACACCTTAAGTAGCATGAAAGCTGAATTCTGAGCTGGCAACCAGAGTATTTGTTTGACAGCTCCTGGGGATGATAGTGGTCTAAAACATTCACCTTTTTATGCATCAATAGTCAATTAAAAGGTTATATTAAAAAAAAAAAAAGCTCTTTTGGAAAGAGGGTACACAAGGAAATCTAACAATAGTTGCCAATGACTTTCAGAGCAGACCTACAATCTAAGCTGCTTCTTTCTTAATTCTTCTCTGGTGGAAAAGCAAGGAAAAAAACCCACTTATCAGCTTCCCTTTATCCTTTAACCCAGGAATGTCACATGGCTACGCTATGAATTAAATTTCTTTTCATCTTGTGCTCCCGAAGCACAAGTACATTCAAAATATTCATATTCCTAAGCCCTACATTATTTATTTTTCATATCTGCAGCCTTTTCTGGGGGCAAATAAATTTAGATTGTACTGCTAACTAGTTATTTCCCTGCAAGTAGCTTATTTATTTCACCTGAGTAAATATTAAGTGTAGTATTTGTTAATTGATGTAACAGCAGTGATGCAATTTATAGAAGAAATGTTTTTATCTTGGGCAAAATATAGCCATGGGCAACAACATAGATGGTTGGAAGTAGTTAAAAAGAGGAAATAATTGTATCTGAATTTGGGCAGGACACAGGACTATTGCAATATGTTTGTTAGGAGAGGTATTTGGAAAATTAAACATCTCTAAAAATTCCTGGCCTCAGTTAAATATTGCATCGAAAGATGGCAGACAGTGGCTAATTTACTTAGCCAGAAATACTACAGACCTTGCCAAGGCTAAAACAAATTTAGTTCTTCCATATTCATTTGCTAAGTGAAAAGTATGTGACTGATGCTAATGCAGTGCAATAAAAATGAAATCTGTGACAGTTTCCTGCTGGAAAATGGACTACTCTGCAAACAATATGGAACCATCTACCAGGGTAAGATAAAAAATCATTTTCTTAGCTTTAATAAAAATACACTGACCTTGTTGAGTCTTTGTAACAAATAAATGATGCAAAAAAATGTTTATAATGTGGAGACAGAATATGCACAATGCATCTACCTCTTATTTGTGGTAATATTATGCTCAAAGATGGCTAGAAAACCTATCAAGCATGGAAATGGAGGGGTGGACAATATGTATGAGGAAATTGGATTGAAAATAGTGTAAAACTCTTTTACTTCTGTTTTATTTCCTACTACCCAGAGTCCCCAGATGCCTCAACAAAATTATGTAATAAGTTTGAAGGGTAAACAAAAGGGCTTTGAAAAATCTTGCTGAAGTAAACAAGGATACAACTGTGTTTAACATCTGATGAAATCCTCATTAATATAGTCATAGAAATCTCTCTTTTAAAATAAAATAATATCAAATTAAAATATTTATCTATATTTTGAATAGGACTAGGAGAAATCAAACAAAATGCGGGTTTCAGGAAAAGTGACTTCCAGGCAGGGAACTGTTTTGGATGCTTTGAAGCAGCAAGAATATGGAATCAGACAGAAGTAGGTAGGAGTAACCTGCTAGGTGTATATGTGGCCCCACACAGAGATGGACTTGGAAGGCAGGACTAATCATCTGGAAAGATAATTAAAAAACAAGGAGTTGGACAGAAACAGGAAAAAAAACCCCATAGCAAATCAGGACGAAGGCCCTGATCCGGCAATATTATGTGCATGTTTAACTCTACCCTTGGGACTTGTTGGATTTATAGGAAGTATTCACATAAATAAGGTGAACTGTCTGCAAAGTTGAGGCAAAGGGCCAAAGCATCTGTCCTCAATCTTATAATACAGTGATGCAAAATAAATTACCTGAAAAATAATGGAACATTTAATTCCAGTACTCTGAGCCTTTAATTCCTCAGTGTATTATATGTGGATTCATTACAGTATATGCACTGAGTCTATTTAAACAGCTAATACAGCATGTAAAATAAACTTTTTTGATGTAGGAAATACATTCTCATCTAAGTGAAAGCTGAACTCATTTTATTTCATAATCTGGTTTATGTCTTCCACATGACCCAAGTGATTAAGGCCAAGTGGAATATATCTTTTAATAATACTTGCTGTAATAGTCATGGGTTTAGTTTGTATAAACCTGAAATGCCATTACTAATGAAGAAAAAGGATTTTGTTTTTAAGCAGAAATTGTCCTTTTAAGTTAAGGTTGAAGAAACCATAACAAGTCTCGCATGATGATAGCAACTAATCTTGGTTTTTCTTGCTGGTCAGTATGTTTCATACATAAAGCATTAGGGATCATATCTGTGGCTGACAAAGATGATGTAGTTTATTATAGTTTATTAGCCTAGAGATAATATCAAGTATAAGGTGCAAATCTACTCAATAGTTAAACCTGGAAAAAAATTTGAAGGAGGCTATCAGTGAAAAATCTATTGGTTAGCTTTTGATTAGTTATTTAGGGAGGATTTAAAACATGTTTCCTGGGAAAAAAGCAAAATGCTAGACAGATATCTCAGGTACTTACATTAATGTGTACTGTGACTGACTGACTGACTTTCTCAATGAAGCTGAGAATTATAGAAGTCAGAACAATGGTCAGAAAAATTATATTCCTTTTCCTGAAGCAACAGCTACAAAAGGGGCTTGAGCTGCCTGGATATTAGTTGCCTGTATTTAAAATGGGCTAAACTCCAAATTTTAGCCAGAAGGAGTTTCAAGAATCAGAAGATAATTCCAGTGCATGTACTGTTCCATTGTTGTTAAATACAATGGAAAATTCTAGTCCAGAGAGAAAGTAGGGCATAGTAAATTGAGCTTAATAGTATTTGTTTATATTAAATCATCCATTGTAAGCAGGATTTGACTGTGCTGCTGACAATGTAGTCTTCAATGTCCAGACTTGAACCTCTTCAATAGCATCAGAGATAAAAGCACGTGCATTTCTGTAGTCTTTACTTTTTGCAGTTTCTGGACATCTGAGGCTTCCATTTTCTGCTGGCTTCTTTATTTTTATTGCTTTTTAAAGTGTGTATGAGGCTAGAGTTATTGCTGGTTTACTCTCTCACCTCATTGCTCACCTAAGGCCTTTGCAATCCTTAGACTCTTTTAAAAATTTTATTTGTATTTGCATCAGGTGCTGGCTCTTCTCCATACTCTGGCACTTTAGCTATTCAGGGATGCATACTGTCAGCCAGCTTAATAGTTTCTGCCACAGCCTGATATTCAGAGCCTGCAAGGACATGAACTGTTTACATTAATTGATAGCAAATGCTGAGGGTTAATATGTGCTCTTCTGTTAAATGGTGAGAAAGTTAAGGTTACATTTCCTTTCCTAATTTTTATCTTGAATCCCAAAGCCTCTGATTTATGTTCTGGGTTAATAGCCCTTCAAAATTTTAACTTAGAAATCATCTGGGCATTTGGACAGAAAGCTGGTATAATTCATTCTGAGGTGGCATGCAGTGGAATACCTGCCCTAGAAACATCCTGAAAGACAGTCTACCTGGTCCACAATTGGGAAGATGATCTTGGTCAGCACAGGTGAAGGAATAGGAGATAGTCTTACACGTGGAGACTCCCACAAAGATATTTTTGAAATCTTGAGGCACATCAGGTAATATCTCAGCTTTGTGAAGGTAGTGGAAAAAATATCTGGGGCAGAGGGTAGGTTTGACCTTGGCTGTGGATAAACCCTGGTTGCTAGTTAAACTTCACACAGCCACTCACTCACTTTCCCCTGGTGGGAGGGGAAAGAGAATTAGAAGGTTAAAAATGGGAAAACTCATGTATTCATATAAGGGCAGTTTAAAATATAAAGCAAAAGCTGCATGCACAAACAACCAAAACAAGGAATTCATTCACCACTTCCCATGGGTAGGCAAGTGTTCAGCTGCCCCCAGGAAAACAGGGCTTCAGTGACTTGGAAAGACAAATGCTCCCACTCTGAATGTGATGCCCCTCTCCTTTTTCCTCCAGGTTTATATGCTGAGTGTGACACCCTATGGAATGGCTGTGCCCTCTCACAGCTTCTTGTGCACCCCCGGTCTCATTGCTGGTGGAGTGATGTGAGAAGCAGAGAAGGCCCTGATGCTGTGAGAGTGCTGCTCAGGACCAGCTAAAACATCTCACTCTTACAAAATCCAAACCATAGCCCCATAGGAGTTACTGCAAAGAAAATTACCTCTTGGTCCCAGCCAAGACCAGTACAAACTATTATTAGAAGGCTTGACATGAATTTTAAATTAATTACATGGAGCATGTGGCTATGATGTCTGATAGCCTCACAAACATTTACTTGACACACATCAACCTTGTAAGAGAGGAAATGCTGTTTTCCTTTTTTAACATACTAAGAACAGAAACACCAGTTAGAGTTCACTCTGACATGAGATTTGTAGCTGGCTTTGGGACAGTCACTAATGCTGTATTCTGCAAGGCACATTCAGAGGTGTTTTCTCCTCACTTAGGGATCAGAGGCAGAGGCTGATTTTACTGTGGGATTATGCCTAAGGCAATTCAAGCTCATTTGGTTTGAGCTTGTTCCTTCTAAGTTAGGTTGTGATATGCAAACAAATCCTAGACTTTTGACCAATGCCATTCACCAATTCCTTGTCAAATCAAAACTTAATTCTAAGCCCCATCATTCCTCTCACTTATAAGTGAAAAAAGCAACACTGAGTTTCTTATTTGAATAGTTGAAAAATTAAGTGCAATGTGTTTTTTTCCCTTTTGGATAAGGCTAAGAGGAAAAGAGGGTGTTATCTCAGTATTAGGTGTTAGGCTTTTAATTTTGCACTATGAAAACATATGTCTGTGGGATATTCTTTTATAAAATTCTGGAAGCTCTTATAGACCCTGAAAATTAACATCTGAATTTCAGTAAACTTCACTACTACTGTCAAGCAGTTTAAAAACATTGTTGATACAGAGGCTTATTAATTACTAGTATAGTCTTTGTAATTGCCTAGTCTAGAAATTGATGAACAAAGTCATTCCAGAAAGCAATCAATTTGGAATCTAATTTGTTGGTGAAATGAACCATATAAACAAAATGCCACTTGCAGTTTGACTAAAATGAGATGTGCTTAACGAGCCTATCATCATCTGTAATATTCATCACAATGGGTCACAGTTACATAAAATGTCATAAATCTCAACCAATGCACATAAAGCTGAAATATAAAATTGTATTCTGAAAAGAATAAAACATAAAACAGATGGCTGCCCCATGGAAACATCCTTAAATTTCACACAATCTATTAATTGACTTTTGGGCAAATCAACTGAAACTCTGTATGTGTGGTGGGGAGGTGGAGGGGGAAAGCAGGCATTTTTTTTAGTGTGCATTTTACCTTATTATCCACATTGGAAGTTTAGACTGATTGGGGAGACAGAGGTTCTAGATTTGAGTGACCAGATGTAAGCCCTTTTGGAATCAAGTGATCAGCAACTTTTCTATCTTTATTTTGAAATGCACCATAGCAAACTATTCCAGGCAAAGAACAGACTATTGAAGGCAGCATGGTAAAAGCTTGAAGACTTGGCAGAATGTGTTGGATGTTATTTTTCTTTTTGTAATCAGTAGTGATGAATAAGAGCTGTAAGCAAAGTTGCAAGTAAAAATTATGAGGGGGTTGGATACTAAAAAGACACTCAAGGGGCTAAAGAACTGACCTGCCTTAGATAATATGAAATCTAATTTCTATTTCTTCAATGCTTAGCTAACCAGACAACATGTCTTCTCCCTTCTGACTCATAAACCTATTTTTCTTTGGAATGTCTAAACCAAAAAATCTGCAGTTACAAATTTAACACACAATATTTGATAATTGGGTATTACCCAGAAATCCTCTTTTAGACAATTTTTTATTAGAAGGTATCTGAAAGTCTAGGAAAATAGGGGATTTGCTTAAATACAAAATACTTTCTTCTAAATAGTGAAGGAGAAATGTCCTGTATACAGAGGAAATTTTAAACTTTTCATGGAGTTCCAGAACAGGGAAAAAAATTTAGAAAGATGAAAGGAAAAAAAAATGCTACATATTCATTGTCTTCTATGACAGTATTTATATTCAAATGATTGTTTATCTATGGATATGTGCTCATGGAGATGTGTATTTGTGCTCTGAGAATGTGTGTAGATGTATCTGCAAAAGTTTAGAAATATATACACTTACAAATGTATATATATGTATATGCATGTGCTGAAAGAGAAAGAGGTGTGAGTACTCTATTGAAGCCCTTTACTCTTTGAAAAGATATGTCCTTTTGGTGTACAAACTATAAATATAATGTGTGCAATGTTGTTGAAGTGTTTTTTCCCCTTTTTCTTATTATAGGATTGTGAAGCAAGGGAAAACGTCTTAGGTAGGGGGCTGGATTGTGATCTTACAGCAATATAAATTCACTGGTTTCAGTTCAGTTGTTCCAGATGACAACAGCACAACAGAATCAATCCCCTAATCACTGAAGTGTTACCTGATGGTTTTTAAGATATGAAGAGTCTATTGATTTCTGCTGTCAGAGGACAGTGTTTTACAGCAGTGTGTTTATATAAGTGAGAGAAAAAAATAGCATATTAAAATCACTAGTGCAAAACTATCTTTCTTTTTGCCTAGATAAATGTTTTTCAAAGCGAAAATAAATATCAAAATACAGGGGAAAGTTCTCTTGACTTGAATTATTAGTTTCTCCTGTCTGCACTGTTGAAAAGACCTGTTTTTCAGGAACATACTGACCAGTATGTGGTTTAACACAGGAAAGAAAGAGCAACCCCTGCCAAGCTAGCTCTGACAGAAAGCTGCCACCATACCTTGTACAAAGGTGAGCCAAAGGGCCCCACAGGTATCTTATTCCACTTGGGGCTCCATGGAGTGAAGACTTGAGTCTGTCCACTTAGGAGATGGGCTTGATACAGGTCCTGGTGAATTTCCCTGGGCCAGGCTGATATTAATTAGGAGCTGTTCAATAGAGATAGTCCTTAGGTAACAAACAGTGTGGGGAGTGCAGCAGGGTGTTTGTAGGTGACCCATTAACAAACCCCTGCTGTGTCCTGTTGGGAGAAAGCACGAGTTTTCTGACATGCAAAGGGCACTGCCAGCCTTCCATAGTCAGATTTATTTGAAGGAAGTGGTGTGATTAACTATTTAATTTGGAGGAGAGTTCTTGAGGAGATAGTTTGCAAATTGTTGAATCAATTAACTTTTCATAGGAAAACTGAGCTTTGTAAATTTAATGAAATCAATGGGCAGCTATAATGATTTTTTTCCAAAAATATTTTCTTCTAAAAACAAATTTCTAAAAATCATTATGCCTACTTAATATTCCAATAAGAGCTCTGCTGACATGTAACAATGTTTGAAATCGACCTGTTTGCCTCTTGGCTACTTTATCATCTAGTGAAGTACTGGGAAAGGTATTTCTTTCCTTAGGGTGTCTGCCTCACATATTTTGAAATGGACTCAGAGGCTAGAGAGGAATTTGTTTTCCACTGAAAACATAAAAAGAATGTAATACTCTTCCTAGTAGGATTGGAACCAAAGATAATGCTTGGAAAGCTTAGTTAATATTGTCTTGGATAGGAAAGTTTAAAAGTGAATTGCCAGAAATAATCTGTGTTTAAAACTGTCATCCTTCACTATCACATCCCTAAAATCTATGTGTTTTCTGCAGGTACAGCTCAGTTCTCAGATGCAAATCCTCCAGGAAGCTGGCAGGCAGCTGAAGGCTCAGCTGAAGCCCAACCACAAATAAGTGGTGTTTTAAATGGTTTCAGCAGCATTGTGTCTCCTGTTGTGTTTATTGCACAGTGTAAGCTGTGCTGTGTGGCTGAGACTGAAAATGCTAAATGAAAAAACTGAGAACTCAAGACTTCTGTATTTTCAGTTTCTTCTTCTGCCATTTCTCTGTGTTCTGCTGAAACTGAGAAGATTTTACAATGAGAATATAGCAATAGAACAGTGGAGAAGAGTTGTTCATTTCGTATTCCTCAAATGATTCTACTAGGTGAAGACTAAAGAAAATATTTTCCTATCTTAAGAGCAGGAACTTGATTAGAGCCATTGCTGTACTGAGACTTCTTGA
Organism: Promerops cafer; assembly: GCA_013398275.1. Lineage (NCBI taxonomy): Eukaryota > Metazoa > Chordata > Aves > Passeriformes > Nectariniidae > Promerops > Promerops cafer. The sequence goes on from VZSE01027395.1 coordinate 2,502,479, forward strand.
GTTCTCCAATTTTTGAGTAAAAAATATGCTGAAATGATTTCTTGCATGGGCTAATTATTAATTATAACAACTATGGGAATAAACAGTTCTGTTTAATTTATTCTAAGAGTAAAGGCATCAGTGGCAGATAGATAGATATCAGAAATACACCATCACTCTGGTGGAAATAATAAAAGATTTTCCTAAAGTACACAAAAGCAATTTATGTGCATTAGTCCATCCTTTCCTAATTTAAGGTTTATGATCCTTGTAATATCAAGATATATGAATCTCAAGGATTATGCATGTCCTTAGAAAAAATTTCTCAATAATCAATGAAGTGTAACAATTAATTATAATAAATAATGCAAGTAGAACTTATGGCAAAAGGCTGGGTCACTAACTGAATAAAATGGACAAGGTTTCTACTCAGTTTATTTAATATGCAGAAATGTAAGAACAAGGAATTTACTATAAAGAATTATAGGTCCATCTGACATGAGAATGAGAAAAAGAAACTTATTTGCCCAATGCCTGTCCTTAAGGAAAAGTTGTGTTTGTTTCAGCTCGGGTAGAGTTAATTTTCTTCATAGTAGCTGCCATGAGGTCAGGTTTTGGAATTGCACTGAAAGCAGTGCTGATAACACAGAGATATTTTTGTTACTGCTGAGCAGTTCTTGCACAAGAACCAAGGCCTTTTATGCTTTTGATGAGTAGGCTGGGGTGCACAATGAGTTGGGAGGACACAGCTGGGGCAGCTGACCTTGACTGTCCCAAGGGATATTCCATACCCTGTGGCATCACGCTCAGCATATACAGCTGAGGGGAGAAGAAGAGGGAAGGACATGTTCAGAGTGATGGCATTTGTCTTCCCATGTCACTGGTACATGTGAAGAAGCCCTGCTCTCCTAGGGCTGTCTGAACAGCTGCCTGCCTGTGGAATGTGGTGAGTGAATTCCTTTTTTTGCTTTGCCTCTGCACATGGATTTTGCTTTACCTGTTAAAATGTCTGTATCTCAGCCCATGAGTTTTCTCACTCTTGACCTTGTGATTCTCTTCCCAATCCCAGGAAGTGAAGAGTGCAAGTGGCTGTGTGGGGCTTGGTTGCCAGCCGAGCTTAAACCATAACAGAAGGTCATAGATAATTGAGGTAATTTTGTCCTTAGACTCAGTCTGCCTCTAGCATGTCTTGCATCAAATGATGTCATAACCCTTGCTTTGCTGCTTGGTGGTACTGGTTATAAAGTGAACTTTAACATCTCCTTGTAACATGTGATCTGTAGTTGCCCTGAGGTTCACTTTTCCCATTCATTTAGCTTGCATTCAAATGATGATGATGATGGGGCTTCTCATATTAGAATGTGTGTCTTCATAATAGAATAACTCTGCACATCATTCATAATGGCAAAAAATCCAAACTTCCTTTTCTTATTTGTGTTCTTTGACAATCACCTCCTGTTTTCGCAAGGAATACTTAAAAACTATCAATAAAAGTGCCTGAGCCATCTGTACATGCTAAAAAGGTCCACAGTGCTGCAACGTTACAATGTCAATAGTAGTGGGAGCATGAAAGATAGCTGACACCATTTTCTACACACTTTAATTAAAACAAAGCCTCAAGATCCCTGTCCAGAATTTCTTGAACATTATACAATAATGCCTCCTATACCAGTGGCAACAGATGATACACCTGATATACCAGAGCTGGGGGGAGAATCCCTGGATGAAATCTTATTGAGACCAATTAATTACAGTTGGTACCTGACTAAAATTATATTTGCCATTATTTTTAGTTTCCTGGTTGATCCCAAAACTAACTTTAGATCTTCTGCTTCCATATGGTAATAACAAATTTCAATTAGGTAAAGATCTGGATGAGAAGTGAGCACACAAAGGGTGTTTTCCTAGCTTATTAATAATCTTTCCAACCCATTTAGCCTTTTGCCCCTTCACTTACATACTGTAACTAGAACAGAGATACTGTCATAGCCATGAGAAACTTGAAATTTTGAGATGCTAAGTGTGCTTTAAAGCACCATTCATGACAGTCATAGATACCTTTTTATTATTTAATTTATTTTCTATTAGCTTTAAGCAGCCCTAATAAAGATTTAAATTCTTTTATCTCTTGCTTTTCACTGAGGGAGCCATGAACCACATCACACCAAGGACAACACATTTAGAGGCAAAATCAACTAGTACAGTAATATAAAAGTATTATGTCACCTTCCTTCTCCAAGTGCTATGCTCTAAGGAGTTCACAGTGGAAAGCTTTGCATTAAGACTAAATCTCATGAAAGTCCTTGTACACTGGCCATGTTAGACAGATTGGGAAATTTTTCTCCTTTGTAATGGAGAAGGTTTTTTGGCCTGTGGTGCCCTGGAAAAAAGGCTTATCTGGAGACTTCTCTCACGCAGAAGTGCTGTGTGGCAGGCGGGGTTTGCAACTAGCACCTGGAATTTACAGATTCTAATTCTGTTTTATCTATGGAAACTGTCTGAATCATGATTATTTCTCTTCTCCTCCCTGTGTCAATTGTTTAATGGATGTTATACTACTCCCTGTTTTGATGCCATGTCTATTCATGGCAGTTTATATTTTTATGGAATTTTGTTTTCTAGGCATGTGAAATCATCTGTATTATTTCACTGAAGAGCATAACTGACATCTTCCTAATCCATAAAGATAGATATTAATGCTTTTAAAGCTGGCAGTATCATGTATATGCATAAATATTTTAAGTATGAAGAAAGGAAAACTTGGGAGTTCCATCTAAAGATATATATTGGCCTTCTGGGACTAATATTCCAGGCTTCATCTATAAAATAGCAGTCTATTGATCTTGAGTCCTTCTTGGAATCTGATTTTTCACTTGCCAAAGCAGAACCACTGTTCTGTTTTATTTATATACTCCTGGGAAGGTCACAAAATTATAAGTGGGGGGAAGAAGAAAAGAAAAGAAAAGAAAAGAAAAGAAAAGAAAAGAAAAGAAAAGAAAAGAAAAGAAAAGAAAAGAAAAGAAAAGAAAAGAAAAGAAGAACGTAAAACCTTTCTACTTGCAAGTCCCATTTAGTTGACTTTCCCACTTTCCTCCTGTTCAGATGCAAATCAGTGTCACTATTTGTTTACTGAAAATATAAGCAACAAATCACTGTGTTTTGAAACATTGATTTCAAAGTAAGGTTTCCTCATGTCTCCTGGAAATACACATACATAGATATGATACTTTCTAAACTGAAAATAAAAGACTGAATTTTCTGACTGTGTTTGAGAAGAAAGAGTAGCCAAAAGTGACCTGAGCTTAAAGTTGTTCATATATATAACTTTCATATGAAAAAACAAGAAATGTGGGAGCTTTCATCCTTGTGAGGTACGTTTTTCATTTCCTTGTGAGGAAATCTAGCTGTGTTGTCTTCAGTTCACAGCCAATCTATTCTTTACTTGTTGCCTAAGTGTATTCTGGATTAATGAAATATTTGGGAGTCAGACAAATTGATTTCTTTGGGGTCCTTTCAGAATTCAATTGGTAAATAGTGTCTTGTATTCCTTGAAATACTTTGTGCTTTGGGATCTATGTTGAAGGGGCTTAAAAATATCGTTCAGCATTCTAAAGAATTCTCATTTTACACACTTAGAATTTACACTGTGTGTATGCACAAATATATGGGTCTGAATCTGCACTCATTTATATACATACACATACACATACACATATACATATACATACACATACACATATACATATACATATACATATACATATACATATACATATACATATACATATACATATACATATACATATACATATACGTATACATACACAAGTTTTTTGCTCAAAATCCTGAATTGAATCAGTAGCAAAGCCAAGAAAAGAACTAATATTTCCTAGTTTTAACAGCACTTCTCTCTTCAGTGAATGACACACAATAACCTCTGACTTAGTTTCAATTTTTGTTATTAAACAGACAGCATTGAACAAGATTACTCAGTTCAAATTAGATCAGATTCCCTAACATGTCCTTTCATTAGATACTACTGCATATATGGCTAGTTGCACTTTTATCCACAAACATGATTGAAAGTGTACAGATATTAAACACTCATGAATGTTTCATAATGGAGAGAAGGGAAAAGTCTTCTTTTAAAAATTAATTGTAGTAAAGAGGTGATTTTTTAAAAACTGATTCTCTTAATCATTCTTGGTCCACTATGTATCTGGCTTGATTTAATATTAAGTAAATCATAGATTCAATGTTTTAGCTCATAGATTCTGCTAGTTCTCTATTTGCTTTCAAAACATGTTCCAAGGTTTCTGAAGTGATATGACTGATATACCTTTACTGTTATTTTTAAATCTTCACCCCACTGCAACATCTAAAGCATGTAAGTGAATACATTTACTCTAATAGGCACTTTTAGCAGATAATAGGCTTGACATGATGTCCTTAAGTAGAAAATGTTCAGAGTTGGTTATTCAACAATATGACCTCAAGAGACACAATCTAAAAGCAACATTTTTACCCCAGTTAAACAGGCATTCATAATTTAGCTTGTTTTTTTCTACAAATGCTAATGCTATTCTTTAATTATCTGACACAGTAAAATTATTTAGTCTGAATTGTTCTGCATATGTATTAGAGCTAACCCTCAGGTTAGGTTGGTTGGAATGTCTAATAATCCTTATGGAAAGAGTTTTATAAATATTAGTTTTAGAAAATTGATTTTGTCATAGGATCATAGAATGCTTTGTATTGGAAGGGATCTTAGAAAGCATCTTTCTCTAACCCCTCTGGCCTTGTACACTTCCAGGGATGCTACATCCCAGCTTCCCTGGGTAACTTATTCCAGTATCTCACCACCCTGACAAAAAAGGATTTCTTACTAACATTAATCTAAACCTGCCCTCTGTCAGTTTGAAGCTGTTACCCCATTTCCTACCACTCCAACTTCAGGTTAAAGCTCTCTTTGCCAGCTTGGCAAGACTGTGACTCAAGATGCTCTTTCCCTTCTCTACAGATGGATCCCATCCACCTCCAGTAGAACACAGTTCTCAAAGAGAGTCCCATGGTCTAAACAGGCAGTCAAAATGAGAAAGTAATAGTTTTCCACAAATTATTTTATTACTACATTGCACTATGGGCTGCTCTTCACTTATGCATAGGCAAAATGCTGCTTTTCCCAGTTTATTTTTTAAGTTTAGTTTAGAGGTACAAATTTCTGCCACTTCACCCACTGCCAATACAGAACTTTAATTGAATACTTTGTCTATCCATATGCTAAATTAATTAGAAATCCATCATGACGTGTAGAAGGCTAGGAGTACTATAATCAAAGCTTGTTAATTTAGTATTTGTCTTAACATACAGTTAAAATAATCATTTGGTTAAATTCTTTGCCTTTCAGTTAAATTCTTTGCCTTTCTTAAAAGAGATCTTGTTTTTAAAGAAACCTAGAAACTGTCTCCTTGTCCTAGGCATACAATAATTGCAGTATGTGCAGAAGATGTCTAAATTTGCTTATTCATAGCTAGTGTGAGAAATGATGGCAGAATAGCTGCACAGATATTGAATAATTGCCCAAGGTCATGGGCAGGATTGTGCAGACTGTTTTGAAGACTCCACCACTTTGTTATCATGATACCATTATTGGAGATAACTGGTTATAACCTATGGTAACAAAGAAGAGAAAGTCACTAGATTTTCTCTATGTGTAAGTGAGTCTGTGGATATGCATCCAAATATATCCCATAGATCATAACTATTTAGTGAGAAAAAAAATAGTGCTAACTTTTTAATGTTTGCTGTTTCCTTTCACAGATAAATGTGTTAAAAAAATCAAATAGAACCTACCAGTTTCTTTTCATGTCAATTTAAAGGACAGGATAAATTCTCCCTTTAACAATGGCCTTAAGAACAATAGAAAAAACCAAGAAAATAGAGATTCAATAAGAGCATCAACTTAACAGAAAATTGATTATTTTTTCATAAGTTTTTTTTGATCTAATGCAAATTAATTTCCTGAAAAAAATGGTGCTTGCAGGGTTAAAAAATCAGTACCAAACATGAAGTGAACAGGTTTTCAAAGGAATAATGAGGATACATGCCAAGAATGGACTTGGTCTGTGTTGTAGGGTTTATCTGGAGGTAGATAGGCTAATGTGGAGGGGTATAAGAAGATGAGTTATGACATGAGGAATGTAAGGGTTTCTCTCCTCACCTTGCCTAACCAAGTCCTCAGTTCCCTTCAGTTTTCCTTCAGTTTAATATTGAAAAAAAGTTATTTTAATGAAAGGGGTGGTGAACATGCCATATATTTTCTAGTTTCCTTTTTTTTGTTTGTTTTTTTTTTGTTTTTTGTTTTAATATTCTATTTATATGATTTGTGTTCATGTAGTATTTCCTAGTTCAAACCCTTTGCTGTTATTTTTTATTTGGACTCAGTGGCTTTTTGTCCCATTTTTTATTCCAGTTACTTTGAATTTCTTTTCTTCCTTTTCCCAAGTTTTCCATCAAAACCTTTCTGAGTAGGTTTGTTTCTCTGTTCTTTTTCCTCATAGTGTTCCTTAATTGTTCTTTGTTCTTCTTCAGCTTAGCTATGATTATTCATTCCTCATCCACCCACTTACTTGATTTACTTTTCTCCTCATGCTAACAATCACCCACATGCGTAGTTTTATTTCATTCACCATTCTACCTCCTTCCCCTTCAACTCAGCCACCCATTAATTCATGCCTTATTCTGCCTCACACTTGCAGTTACTTATTCAATCCATTTTAGGAATCTGGTGGAAATTCAAAAAGGGTAAATGTAAAAAGTAGGCATAAATAGCAAGAAGAAAGATACAGGCTGTGAAAAGTGTGGAAGTGAACTGCTGAGAAAGTGGTGGTCAAAGAGACAGAAAAGGAAATCTGGATTGAGAAATTCTTGGGGTGTCAGGAAAGCTGCTACTATTTGGGTGAGTGTGTTTGGGGGAACAGATGATGGAAAGGAGAGTTTTGGAGAATGGATAGATGGAGTGGAAAATTGCTGTTCTCAAGAAATTCAGTGTTCTCTCATATGACCTTGATGTGTGATCTCTGTGTGAACTGAGCAAGTTCAAAAGCCTTTATTTTAATAGTTATTCAATTCTGGATTCTACTTCTGAACTTTTTAAGTGGTCATTTTTAGCAAACTGCCACAAGACTGCCATGGGGGCATACCAGGATAGCCACCATCCTGTTCATCACCCCTTGTAGAGCTTATTAATGAGTGGATGTTCCCTTGGAGTGGAACAAAAACTAATATCATTCTACATCACAGCAGTGAATGATGATCTACAAATCTTACTGCAATTTGAGTTCATAATCTATAACCACCATCATTTATTTCATTTTAAAAGAATCTTCTTTTTTTCAGCAAAGCTGGCTTGGAAGTTTGTGTCTTGCATGACAGCAAATTATATACAGCAGCCAAATGTACATAAAAGCAAGGCAAACCTCATGAAGAAAGACTCTCAATTAGTGACCATTAAACAGATAAAAATTACATATATCATCTGAATGCACAGAATAAACAGCCAAGAAAGATAAAGCTATCTTTAAGTTAACATGCTGTGCAAATTGTCACTGAGCTAAATGGTAATAGTATGACTAGGTAATATTTAAATTTTATCAAACAATCCCGAAGTTGCTAAAGCATAAATTTATTTTTAATGGGTCTTTGTGCAAGCCGTGTGTACTCACGCTCGGCGTTAATTTGTCGAACGGACTCTCGTAGAGCAGCCCGTGACCACAAGATGGCAGAATTCCCATTCAAACCTGACCACAGAACCGCGCAGACGCCGGAAAGTTTACCATGAACTCTGCTCATTTCTGTAGCTATAATATGGCACTCCTGCTCCAAATTTTCCTTTAATTTTGCAAGACACGGGAACTTACGAGAAAGCTGTTTTTTTTGTATCATCTTTTTAATAGATTTTNTGAGAAGGCTGTTTTTTTTTTGTATCATCTTTTTAATAGATTTTTGAGCCATGTTACTCTCCCTCATGGGTTATACTGCCATTTTTCTAATACATGTATTACTCTACTGGAAATCATGTTTTAAAAAATAAATGAGGTTCTTCAAAATAAGTGGTATCAGTCCATGTTGTTTCAGTAGACTGAGAAATATCAGGAAGACATATAAATTTCCTGAAATTTGCACAACATATTATCAAAATATTTCCTTGAATACTGTGCTGCAGACAGTTTGATGAGTATTTAAGAACTTCCATTTCCATGTGCAGACATTCCTTTTCTTCTCTCCAGTGGAGAATTCAAGATACTTTTGTTTGACAATTTTCAAAACATCTCTTTTAAAGCATAGTCCCTCAAGGGGGGATTTTTAAGAAGGCTTGGTGTTGGCTGACCTCTCCACCCAGGGAAACAAATATGAAAATTCCGTAGTTTTTTGGATGAGAATTATAGTATTGTGTCTTTCTGTTGTGGCTCACATTCATGTTTGATACAAACATCCAAAAATCTCAATTGTCATTTAAAATAAATTTTTCTAGGCCTGAGAACTATGGTGGAAAACAATTGGCAAATAGATTGATAAATGACCTAAGGCACAAACCAAAAAGATTCACATATTTTTGATTTTAAAAAATATTTATTCTAAATTCAGTCAATTTTTTTTGTGGCCTGACTCAAAAGAATTTACCATAAGCTGTTATAGACATCAATGAATTTTGCCAGTGATATCCAATGAGTTTAGGCCAAAGCTGGGGTTTTTTAAAACATTCCCAAATACATTCTTAGAACACACAGAAATTTTTCTGCCTTATGTTTAGAAACAACTACACTTCAAAAAGAACTACAAATGCTAAAAGACTGATTATAGGCAGGGAGAAAAATCCTTATTCATATGAATACAAGTACATTCCTCTTAAAAGGAGAAAATTCTCTCAATTACACAATAAACAATACAGATAAAATGATTTTGAAAATCCATTGTGTGGAGAGATCTAAAATAATGAACTTTAAGAATTAACACTAAATTTTTCACTTATGAAATGAAAATGTTGATGTAATTTCTTTTTTCATTTTTCTTTAGATTGTGGACATTTGTATTACCATATATAATAACACTAATAATAAGAATGCTGAGTTCTTTGAGCAGTGGGTGACTGTCTTTAATATCATCCATACCATGTAAAGCACAACTCTAATCTGAGTTATTCCAAGTTGATATCTTGATACATTGTTTTAATGTGAGTGCATGGTTATTGCATAATACCAATACATTTGCATAAACTACAGTGAAAGATTGTTAAATTCTAATTGATTAGGATAAATGACACACCAATACTTTTATAAAGAAAAATCCCCCAGTGCAAATTATTTGAGCTGAATATAATGCATAAAATTAGTATAATGTCCTTGGATACACTATAGAATAATTCAACCAGGTTAATATTTTTAATACAATTGTTGGGTATTAGGAAGATGGCAATATCTGCTTTAGGTGTTGCCTTTTCCAGGTAATTTTATTTTATGCTTCACATGTGCAAAACTTGATGCATTTGTAAAGATCCAAAAAGCAACTTAGAAACAAGCTGTGCTTTAACACTACTTTCAGGGTTCTGATCAGTCAATGGGAGAAGACTCCGACCCAAACTATACCAGAATTTTGGCTCAGATTTTGAGCCAGGCAGTGACACGGGACTCAGAATTTCAGTAAACAAGTGTTACAATTTTGTCCTTTACTTCTTCCCACGAAAATGTGTTTTCCATTAACATTTTGGTTCCAAATGAGTGCCAAGGAGCAAAACACACAGCTGAGCTTTCTTGTAGCCACTGCTGAGTAATCTTTGTGCCCACACTGTAAAATCATCATTAGTTTCCATTGCTTGTCAGTGGCAGTGTTAGTTCCTGTATAGATGCCAGTGTTTAACACAGTAGTATCTAAGATACTGTTTTTTTTCAAAGTATTAAAAGGGCAAAATAAGTTATTTTTCCCAGACAGGTCTCATTAAACCTCCCTCAGTGTCTGGATGCAATCAGAACAACAAACTCAGTGGGCTGTGACTGATTAATTCATCTTCAAAATTTTTCATGGTTTTTAAAAACTGTATTGCTGGAATATTTACCATAGGCTCATTTCAGTAACTGACATGTATGTTAAGAATCCTCATTAAACTAGAAACTGAACTGCAACAGGGAAGAAAATAGTTTGGCTTAATATCTGTTATCAAATATGATTTCCTGTGATGTAAGCCTATTTCTTTCAGTCACAGAAATATGAAACTACATCCAGAAACAGTCATAGATATTAATGTACAGCTATCTGTGTATGTGTTTATGTATGTGTACAGACTACTTTTGAATTGTACTTTTCTTCACAGTACTTCTCAGTACTGCCAATTAAATCAGAATTGGTATAGAATAGGACTATGACTCTTAGAAGAACACAAATATCTTTGTCATTTTTACATGATGTGATTTTATATTGCCATCTCTCTTTTTCTGCATGCTGATGTGAGATGTTCCTCAAGGAACTAGGTCATTTGTAAAGAAACTAATGGTATGGACAACTGCTTTAAAAGAGTATTAATTCTTGATTGAAGTATCTGCTGAAGAAATTTGTACTTTCTTTAACTCAACATGTGAAAATCAAAAGTTTATGAGACTGTGTGTAGGTAATTTTTGTTAATCTTATTTACTTACTATTTTTCTCTCAATGGAAGAAATATTTACATAATGCCTTCTTTCTGGGAACAATGAAAATTCCAGGAACACTTGGAAGATGAATCTTAAATCCAATTTCATTATTTAATACACTACTTCCAAAAGCTGGTCTGGAGGAATACCTGGAGTGTCCGTATGATATCTAAGATGAATTATGATTCTCTGCAATGCTGTTACTGTTTCTCAGCCAAATTATGCAAGGATAAGAGAAAGGATTTGCTAATTAACTGGCAATAAGTGTGAAGTTATCTGTATTGCCTCTTTCAAAATGCAGGGAAAGCGTATGGGCAGATCAGGGACAAAAGCTTTAGTGTACAAGAGAAGCCATTGCAGATCAGACTAACAGCTTGCTTATGTTATTATTCCATCTGACAATGGCCGCTACCAGATGCTTTAGAGGAAAGTGCAAGAATCCCTGCAGTGAGCACTTATGAAATACTCTGCCCGTAGAGGAAATTTCTTGTTAATCTCTGTCAGTGATGATTGGTTTATATCCTAGAGCATGGTGGCTTGAAGGTTAAGTATAAAATAACTGTAGGACAAGTACGGCTTGTCCTACCGTAAAAGAGGCTGTGTTTTCCTGAGATACTTCAGTTTTATAATGTGATAACAGGCGCTGGCCAAATGATGTTAAGCAACTTCCTCAGAATGTTTCAGCATTTATTGCAGAGACTGGATAATGAAGGAGATCTGGGATAAACACGAGGGATTATGTCTGTGTGATTTACAAAGAATTAGTAAAAACAGGCATGTCTTCTTTTTTTTTGTTACTTTTTGTAATCTAGCATACATTTAGTGGTAATATGGAAAGACCTAATTTTGATAGAATAATCATAAATATTTAAATACTAGACTTTGCATTAATAATATTTCCTGTCCTCTGGTCACATTTCTGACTTCTGTGAAATGACTCTTTTCCTTCTAGTCTAGAGGCAAAGACTGAATTTTCTCATTTTAAAAGAAGAGTAAAAAGAAGAGGTTTTTAAGCTTTCTTTACATATCATAAAGGGACATAAAGTCGTACATCCAAATATGTCCTTCTCCCGCCCCCCTCCCTTCATGTGACTTGGTGAAAAAAAAGCTAAGCTTCTAAATAATTTTGAATGTCTAATTTCCCTAGAGTCACGAGAAGATGTCTCCTGGTGATGAATGAGGATGTTACTGTGCTCAGCTCTCCACACCTATAATCTGCCAGCTGGAAGTTGCCGTTCCCACATCGCCATTCCCATTCTCTGCTGGACAAAGGAGTCTGAGAGCTTTGCCTTACCCACTTCAGGCAAAGTTTTCTTTTCAGACTGCCTTCATCAGCTGTTTATTACTACTGTGGCTCCTAATGGGGTTCTCATATGATCCATTGTGCCCAGAAGCTGCAGAACTGGCAGGCTCTCAGGAACAGACAGGAGGAAACTCTTAGGGTTGCTCATAACTTCTGTTGTCACTGTTCTTTGCTAGATGAACATCTGTCTGCAGCCTACAAATGAGCTCTGTATAATCATTCTGCTAAGAACACAGCTATTTTTATGCTTGTGTTTTTGTGCACTGCTCGTGAACTTTTCATCTCCTTGCTAGCCTGGCTATCTTAATGTTGCTAGATATCTTCAACTTGATCCACTTTTGTATAGTTCAGATTTTGCAAAACTTCACTGGAGGTTTCAGCCCAGTCCAAAATTTAAGAGCTCTAGGTGTTACTCAAACAAGGCATTTTATAATATTCTTCTAGGAAGATATAGCCTCAAAGCATCTGGATATAAATACCTATATTAATCATGTGACTGAATATAAAAGTGTGAATTTTAACATTAATTGTAAGACTAATGACTGAGTGCCAATGTTGTAGTTCTATAAGGTGGATTATTCCTCTAGCAACTGAATATTGGCCCACATTGTGTAATGTTACTCTGACATAAAATAACTCTGGTCTAACATCTGGGAAAAACCTTAAAATCACACTTTTCCACAATGTTTGTTGCTAAACAAGTACTGATAAAATGTCTAGAAATTCATATCAAACATGTTTTTTTGTGAAATATGTGGAAATTTCATTAACTGTAGCCTCTCTCAGGAAACCTGTGTAAACCTAACAATACCAGGTAACACGAACAGATTTCTCAAAGGCCAAACCTAGAGCTTTATGGCTTTATTTTTTAATGCCAAAATCATAACTCATGCTCAAGAGAGAAATGCCTAATAAGGTCCTGATAATTCTCAACTGTTTACTGTCAGCTCAGAAAGCACATGAACCCAGTATTCATGGAAGTTCTTCAGGGACTGGGGGCTGATCCCTCAGAGCATCTGTATCAATTTAAACTCAAGCTTGCCAGCTGAAGTTCCCAGGCTGATCCAAACTACTTTGTTGTAAAACAGAATCAGTGCCCGGAGATGCACTCGGGCTGCAGAAAAGCCCAGGTCACAGGGTGCAGGGGCAATGACCCCTATTTGGTACAGATTTTCAGATAAAGCTGCCTTGAGACTGCCACAAATGATAAGGGTGTCCTGTGAATTAGGATAGATATTTAATTAGGGTAGGACATGGCTTCATCAATTATCTCCAGCAAAAATACCTTTGCAGAGTGATCATTGCTCTTATTTTAGTGAGTTTACTTCTTATCAAGTCATCTTCAAGATCAAAGGAAAATCCTTTATGAAAAAAAGTGATGAGCATAAATACAGGAATAAATGCAAAGATTTAAGTAGACCAGTATTCTGGCAATGGCCAAATGATAAATCTTTGAGAGAGAATAACAGAACAGGCCAAGCAGAAAATAAAATTCTCCTGCTACTGTTTCTAACTTTTGCCAAACCATCACTCCAAAATTTTTGTGAGTGAGAAATGGGGCTTTTTTGATATGGATTATAGAATAGCCTTGCATGATTTTTTCTTCTTTAACATTTTTTCTAATTATTTGTTAACCCACCTAAGCTTTTGACATTTCCAACATCCTGTAACTATGAGTTCTACAGTTTAATTATGTGCTTTGTGAAAAGTGTTTCCTTTTGTTTGCTTTAAGCCTGACACCTAAGTTCCTTCATGATGAGATGCAGGGAACAGTTCTCTGTATACTTTATTCAAGTAAATATTTTATAAGTATTCATCATATTAATCTCATGGGTATTTCTTTTCTACCCAGTAGTCTTCATCTCTGTACTTTAAATAACAACTTTTTATTCTCCTAGGTACACTTTTCTGTATCTTCTTTAGTTCTCCAGAGTCCATTTTCAGATGTGGGGAAGTTGGACTACATTCAATATTCAAGAACATTTAGTTTGGATCCCTTATCCAACCATGTGTACCATTCTGCTGTTTTCATGATCTCTCATGAGTATTGAGCTGAAGCTTGTATAGATGTGTTAAAGACCCCCAAAACTCTATTTTGAGTGAACATGGCTAATTTAGACTCATCATAGTAATAGCTGATTTGTATTAGTGGGTGTTGATATTCCTTGGATATTTTCCAAGTCCAAACAGTCTTTATCATAACCTTCTATAGCTTGTTGCAGCTGGCTTTTGTTTTGAAAATGCTAAATAATTTAGCATTGTCAGCAAAATTGGTCATCTTTTCATAAGTATCCCCAGAGCTTGCTGTAAACTCTGAAATAAAACAAATATCCATATGCTTGCTGATGTTTTCTAGAAAACTCTCTTCACAGAGGAATTTTTTTTAGAACTTGCTATTCTTTATGTCCTTATGTTCCTTAAAAAATCAAGTATCTTACAAAATATCTTTCCTATTATTCCAAGTACCTTAATGTCTTTAAGAACCACTGCTGAGGAATTTTGTTAAAACCTTTATGAAAATTCAAGTAAATAATGTCAGCCACATCTCCCATGCTATTATGCTCTTCAATTTCTCAAAGAGCTCCGGTAAATTTGTGACGCACAAGAATATACTACAAAAGCTGAGTTAATTCTTCTCATTATGCCATATTTATTTGTCTGTCTACTCTTTTTTTTACATTTAGCTCCCTTTTTTTTTTTTAAATAGGTCAGGTTAACTCATATGTATTTTCTTCTACTCCAAATGAAACTTATCAGTAGAACTGACTTAATTCTTTAACCATTAATGCTCTCTGCACTGAGATCACTTTCAGTAGTACTAACCATCTGACAATTACATATTTGATATTTTTAGCTCATAGGTGAATATCATCTTGTTGTGGCGATTTGTTACTATTCATTTTACTGATCTGTTCTAAGAATTTTTTCACTGAGAGTCCAATTGAAAATAATTCCTACAATTGTCCCTCTGCAAAAAAGCTTCCCCTGTGGAAACCAGTCTAAGATCATCTGTAGAGAACATCAATACAAATAATTAATTTAATCATTCAGCTTTGGCCCTATCTTCTTTTACACCTCCTCAATCACCTGTTGGTCCTATAGAATCTTTGTCAGACTGCCTATTTTTATATATTCATAAAGAGTTCCTTTTAGATGTTTTTATTATTTTATATTTAATTTTCTGGACTTACATTCTTTTTACTTTCCACACTTTGACAAAAATTTAAATTTCTGAAAGTTTCCTTTATACTAGACACAATTTCATAGAACAACCTTTAAAAGCTGGTTTGTCTTGTTTTTGTTGTTTGGTTTTTTAAATTGGTGTCTTCTGTTGTTTGTATGTTATGTTGTTTTGTATGTTTGTATAATTTCACTTTCTTATGACAAAAAGACATTATTTTGTGTCATAGAGAATCTTATTACAAATATACTCATGGTCTATATATAGATGTACTAACAGCCCTTAACATCAATATCAGTGTATTTGAATTTAAGTTTTATTTTGCTTCTGCTGGAACTACAGAGTGTTATTTCTGCATTTTCTGCAAATCTTTAGAGGCATAAAATTAAGATCTGAGGTATGAGGGCAGAACTGTTGATTTAGAGATACAATCCAACTTTATAATAGCTGTTGCAATCCTATCAAAAGATAGATTTATTTTATAGGAAATACTCTTCTAAATTTTTGTAGTTAAGTGGTGCCAAGTGAATGTTCTTTATTTTAGGGTGCCATTTTAGTCTAATGAAGTAAAATCAAGCATATGATTTAAATGATTTGGAGACCTGTTTCTGTCCTGTACTCTGTTCCCTTGTCCTGTAGGAGAGATTAAGCAAGTCAACACAGTACCCAGAGAAACTAAATATTGTGATGTAATATGGCAAACCTCAGTGTATTCCAGTATACCTAGGACCTCAAGGAGCAAACTGTGTCTCTTATGTTGAGTAATTATGTGTTTGAGAAATCTTTTTCCCAGTTTTGACAGAGATAGAATTGATTTTTATTTTTTCCCCACAATTATTTACTTAATTTGCTCAGAATCATGCAGATACTGTATGTGGCTGACTCTCTTTCTTATGCTGATTTAGTTTCTCTCCTGGAGGAATACATTTTAAAGAATTCAGGATTTTGACATGAACTGTTCTGCTTGCTAATCTATCAGGTCTTATTCATGAAATCTCTGGTAACATGGAATGGAGAGGACTTTGCCACTGCCATAGTGATTAATATCTTCAAAAGTTCTGCCTAATTTCCTATTAATTATTTAAATGAAATCATGTTTAGATAATGAGCTGCTGTTCCACTGGTGCTCAGTCTGTGTCAATACCATCACAGCCACCTCACCCACCCACAGACAACCATTCTCCAACAGTCATTATTAACTGCAGGTACTTCTCCAATTGCATTATTGGAGACTTCCCACAGACCAAGTCTGGCACACCTGGATAGTCTCCCACCTCTTGGAGATGAAGAAAACCTCACTCTTTGGTATTGAAATAGTCATTCCATTTCAGAGAAATCTGTGATGCTTTAAGTGTCAAGCATTGCCCAGAGGGATGCAGGCACTGCACCAAGATGTGTGCAAACTTTTCTATTACTTTGAACTAGGACAAAGGCAATTATTCATGTTTCATTTTAGTAGCATAACTCAGAAAAATAGCAGAATTTGTTTGATAAGAATATATTTCACTGGAATTTAAATGGGCAGCCAGTTTCAATCTGCAGAACGAAATCCAATTTAAGATGTGGAGAATTTATCTGTGCACCCAAATCTAGGACGTGAACATACAGCTAGATGCTTAAGCTCCAGAGTGCTGTCAGCTTACTGCAAAACTCTCTTCCATCTTTACTCTCCCCCTGCTTTCCTACATAAAATGTACTGAAAGCCAGAGTGGCTTTGAAGAACAAAAGGTTGAAGAATTTGCAAATGTTAGGCACAGGGTAATTAAAAGCGGGAGGTGCCAGTGCCATTTGTTCTCAGGGTGCCCACCCAAGGCCAGTGTTAACAGGGTTATTACTGCAGGCTGAACGAGGATTTGGCTGCTTCCAGAGTGTCTACTGTGATAGCTGCACAGTGCAAAGTATGATCTGCTTTGTATACCCAAATCATTGAAACTTACTTGCTGGGGCGTGTTCCTTCCTTTTCTCTTTCTTGCTGTCTGCATTTGTCCATGTAATTTCAGTTTCCTATCTGCCTATTCTTGTATTTATTATCAGCATCTGCCTTTTCTATAGCAGATCAATTCTATTCAGATAACAGAATATCATTTCTTTTACTAGTTGAAAGGTTGAGTGGAATTTTCACTGGGAGGAGTGGGGGGTGTGTTGCTTTATTCTAGCTCTCTTTCCTTCCATTATAAAAAAGAAGAGGATATTTTTACTTGTCTTACCTAAATATCTTGGGGAATTTGAAAAGAAAATAGATTTTGAGCTTGAGGTCAGATGATAATGAATCTAAAACCTGACCATTGATGATCCACTTTGAACATATTTCAGGTCCCTCCCACACTATTTCCAATCTGCCTAACCTACCCGGGCTACTTCAGTCTTGAAAAGATATATAGTGGTGCTTAAATCAGTCAATTCAGCAACATTATTATTTAAAGTGTACCATAAATTTCTAAAAAATATTTAAAGCATCTGTATCTGTCATTGAATTATCATAACTATATCATTACAGTTATGGGCCCTAGAGACATTTAGTTCAGTTAGAAGAAGAAGAAAGTGAGAAGTTTGTGGATAACCAGAAATAAAGTATTTTCTATTTGCATGAACAATAAACATTCCTAACCATGACTCAGAGGAGTTCAGGTTGTTGGCATTCTGTAATGGGGCTCTATGTAAGTTGTTTGATCCAAACTCTTGCCTGAACTGAAGTGTGACCCAAACTTATTTTTCTAGGCCTTAGAGCCCTAGCTTTAAAGCTGAGTTCTGTGGGTCTATATTTTCTGCTTTTTCCAAATTATCAACCCTCCTACAACCACTCCTCATCAGGAGGACTCTTTTCTTTCATATGCAGGAAGATACACAGAGGATTTATCAGAAAACCTGAACTGACTAACAAAGCGATACTTGTTTTAAAATTTGGTACTTCTCTTGGACTTTTCATCAAAGTTTTGATGAAGATCCTCGGTGCCATTACAACACTTTACTGCAATATTCCACTTCTTTTGTCCTTATGCCCTTTTGGATTGACCTTTCCTCCAGACTGACAAGAAATGATCACATTTCAATGTTTCCTTAAGGCATTTTTTCTTGTGTTGTTTCATTGGAAGCTTGGAAAAACCTCTTCCATACCATAGCATTTCTCTTTCACTTCTGTCATTAGTGAGCTGTTGTGAGTAATCAGTAGGAGATTTTGGGGAAGGCCTGATGGTAGTATGATTATAATATCAGAGTAGAGGCTTATAACCGGCCTTGAAAGTTTGTCTTTTTATCTATACTTTCATCAGTCAGTGAAATAATGAGGAAATCCTCTGTGGAAAAACAGGTTTCCTCTTTGGAAAAATTTATATTTAATTTATTGTCTTATGCGGCCTAACAATGTCTTCTATCGATACTCACTTCAGTGCAATATTCAGGTTCTCTGATAAAACTGCAAACTTTATACAAGGCATTGGATTGTCCTGACCAAGAACCATGTAAACACATTTTCTTCCAGTCTTATTTGGAGATAATAAACACAGGCTTGGAGGTGACTTGCCATTTGTTGGGTGACGAATGCAAAGAGCTGAGTGTGAACACTTCCCAGAATAAGCTGTCAAAGAGGGGAAAAAGGCTGATTAAGTTCTTTATAGAAGGTCTTGAGGGAAATGAATTGATCTTTCAAATTTTATGTGTCTTTTAGACACAGGAGAAAAGCAGAAGAGCTGGAGCACAAAGCAGGAGCTCTATAGATAATTCTCAGCTATACAGTGACCAGGCATGCTGCAAGGACTGGGCCAGTGCATTAACCAATACTTCTTCAGAGTGGTTTTTTTTGGTCGTAAAAGGAAGTCATAAATAATCAGTCATAAAATAATATGACTGTTGTATATCAGTCTTTCACTTAATGAATTAAGATCTGATTGATTCTTGCAAAGATTGACACCTTAAATATTTTATTTACACACAGCATTTTTTGAATACAGGAGATGTTTATTGCTACTGAAGTCTTGGGAATATAAAAACTTCTGTAAATGGTATTTTTCCTAATATAGTGGTTTCTAATTCACATTTTTAGTAAATAATATGATAGGAGGTTTGTTTCAATACTATAGAATGTGCCTGCAGTTTTGCCAAAAATGGCACAAGTAGATTGTCTTTAGAATACTGAATATTTATTATGTCTTGGAAACATAACCTTTCCCCTTCTTTCGTGTACAGTTAAAGTAATAAGTCTTTATAGAAGACAAACTAATTTAAAACTTCGGGGACCCCCACCCACCTTTCCAAATATAGTTTTTCTAAAATTTTGGGTTTGATATCTGATTATGCAGTAGCATCTCACAGAAGTGATTTTTGTGTTTATAGTGTGTGTAACTAACTTTTAATGCTCACTAGATTTTTAATGGTAACTCTTTTCTTTCAGGGTTTTCTGTTTCAAACTTTTAAGTTCTGTAAACTGATCATATCTGAATATTTGTTTCATTTTGGTGGTGTTGGTGGATTTACTATCTCTGAGAAGAAAATGTGACATAAAGTTATTATATACTAACATAATATATTTCCTAATATTACTGTCTATTGATATTTTCCATGATTGTTGGATTAAATTTGTAAAATAAAGCTCTTTACAAGCAGGACAAGACCTAAACAGCTGTGACTGTGTTAAGTGTTTCTAAAAATAGTCACATTGCATAGTGCACTGTTATTTTTTTTGTGTTTAAAATTGTGTTAGGCCAATAAAACCCAGTATGTCAAATTTGTCATGAAATAATTTGAAACTTAAGGGGCTGGCTCAGGGTTATGTGTTATAGAAAAGAGAATTTTATTAACATTGGAAGATGGCCACACTGCTTTAGAAAGCCGTATTATCTTTCCCAATTTGAAATTACTTAAAATATTTTGCTAGCATTCCGGTTCAAATTGTTCAGAATGGCATGCAGCCACCACAAGAGTGGACACAAGCAGAGGAATATCTGGCTCCAAAGATTGTGGCCTTGGACATCTGCAATTTTTCTTGGTGCTCTAGGACTTGTGAAAATATTAATTAGAGTGAAGATAACATTGCAAAGAGGAGAAGCTCACTTTTTTCCCCCCTTTTTTTTTTAATGTATAAATGCTTATGCATGATTATTAAAAATAGTGAGTGCACCCTGTGGTATTTTATCTATCTGTGTGTCACATAAGGTGCTAGGAGCTCCAGAGCTCCTGGTTAATTAATTTAATCGAGTAACTTTTATTATAATTGCTCCAGGCATGCTTACAACAGGGAGCATACAAAGCTTAAATCAATATCTACTATAAACTGACACAAAAAAGATAAGAAATGCATCATATTTTCATGGAATTGGACAATGCCATGACATTGCCAAGTGCATGGCAATGATGAAGTCAAAACATACTTCTCTGATTTTGATTTATTCAAAAAATTTTAGTAAATACCAATGGAATTCCTGATCTGGAAGAGTCTTTTTATGCAGTCGTACTTGTTTCTAAGCACACAAAATATTTAAATATTTTTCTGTCTTAGCACTATTGAGAGGTTTTACTTAGGAGGATTTCTGCAGTTTTGTCCAAAGGCATGTATGTACAATGCTCATTGCATGGTCTCCTGCTTAGGAGTCTGTTCAGCTGTGCTCCTCTTCTGGCTTTCCTGATCAGGTCTCACCCTAAACCAGGAAAGGGATATGGCTGAGTGTGCACCTTGGCTGGGAGTTTAGTAAAGCCTTGGATCCTGTTGGATTGGTGTGCTCTAATTTGCTACATTTTTGATCACTTTGATTTTAAAATATATTCTAAAGAGCAGCTGTAAATTAAATTTTTATTTAAGTATGGCTCAAAATTGCTTCAGGTTAAAGTGGTTTAATATTCCAGCAAGATACAGGCAAATAATGCTGACAGAGTTAACAAAAAACTGTCCTAAACCTGAGTTGGTACCTTCTCCTGGTACAGCTCAAGTGTAGTTTGCTCTCATCCACAATGGCTAGTTAAACATTGTAATACTCATTTTCTCCTGAAGACACCTCTTGTAACATGTTTTAATATATGCATATTTGGCCTGCAGTTTTGGTCAGAAAGCAACTGCTGCTGGCAGTTATTTCCTTTCTAATGTGCAGTAACCAGCAGAAGCAATTCAGTGAATCACAGAGGTAGCTTCAGGGAGCCCATAGGCCATAGAACTAATTTCAGCCTGTGAATAAATAAAAGATGTGAAGTACAATTCCTACTTTCTCGATGGAATCAGAATGACAAGGTCAATAGACAGAGATAAGTGAACTGTACACATTTAAAATATTGGTACTTGTATACCACATAAAGTATAAATGTACAAATCCTTCCCACCCTGTCAATATAATGAGAATTATCTTATTTACAAAACAACAATACAATACTTCAGAGAAAATCAACATTATTTTCTTTTGTTTTAGTATGCAAATAGTTTTTATGATTCAAATGAACTAAGTTTGGAATATATTCTGGTAAAGGCCATAGAAATTGCCTTTTGTTTTCTGATTCAGCCTGAGAAATATCAGAATTTAAAGTTGCCAGTATGAAAGTAAGAAATGAAATATTCTACCATTTTTCCCATTTTTCCCATGTTTCTGGGGTTGTTGATATACCAAAAAAGTTGACAAGTTTAGAAAAGAATTAAAAAAAAAAGCCCAAGAAATTAAATGGAAAACTCAGTTTTGTGGAGTTCTGATGCCAGTGGCTGTCTGAGTGATGAGAGTTAGTTGGCATATGTAGTAGTATTTTCTTTGTGGGCCGTTTTCCAGGTATATGATATTAGAATATATTTCTTTTCTGCTAACTTAAGAACTATAATATTCCTAGGGTGTAGTTTGTAACAGTGCATCTAATATAACACAGCTGGAGCCACAAGGTTTGCAGTTGATTGGATTTTGTATCGGTTTATCAATTTATTACATTCCTACATCAATGAGTCTATTCTCTTCGGTGAGAGAACAATTCTTTCATCTTCTTCACCACTCCCAAACAAAGAGGAAAGTTTCCTGTGCGGCAAAAAGAACACACAAAAGACATCCAGAAAACTCATCTCATACAACCCCTGCATATTTATTGGTAGTGGTTTCTGTTACTAATTTATCTAGGAAATGAACAGACACAACCTCCATCTCCTCCCTTGCCCACCTATCTTGCTATCTGTGTAGACTGAATCCTGTGCAAAGTGAAACAAGAATGAATTCAAGAAATTAGACTGCAATAAATCACAACCCCTACACTTGACCTATATTGCCTTAGTGCTTGGTAAAGTAATTTAATTGCATTTCTCTGATGGAATCTTGTGGCAGGACAACCGATTAGCATTGACTATTTTGGAAATCAATCTTTAGAGCTAATGAGACACCTTTTGATGGAATTGAAACTAAAATCTATGTCATTACAGTGCCTATCATATAGAGAACACTTCTTGCTGTCCAGACTTTTACATATGTTACACACTTTGTCTCATCATCAATTGACTTCATTAATATTTTCCTCCTGCTTCACTGGATAAAGATTCTCTGCATCTGAGGAAGAGAGGAGCTGCTGTCTGTATGCTGTCTCTCTGATTTGCTGCAGAAATGGGTAGATTTGCCATGGCTGAAGTGCAGAAATCCTTCTGGAACAGAAAGGAAACCTTCACGGTTGAAGAAAAGTAATATGCTGCTGTGAAAAAAAATAATTCTACCTATCTCTGAATTTTTACAATGGCAAGCGAGCCAATTAATCCATATTAATGTTCTTTTTCTAGAACATATCATTTTTGTTTTGAAAACACTTATCTTTTAATCTTAAATACAGCTAAATCCAAGAAACTTCTACCTTAAAAATATATAATGCTATCAAAAGTTCACCACTGTGAGAAAAACAGATATAAGTATACTAGAATAGGCATTTGGTGTAATGGAGGCTTTTACCTTACATTTTCTCATTTCCCTATTTGTTAATTGGACAGTATAATCCTCTTTTCTCACAGGACTCTGCAACAATACATTAATTAAGGTTTGGAAAGTATTCAGATTCTAGAGTACTGAGATCCTGGCTGAAGAGCCCCTGAGAAAATGAGTGATTGGGCCCACAAGGAGGTTTTGAATACGGTCCAATAAATAAGGCCCATAGATACATATTGAAAAGCACAGAGAAAGTATTGAAAAACTGCATGTCAAGCAACCATTGTCTCCCTCTCTTTCTGAGCAAAATTACAGTATGTGATTTCAATCCATATACAATACAGTGAATTTGTAACTTCCAAACTGGGATCTGTAAGGATGAGTTTATGTGACAATGTGAACTCACAATAGTTGGACTACTGGTTTAAAGAATTTTTTGAAAACAAGCAAACAAAGAAGCAGAAACTTTAACTGAACTTTTAGAGCTAGAAAGGCAGAAATCAACTGAAATAGTTTCAGTAACAAACTGTGAATTAGAAAAAATCCCGCAAAACAAACAAGCCCAAGCTGAATAGCTACGGTTCCTAGATTTCAATGGTAATATGAGAAAGATTACTTTCTGCTTTTTTATGTTTGTTTGTTTGTTTTGTTTTGTTTTGATTTTGTTTTGTTTTCTTTTCTTTTCTGTGCTCTGTTTGACATTGACCATCAGATATAAAAAAGAAAATGGATTGTTTTGGCTTCCCACAAATGAAGCTGTTAGACAGTTACTGTGTTTAAATGTGAGTGATTTGGAAGGCTTAATCAGAACAGCATGCATGTTTAAGGTTAAAGATATTTTTTTGTGGTTTAGTATTGCCCTGTAGATGACATCCAGGAAAACCCATGTGCTCAGACAAAGAATGATTTAAGCTAATAAGATATTCTGTAAAGTGGTATGAGTTTCTGTCTATGGCTTTTATGGGGAAAAGAGCCTATTACAGCGTTTGTGAGAGCTGCACTGCACAGGTGGACTAAAGCAGATCCCAAACAGGATTAGTATGCTCGTGCAATGCCATAAACTTCCTCTCAGTTTCCATTGCAGACCAGGGAAAAGTCACTTGGATTTCATACACAAGTAGGATTGTTTTACATTTTTGTATATAGATTTAAAACAATAAGCACCAATATACAAGACATCAGAGTAATTCATTTATTCATTAAGTTAATATCTGATCTACAAGTAATTAGGTATATGCTGTGAACAGATATTACTATTTTTCAGGATATTTACAATGTTATATTTTAAAAATACTGTACTTGATTCTTTTGTCATTGATTTTGATAGAAAAGCTTCCGAATATTAAGATTACAAAGCATTAGACAGGATACATCAAATGCAGTTATGGTGTATGTTGTTCAACTGTATCTAATTCAATCCTCGATTGACTGCTATGGGGAGTGATAGGAGCTCTATTATTATTGACCATTTATAATTATTTAAGAAATGATAGAATATAGGTTTTGTGAGGAAGACAATTTCCTAATAGTAGTCATTTGAGTAATCCAATAAATATAACCTTCTAGTTTGAAGAAGTCACACGTGAAATCAAGGCTTGTAAGATGATCGTGAACCTTATTTTGTTGTTTGCCTACGGTATGCACTAGATGGAAAAGACACAGAACGTTGTTAGAATTGAAAGAGAAAATTAATAGTGCTTTGTTCAAGTGTTCCTGAACTCCTAAGAGGGAATGGTGGTGTCAGTGCCTTTACTGGAATTACAGGATGGATTTTCAATGCAGCATAGCTAAAAATGAAAGCAGAGATATATCCAGAGATATATCCAGATATATAGACAGAGATATATCCAAAGTCCTGCAGAGCTTCCCCAAGATGATGGGATCAAAAAAAGAAGGGGTTGTCCTCTGCCCTTAAGCATATATGGAGTGAAGATGTCAGCTTACATTCTGCCTTTGCTATGGCTCCAGATACAGAATAACAGCACTGTGGCTAGGCTTTCAGTCTCTGTTTTTATTAAAGTGTCAAATTTTGTTTCAAATGCACCAGTTCTTATTTTTTGCTTTCCCATTCACCCGTGATAGTTCACCAGTCAGTTTAAGAAAAAACAATTTTAAGAATTCATGCCTTGGTGATATGAACACCTGAGCTCCCTTGTGTGTTTCAATGCAGGAGCTAACGAGTGAAGACGGGTGATTTGTAGTGTAGATAATACACAGTTGGGTACCCCAGTCGTGTGTCTATTCCTTTGTCAATGATGTTAACAAAAGGCAGGCATGCTGAGTAGTCAACCAGTGAGAGAAAATATTTGTTGAATGGAGAGGTTTATTGGAAATAAATTCCTATTTTTGCTCTTCTAAAGTATTAGCAAAATGAACAGATAGATAAATTGCAAATTTTATATGAAATTAAAAAATTAATTGTTTGTAATTGAAAATGAAAGGCCTAATTTTTCTTTCATTCATGTTATGTTAACTTTCTCAGGAAATGTCTGTGGACCTAAATTGGTCATGCCTTTATTTGTCTTTTTAATGAGAGTGAGAATTAAGCCCTAAATTGTGGAGATTAGTGAATTTATATGGGGAGAATGGAAAAAGTTTTTTTATCAATATCTGGAGAGTTTATTGACAGGTCATATTTTGATGTGAGGATCATTTCTCAGTTATAGCACAAGGAAAGCATTAATATGTTTGACTTGTAAATCAGAAGTAGAAAGTATTAAAGATGTTAAAGACTTAATTTCAAATTACTTCTACTCCATCTGTCCTCCGTTTTGAAGTTTAAGAAATTATGTATAATACAAAGGCAATGTTCTATCAATGGCCACAGAGGAGAGAACAAAGGAAAATTAAAGAATGACTGTAAAGATGTTACTGTAAGAAGAGCAAAACCCCGTGAACACCACTGACACATAGTGTACTACAGATGTGTAGTCCAAAAGCAGTAATGCTCAAAGAGCAGTACAAAAGATAAAAACTCATCCCTGTTCCAAATCTTGATATTCAGAGGAGAAATTTATAAAACATGCTTTCAGATTGAATACTTCGTTGGCATGTTTTCCATCTCTTTATCATTCAGGCAGCATTTGTTTCCTTGTGTTTCTAATAAAATGAAAGTCCATGGAAACCAGAAACATCACTGTGTCAGACTAAAAATTGTTGAATAAAAGAGTGTGTGCTTTTCATAAGATAAGAACCAGGAGTGAATCAGCTAATAGCAGGTGAGACTTAAACAGCCATAAATTGATCTCCTAAGATTTTTCCTTATTTTTAATATTTGGGATAATATTTTTCTTCTAGTTTTCAATAGAATATTTCTTCAACACAGAACACAATGCATTACTCATACTGAATTTCCAGTCATACACTAATTATAATCACCATGTGATTAGAGTGCACGGCTTGTTAGGCTCTTGTGAGGATAGAGGAAAGAAAACAAACGGTTGTAAAAAACAATTTAGAAGTCTAATAGGACTAGCTCTCTGGGTAGGAATAATTTTCTGCTCAATACACAGTTGGGACACATATGCAAAAAAGGGATAGTGATAAAAAAAGAAGTCTGACAATTCCAGAGAAAATTCTAGTGCATCTATCACCACTATTTCATTCATACTGCTTCTTTGTGGTTCAGGAAAAGAGCACCTTAGGAAGCTGAAAAGGAAAGACTTTACTACCAGTGTTCTGAAAGCCAGACTCATCATTGCTTTGCAGGGCTGACTACCTTTCGCAGTAGTTACAAAATAATGATAGATCACAGGAAAACATTTGCAGTATTTACATATTCCTTTAACATATGAATGCATTGTCCATGAATGGATACGGCGATGCTAGTGAATTCCTAATGACGAGTTGTTTAAACCACATTAAACGTGGCTTCAGACTGAAGATGGGTGATATAAGTAAGAAAAAGGGGCATTGGAAATGGAATGGAATAACTTGAATAGAAATATAATAATTCTACTAGAGAACAGTTACTGGTAGCACCAGATTATTTTATTTAAGAAAATTCACATTTTACATTTTCTGCAAAATCCCTGTGCCTTCATACTTGCACATTGTGTATGGAGTCCCATCAGATATACACAAATACCCACCCATGAAATCAGTTCCCTAATGTGCAAAATGTTAAAAACTAGTTCCTGTACTCTACTGACAGCCCCCAGATATTTTAAAGCTGTACCTTTAGGGAGGGGGACTAGCCACAGATCTTGATTCACATTGAATCTGAAAGACAGGATTCTTGACAGCACCCTTGCACCACGTTAGGCAATGGAATCTTCAGCTCAGCTGAGACTTGGAGGCAAGCAAACCAATTAGTGAGTCGCCAGCACCGCCTCCTGTCCTGTCTGGCTTTACTTTGAAGAGATCTCTTCTCCAATGCCTGGTATTGCTCACCTTATGAAATCTGACAGGATCACAGCCTAAGACAGTGCAGCTACAGGCCTGTTTTGCATTACTAAAATGGTGCAGTGGACATAAAGTTTCCAGCCTCAGTGGGGGATTTTCAAATGTAATTTGAACTCAGCTCTCATGGAAAAATCAAGAAGACTGATCAGAGTAAATTTTGTATTTCAACTTACATAATGCCAATAAGTCCTATTTCTGCGAGTAGGTGTGGTCTTCAAATACCATCAGAGAGTTTTCTTTTGAAAAAATTCACCTACATCAATGTCCCATTAGTGCAAATAGGCAAACCTTTTGAACTACTGTCTGGTTGTGACTTTGCTGGATTAACTCCATTTCTTGCTATTCTTTTGATTCAAATTTCCCTTGAGATAGCATCTCATCTCAAACCTGATTGTCTAAGACAATAAAACTTCCAAATTCACCTTCTTCTGTGTCGTAGCATTGTTATGCGAACAATTTTGTTAGAGTGCTCATGTCTCATCAGAGAGTACAGTCTTTATGTATTATGTTGTCCAGAAGAATGTAAAGTAATGCATGTGGATTATTGTAGGCCATTTGATCCAAGACAATGTCGAGAAGAAGCATTTTAAAATATTACATTTCACTTGCACTGATGGCTCAGTATCAGTGTACTATTTCGACAGCCTGTACGGCACACTACTAATGATTGCAATGCTAACAATGATAAGCTTTGATTTTGAAAGATGCAAGGCCTAAAAGATTAAATTCCTAAGGTATATTGATATTTCTCCTTTGCTATTTAGTAAACTCACAAAGCCCTTCATTGCTGGTCACGGCAGTACAGAGAATTTCATCAGAAGTCTGTGAGATACACAAAATTAGAAGGTCAAATAGTACATTTGTGTCACAGCTGCATGTTTAAGATGTATAAATGCACATATGATAGATGTACATTTGTAAAAAGGATGTGCTTAAAACAGAAGAAAATGTAATTTTGAACTCTTTGCTCTCAGTTTCTGTAGTTCCACTGTGTTCTCATTGATGTTGAAGATGCTCTGCTGCTCAGTCAAGCCAGAGGTTGTGAGGCATGCCTTCAGTTTGAATTTCTAGGAGTAGCACTTCAATGTGACAAGTCTACTGCACAGAACAATACATTTTTACCAATTTTCTGAACACTGTTATGTGGGTTTACATTAGAAATGTCTTATTTAGTAAAAGTACTGACAAGTGACAGCTCTAGGTCAATACTGAGGGAAGGGGGAATGTTACCTGCCATAGTTGTTTTACTATTGAAGTGAATAGCAGGCAGAGCACCTCTAAAAATGGTCCTTTTGTCTTGTATTTGTTTTTTCTGTTATTACAGGGAATTACGGAAGAACTGCCATGCAATTTCACCTTTGCTATAATTTTAGGTTCTTTATTCTCCAGCCTACATTTAGCTACATTTTTTGTGCTCTGTTTGACATTGTGTTTCCCTACTTCACCTGCCAGATCTAGATACTTGTCTATTTACTGCGAATATTCACTAATATGAACCACTATTTTCTAGGTGCTATCACAGTTCCTGCAGGAAGCAAAAAAGGTAGTGAGAGACAGGTTTATATCAGATATTAGGAAGAAATTCTTGACTGTTAGGGTGGTGAGGTGCTGGAATGGATTGCCCAGAGAAGTTGTGGATGACTCATCCCTGGAGGGGTTCAAGGCCAGTTTGAATGTAGCCCTGAGCAACCTGGGGTAGGGAAAGGTGTTTGTGATCATGTCTGGGGGTTGGAACTACATTCTTTTTAATGTCCCTGAAATACAATCATAAAGCCATGTGCATTGTTAACTATTGTGTGTCAATGGAACCTGAATAATATTGTGTGACATCGTAAAGCTAATAACTTTTAATGACTATGCAGCAAACACAAAATTTGTGTGTGAATAATTAACTGAAAAATAAAGATTCTGATTTTTGTTCAAGTTTCACCAATGTTACAATAAAAAAGAGAGACATATGGTTAATATAAAATTAGTGAATAGAAACAATTCATTACATGCATTATATTTAATGTCTACATGCATGATATATGTTAAAAAACTTCCCACATGTGACAACAGGGGTGATTCCAACTATTAATAATTCTACAACTGAACTACATGAATTTTAGATTTGATTGATACACACACAATATTCTCACCCAAGTGGTCTGTTGTTCTTTTAATGCAAGAAACATAGAGTCAATAATATGTCTTATTATGTGTACTGTATCATTCACTGGTTAATCTCTGTCAGTGTACTTTACCTTTGCCATTCTCTCTCTTCCAAGTTAACTTGTCCAGACTACTTCATCTTCCTTTGCTCAGAATGTTAAAAGCTCAGGAATATGTGCACATCCAGGTACGCCATTCAGATGTCTAAGGAATTTTCAGACAGGTGCCAACTGACTTCTAAGTTTTCATGACTGGTGGCTCAGAAATAGGAACTTCTGGGGTCATTTGCTTAGACTTAGTTAAAGAACATCCAGTTAAGCTTGAAATTGGCATAGACATTCCTTGTGTTAAGACAAGAGCAATTAGAAGGAGCAGATATTTTATGCCTGATGTTAGTTCTACTCTCTCGTGTAAAATTCATGTTTATTTTTTGAGCTTTTTCAGTTTATTTTCCTGAAGTTTTTGCTAAGGGTTTCAAATGAAAGCTAGAATGGTTGTTCACTGTTATAACGGGGGGGTGGGGGGAGGAGTTATTGCCCTGCAGTTTTCTTCACATCGTCTTAAGATCTTTTTTCTCCCTTTTTGTTTTTCACCTAACTTTTTTTATCCTTTGCTACTGCTGCAAGTCTTCAATATGCACTTTAACTCTCTTTTCCTTCTACAGTGCTCCTTTTGTTATGCCATATATAATGGGTCAAAATGATCTTGGGCACAGAGCCACAGTATTAAACTAGGAATTAATATGGACCAGTACTCTTAGACTGAAAAAATGCTTACAGTCATTTGAACAACAAAGATAAGAGAGACAGAGAGAGAGAGAGAGAGGCATATTTCTAAATTCTTTGCAAATGAAAGAGACAGGATTGCTGTTTAAGGGAGTTTCAACTGAACACAGAAACAGACTGAATGCAATCAATCAAAAAAGATTTATTCAAGAGTCATAAATTAGGGTCTACCTTAGATTCCTTCTGTCTCTCTTTCTTATATATCATCTCTTGTCCTGACATTGAGTCTGAAGTATTTCCTCCAGCCAGTAAAGAAAGATTTTCCAAACTCAAGAGTCCAATTAGGAAAAATGTTCCCCTGCCTTTCAGCATTGCATTATCTGAACCAGTTCCCTCCAGAGCACCATCTACAATGGAGGCATTTATAACTGAAAGTATCTCAGTAGGAAGGGGTACTCACTTATTGTATGAAAAATTGAAAACTACAGACTGAAAACAGGCACAGCTTGAGTGCTGCAGTATATCTGCTTTGTGTCTGTTTTATGACTGAAGCAGTATTCAGCAATTGTGAGGGAAAGACATGGTAAAGATGGCCTGAAAAGTTTGATAAAAAGTAAGAAAAGTGGTTCCAGACCAGCTGCTATGAGAAGGGTCCACAGTTACAAGTGCTCATTCCAATTTTCAGCAAGGAGTTATTTCAGTAGCTTTTGTTTTAAGAATTCCCTTGGCTTTTGAAACTGCCTCCTTCACTGGCACTTCCAGTTCCTGCAACAGGGTCTGTCCTGTGAGTTAGCTGGCATCTCCTCATCTGCAAGGGAGAGATTTAAAAAATAACAAACTTGAGCCTCTTTCCCTCCATTGTCAGGGTTTTGTCAACAATCACAAGAGGTAGAAACATTCTCAATTGCTAGTTCATCATGCTGTGATGAATGGGTCTCTTAGCTGTGCTGGCACAAAGGTCTGTGCACCCACAGTCAGCTTGCAGTGAACTGATTTGGCTCTGAAACACTTTTCTCTGTCTCCCTCTTCTCTTTCCCCCAAGTATACTTTAAGCCAGAGCAATTGCCCGGATTTGCTCTCAGCAGAGGCATAAAAGTGGTTTTGCCGTAAGAACTGAAAGGTTAATATGGTGCACAGAGAGGAGTGGGTAGCATCAGAGGAGCCTCTATTGAAACAGCCTGAAGAACTGGTGCTTTATTAATGTCAGCAGGGGCTGGAAACACAGACCCCATGTATTTTAATTACGTTACATATCATTTAAGCGTATATTGGATGTTAGCAGATGCTGGAGAGATATCACTGTATATTTACTCTGTTTTCAGAGACAGGTTTCTATGCTATGGTTGCTCCTGAATGCCTTATATGTCCTTCTTTGAACATGATATTTCTGTCTAAATATCAATTAAAACAGCCAGGCAAGATCTGACTTTGTTATTTCCTTTCAATTTGTCTGTGCTATCGGTATTCTCCAGCTTTTCCAACACTGTGAGTTCATTTGTTTTCCTTGTGACAGCTGATGTCAAGCTGATCTGTATTTATCATCTCACCTTCAATATTTACTGGGATGTTCCACAATTAGAGCAGCTGACATTTTGCTGTAGGCAGAACCAGAATTATACTGTGTGTGTTCTCTCTTGGTCACTCGTCTGGCTACCTTTTACAAACACAGAGTTTAGATTAATTGTTAGGCAGTTCTATGTTCTGTGTTTACACAATATGCCACTCATTTTGGATCCTGGGCTAGGTTCCTGTTCCTCTGTGTTACAAGGAGTTAATGTTCATTGGGGCAGTAGAGAGAGAGCTGGGGTGGAAGTTAGAATGGTCAAGATGATGGAAATATAAATCAGAAACTTAGCAATGACTAAGGTAATTTCTGGCTCACTAAAATATTGTGATTTTGAATTGTCTCTGAACTAGTGAGAGGTTGATGGTTGTAGCAGTGTCTGAAAAATGCATCCCTGAGCTAAGCAGACCCCAAAGATATCAGTACAGTAGCTGGCTTACACTGTCAAGGACAGCGCAGAGGAGGAGTGTATCAGCAAACTGTGGTTCAGGGAAGGAAAAATGTCTTGTAAAAGGATTAAATAGGTGAAGATTCAAATATGTTTTTATTTCACAGAAGTGACTTACAAATCATTTCTATTGCTTCAGGGAAACAATTTGACTATTTTGAAGACTAATTTAAATGAAATATTGCTGGCCTGTGATCTGGAGAAGGAGAACAAAACCAAAATCCCACTTACATGACTTTCAGGTAGCTTTGGACAAGCGTCTGAAGTCAGAGTTCACCTAAACTTTTAGTGCTGACCTTTCAGTGGTTTAAAAGGATTGTCATTGCATTTGCAACTTTGTCAGACCCACTGACAATGTCAACCCGCTGTCCAGTTACATTGTGTCACATGGAGTTTCGTGCCATCAGACATGATAGACAGAGCTATGCCATGTCAATGCCTGATGGGAGCTGGCAGAATGTGGGACAGTAATAAGAAAAATACTCAGCATCTTTGTGAACCTAGTAAAAATCAAGATACAGATGCCTAAGGTTCTTACATGAAATATTCTGGTGAAGAAAGCGTCATCTTTTCATATTTCATGTGTTTACAATATTTGAAAGAACCTTGGCTTTGTTTGAACTGCTACCCTGGTTATCTAATGATGATTTAATGAGGTGGTAGGGGATCAGTTAACATCATGGCTGCTAATAAAGTGGCAGTTAACAAAGTGTCCTGCTCAGCAGGTTAGAGAATGGCAACCACAATGCCAACTATCAAAAACTGGTTACTGTAATAACTTCATCCTTCAGGCTGCAACGCTCTGGATGCTCTGCTCACCTTGCAGTTGCTTTTATTCATTTAGCTTGGCTAAGCATTTAGTCACAATTTCTTTCTCGATTGTTTCTCCAGAGTATTTGTAACATCTCATCTTCTGTGAAAACATAAAAAGACTGCAAATTTTGTTTCAGGCTGTTTTCAAGCAAAGTTGTGTGGCCTGAGTAAAATGAGTCAATTCAAGTATTTAGTCTCTGTATATACTATGCAGGAAAGATAAAAGTCACACATGAAACCTCTTTATGTGTATGGGCAACATCTTTCAAGAAGCAGGCTAAAATCTTGAACTCTGGCTGTCTGAGTTAGACACCAATATTTGCTCTCTGAAATTATACTGCCAGTTTACTCTGAAAAGGAGAAATTCAGGTGCAAAGCAAAAATGCTCTAAAGCTGTTACTGGCCATATCTAGGGAGAAGTTAGGAGCAGACAATGGTTGGATGTTACACTGCTCATTTTCATGTCTCCCAACATTTAGAATTCTTTGCAGGTTTTGTTCTATTTTCTTTTTATTTTCCTTTTTAAGCAAGTCATGGCAAACAAGCCATTAATAGTGAGAAAAAAATATCATCTGTTGGAATAAATGTTAGAATGTTTCTCAGATCACAGTG
Source organism: Promerops cafer (assembly GCA_013398275.1). Lineage (NCBI taxonomy): Eukaryota > Metazoa > Chordata > Aves > Passeriformes > Nectariniidae > Promerops > Promerops cafer. Next base: position 2,536,200 of record VZSE01027395.1, read on the forward strand.
TGGCCTGGGGGAAGGGAGAATGCACCACCACAATTATGCACACAAGTACTACACGTCTGCAGCAGAAGCAGCAAATTTAAAATGAGTCCAGGTTGAGAAAAACTGTTCCAAATTTAAATTAATTATGATAATTTACTGCTTTGTTTGTGTTTTGTGCTTAAGGTGACATGAAAAGGCTGGTTAAATGGCAAAGAAACACAGGTAAACTGGAAGATGCATTGTGCCATTGTGGAACAGAACAACTCAAGAGTCATGCATTCTTCAAATACTTCGCAAAGAGGTTAGATAAACTAGAGTATCCAAGATTAGTTAATTTAATTATATTCTCACTGCACATAGACTCAATCTTAACATCAGCATCTCATGTTATTTACTCTAGAGGGGGCAGGAAGGCTTCAGTGGGTTCAAGTGGACTTAAACTTCAGATTTGGTCATAAGCTTAACTTTAAGGGTAAACATAATTCATTAAGTCTTCTCATGCTTTTTAACCTAAACCAAGAAATAAATTCCTGCTTTCCTTTCCCAGTACACATGTTTAATAGACTTCTAATTAATCATCTTCAGCAAGTAACTCCTTGTACCTTTTAGCTTTTCATTTTGGTGGCTTTGCTAGTTGTCTTGTTAATTTTCCACTCCAACAATCAACAAAAATTGGTTTTGTTTTCTGACTATTTTGGATTTATTGGTACATGTTCAGAAAATGAGAATTTTGTTCCTCAAAAAAAGGTAAGATTTCAAGAATTGGTTCATTCATTATTAACACAAAAACTAGATTTCTTGAGAAAATGAACCATTTCATGATTGCCAAGGTGTTAATGCCTAGCAGTATTCTGAAAATATATTGGAGACTCAAAACAGTTACATGGTCTAAAGATATACATGGGGCAAGGTTTGTCAGGAGAACTATTATCTTGTATTGTCTGCTGATTTATTTATAGTAGCACTCATCATCACAGCACCACTGTTGCTGGGCCACTGCCTAACCCCAGTCTGTAAATTCTCACTGGATCATCGTTGTCCCTATGCAGGCAAGTGCCCATCCTGGCCATTCTGGCCTGCTGATCCTCATCACACTCCAGCTGTGTGAGCTGTCCTGCCATGTGTCTGTGATCCTAATGAGCCTGTAGCTCTGCAAGGGCAGGCAGGCCTCTGATTGCCCCTGCTCACTCACCATTCTGTGAATGCATTATTGTCCAAGCACTTCAGATGGTGATTTCCCAGGGAAAGTGTGAGCACATTCCCCATCAGGCCCTTATTTGTGTGCATGTTTTTAGGGACACCCTTCTTTCAGCCCCGGTTTCTTTATTATGAGGTCTCTTTTGTTTACAGCACCTTGCACACTCTTCTTGCCAATCTATGTATTTTCCTGTGTGTTTTTTATTGAATTCTCTTATGAATCCCAGCCATGGTGGGTGCAAAATGACAGCAGGACTAAAATTGATATTCATTTATGCAGTGCATAACTTGCAGTATTGGCAAAATACATATGCTTGCATTATTAGACAAAAATATAGGATCTTAAAGACCAATAATGATCATCTTTCAAGGCTGTCTTGGATATTTTAAGAAAGCTCTGTGTTACTTTACATTGCTTGATCAATGAGAGAAACAACAATATTTTTAAATAGGAAAATCTAATAACTTATTCCATGTGAACTTATAGAGAAAAAGAGTTACTGTATGTTTGGTGTAGGTAATAATTTATCTTCATTTAATTTTCATATTGCAGTCTCAGTTCAGAGAACTAGTGTTTGTCTCGTGTCTTTTTTTTGTGCCTCACACAGCTCACTACTTTTTAATTCGTTATCTAAGGGGTTTAAGATATTGGACAATGATATCTTTGGGTCATTCTCTTAGATAACACATTTTTCCCTACAGTTCAGGCACGGAGTGATCTGGAATAACAATAATTTAGACCTGCCTTCAAGGTAGACATTATGGCTAGATACTCATGAAATGCTATGCAATTCATCATAGCTGAATATGCTTATTAGATATAAAACAATGTCCATTCAAAGGAGTGATCTTAGTTCCACATAATATACCTGTCAGCAACAGTGATGAAAGAGATAAGCCTCTCCTTAGGTTGTTTGGTTTTTTCCCTCTCCTACCATTTATTAAAATAGCAATAAAAATTGCTATCCAGGCAATTCCTGGATTTCTAGCTGTCAGGAGATCTTCTAAGACAGATGATGGTTAATATCAGACACTTGGTGAAGTGATAGTTTTTGTTTGTAGATATTCTGTACATACCTCTTCATTATCTATTCAATACTCTGACAATAAAAAGGGATCCTGGTTAACTTTAATTCTATTGTGGGCATTTTTTGCCACACATTCTCCCACTTGTGCCATTCATAAAAGGTAGGCAAGATAATTTTAATAGAGCTGCTGAGAGTCTGAAAGAACTTCAAAGTCTATTAAATATTTCCTTTCATATATTCAATGCATATTTTACATATATATAACATTTGTATTGTTCTCTTGCAGCTAATGGGCATCTAACAGCTTAATTAAATCCCCATATTACTGGGTATTTAAACCAGTAAACAGCAAACAAGAAAAGTATTTTCCTCAGAGCAGTGTGATACTTCCAAGGAACCAGAAAAGTTTGCCATGGCAACTTTGGAGGGATGCTTTTTTATTTTTGCAAAGGCTTGAGAGGTATGGTGTCTTGGCGACACAGCCTAGAACAGGAAATTTGCCAGGTAATTATGTACTTTTTTCTTAAGAAAAAGAATAAAAGTGCCCTTTTTCAGTGGTACATAAATTGCAGTATTTGACAGCATTGTTTTTAGAGTTTGACAAGTATCTAAGTAGTGATAAGGCTAGATATTGAGGAGGCTAAAGGCTGATCTGAGAGCTTACAGCTGCTTAAAAGGCAGTCACAAAGCTGACAGTCATATTCCTCTCAGTAGCACCAGATGACATAAAGGGCAACAGCTGCAGACTGCATTTTGAGACATTTAGGTTGCCTTCCTGTGGCAAAGAGGGCTACCATAAGTCACTTCCAACTAATGTTTCTGTCTTCTAAGAAGAAAAAATGAATGATACTAAATTACTGCTTACAAATTTTAATTAAATACAGTTTCACCTTCTTATATTTTATCAGATGGCTCTATTAAAAATCTGAGCTTCAACATACTGATGACAATTTTCTTATCCTCCCAACATTCCACATAGTAATGTCATATTATAAGGACAAAACTTCTCATTTGTTGTCAACTGCAGCTCTACAAATGGAGAGAAATAAATGTATTAGATTAAGAGATTCATAGATTGTGATTCTGCAAAGGACAACTGTCAGCACCTAATCTAACCTCCTGAATGCAGAGCCTTTCCAAGTTATTACTTGTGTAACTAGACACATCATTTAGGAAAAAAAAAACTTCCAAATGTGATATGACATTTTCAGTGAACTTGTAAGCCTGGTAATTGCAACAGTGCCTATGTCTCCTCAGTCTTTACATTTTCTCACTCATTAATTTTTTCGAGATGTTATCAACAGTGATGTGATGTTTTTCTTTATTGTTCATTGATAAAGATATCAGTCAAGATAAATGAGGGGCTTAAGCATACATCCCTCAATAGAAAATAATCTTTTGATAATTATTTACTGCTCATATCTTTATGTAGACCTATTCACCAATATTTAAAAATATTAATGTTTGATTTTTAATTTTTTTGTACTTAGTTAAGGGATTCCTTTTCACATCTCAGTTTAAAAACAGCAAATAGTTTTTCCACGTATCTTTCCTCTTTTTCTTTCTTTTGATGAGGTTTCGCACAAATTTTATATATGGGGATTTCTTTTTGATCTTAAAAAAAGTGGGGACATCAGCTCAGGGTCAGCCATGAGCTCATCTTCTCATGTCTCCCCAGACTGATGAACATTGTTAATGTTCATGTTGATGTTTGAACACACATCAAACCTCAGACTAATTTTTTCTGAAGCTTTTTCAATAGATCTCATTTTACCTGAATAGATAATTCAAATTCTATTCCTACCAACAAAAAAGAGACCAACTCCTCCCTCTCTCCCAGTATATAGGTTTAAAAACCACACAGAAGTTTGAAGGGAATGTAAAGAAATAAAGACAAATTTCTCTAGCATTATGAGAAATGAAGATACAGTTAGCTATGAACAAAATCAGTGAAGAACCAGCTTAACAAACTACCTTCAGATAATTGTGTGAATGAGATTCTTCTGCCTTTTAATATTTGGCTTTCTCCTAAAATACTGCTGCTAGTTTCCATTTGAAACATATAAACTGATTGTCTCCAGCTCTCTTTTCTTCACTGTAAAGTAAAGTTTTCTGTTTATCACTTTACCTTCTGAAGTGTATCCAAATCATGGGTGGTGAATTTTCAAAAAAAGGCCCTGAATGTAACAGAGTTTCATTAAGTAATGAAGTTTCTCCATAAAGATGTCTTAAATGATTTGGAGACAGACATTTAGCTTGACTTTTCCAAGCTTTTTTATTAATAGGGAAAAAGAGTATTTTCACCTATTCTTAATTGTTTTTGCATAAATGTTCCAATATGTTCCTTCGAGAAATATGAGGAAAAAGTACAGATAATGATTAAACTGTACTGTGTAAAGCAAATAAATGAATGCAGTTTGTGGTTTCATTCTGTGTTTGTATTCCTCAGCTAAGAACAGAGTGTACAGTTCTTATTGGTTAGTAACTATTAAAATCATGCACAGCTATTTATTGTATGTTATTTTTTCTTGAAATTTGAGACCTGTAATGAAGTGATTTAGAAAACATTGTGTGAGGGAAGCATCATGTGCTCATTCTTTATTGCTGCATCGTATAATGCCAGGTCGTTAATCATTAGCAGAAAGAGTAAAGGTCCCAATTTAGTGCCCGGGGGAGACATCTCCATTAAGCGTTTGCCAATTGGAGGGGACACAATTGACTTTAACCTGCTGGCTATGGTCCATAGGAAAAGCTCTGACCCATTTAATCAGCCTGGAATGTGTTCCATAACCTTTCAAGTTGGATCATCGAATGTCAAGTTCTGTCGGAGGCTTTATTTAGTCAACCATGACTGGTAACCTCCTTATCTTTTGCTTTTTGTGTCAGAGGTACAATAGTTTTATCAACACGTGGACTTATTTTGTTTTAAAGTTGCCAGACGGTGTTCTGTCCAAATGGTTTAGAAAGTTTTACCCTGACTGTGATGGCATCATATATTATCCACAGACTGAATGAAAAAATGAAATTTGTAATTGCTTTCTTTTTCCTGTCATTCAATCTGTGAATAGTAGCCATATCTAAAGAGCTTTAGTCCCCAGTACCTTCAGAAGAGACCTGAGAAATATTAAAAAAGATCCACCTAGGTTTTGATATTCAACGTACTTTTTCCTTTTTATCTATCAACCATAGCATATGTTATCAAGCTACCATTATTATGTGTCATTGTTAGGAATGGATAAATTCAAAAGTTCTGATAACACTGAATTATGCTGCGCATCAAGATGTCTCTCCCATCAGCTGGATTTATTTATTTTATTTCTGTGCGCTTTCTTCATCTGTCAGTTCAGATCCCCTAAATTATTTTGTTATGTTTTATGAAATTACCCAGTAATATCTGCTGTTCTGGAAAGAGTAAATCAGAGTCTCTTCTGAGGGAAGTATTCACTTTGTATTTTGGTCTATTCAGAAGCAGAAAATCAAGTGAAACTGCAAAACAGTGGTAGTCTCAACAATAAAACCTCTGTGTTTATTCTGTCTGATGAAACAGCTATCTGACATCTACAGCTACCTCATAAAATGGGACCAGCTTGATGAGCTGAAGTTATTCAGTGTTTCTCAGTTCTGTGAACATTTTGATGTTTACAGCTGTGTAGGCAGTTTTCCTTTTCTCTTCTGCTGTTTTTCTCATTCTCTGTTTTTGCTGGGAAGGAATGCTTTATGTTTTCAACCTTTTCATTTTACAAATTGGTCTTTAAAATGCCTAGCTGCCTGGATGATAATAACAGGGAAATAATTCCTGTCTAACTGTAGGTGCATTCATGAACCTGGCAAAGTGAGTGCAAGGAATAAACTGTACATTTAATTAATGACATTTAATTTCATTTTCTAAGTTAGGTTCAGCATCAGTCTGTCATTAGGACTAAGAGGATGTATTTAAGAAACAGTATTGCATTTTCTTTAAGAAATCCTTACTAGTTTTGAATTATAACAACCTACAAACGTATTAATGATAATGAGTATGCAAAATGTTCTGTACAAAAAAAGATCTGACAAGCATGAATGGTGACAGATGATGACCAGAATTTTCAAAAATTTATGATCATTACAATGTGAAAAGTAATTATGAATAATAAAAATCTGTTTCAATAATTAGCTGTAATGAATGCTCATAGCAAGGTAAATGAACTGGAACAATTTAAGGCAATAACATATGATTTGCATTTTATACTTTGTCAGAACGTTTTATCATCAGCATTACACTCTTATATTACCACAATTTTCAACATTTAGCCATGTACCTCATGTTCAAGTCTTTGGCTAAGCTGTGATCTGTACATAAACACAAAATGGTAATAAGAATTAATTACTTTAGTAAGGCAAGATTTGTTTCATTTAAAATAAATACTTTCATGTGAGTGTTGGTTTTGTACATATGCTAATAAATCTGTATTTATTATTTATGTAATAAATCTATTATCTGTATTATATAATATGGAAACATTTATATTGTGGGAAAGACTTTGTCTAAGGTGTCAGTGTTTATTTTATACAAACTAGGACACATCTGTGATGGTGTTGTGGAATTTTCTTTGTGCATTCATTCATGCTGTTTATCCCAAAAGCAAGACCTCTTTGAAACAGCCAGGTTCCACTTCTCTCAAACTGTGTTTTAGCATGTAAGAATGTGCAAGTGCTCAAGGAACCCAAAGCCAGGGGACAGATTTGGAACTACTTTAAAGTTTGCATATCTGTCTCTTTCAAATTCTTCCCAGCAGTGAGCCATGAATTTCAGGGTGACAAAAGTTATAATTGACTGACTCCCATTGTTGGACCAGAGTAGTCACTCCTGGGTGGATTGTCATCACTACTGTTCAAGGTCACTTTTTTTCATTACAGTGAACCTTTCCAAAGGGCTGTAATTCATTATTCCTTGGACATGCAATTTATCAGATCTAGGAGGATCTCCATGATTTACTTCAGTTCCAAGTCTTCTTCACTTGTACCATCATTCTGCCAGAAGACAAAACTGGAGAGCTTGCTGAAGCCCAAGAGACAATCTGGATCTCCTTGTGCTGCTATGCTATTTTAAGAAAATTATTCTGAAATCATTGAACTGGAAATACTTCTTAGTCTTGCCTAATTGCTGGTTTGCCAAAAATGCTGTTCACTCTTGCATAGCCAAACTATTTTTCTGAAAAGTTTATTTCTAGCTCCCCTCTATGAATATAGTTGCTGCCACTTTTATCCTTAAGTTTCTGAGTTTTGCTGCACTTTGCTCTAACCCTCATGCTCTCTCATTCCTGAACAAATTTATGTCAGTCAGCAAGTGTCATTTCTAAATAAAATTGTGACCCAACTTATGTTGAAGTCTGTGGAAGTCTGTCTGCTAGCTATGAGCAGGACTTAATAAGGACTTCCAGAAATATGTAGCAAATAACTCTTCTTCTTACCTTCTGTTAGGACACAGAAGCTGTCTGTAATCTGCACTCAAGTTTGTTTTTGATTTGTCTGTGTTTTCAACAAATACTCTGAAGATGAGGGAAGCATTTCTCAGCTTGCATTTTATAAGATGTCTTTGGAGCAAACACCTCTGCTAAAGACATAAGTGTAATTTAAAATCTTATTTTATTGAAAGTACAAATAATAGATTTTACTTAACATCAGAGAATTTACAGATAGTATCACATAAGCTTAGGGAGGCTAGTATAATTGCATTTGGTGCAATCTTTTTTTTTTTTTTTCTATTATCTGAATCATGTGGCTATAATCAGAGGCTATATTTTCATACCAAAGAATATAAGCTGATCCTTCCCTTAGACCACTTTTACACTCCATTGAAAAAAGTTTTCCAGGTATACTGTCACCTGGGAAGGTTGTGCCACGTGAATGAAACAACAGGTAGAGATCTGAAGAAATTCATTTAAAACTTCCGTGAGTCTGAGTCATTTGCTGTGGATTTGGGACTTTTTTGTTACAGAAGTGTTTGGACAGTAGTACAGGTCCAATGGGACACATTTTAATTACTTGTTACTGTTTCTTCTTAATCTACTTCAAACAGAGTGAAGTGTAATAGTGAACATATCATAGTCCCAGCCCTTGTTCTGTGTGTGGGCCTTCTTTCCCTGTTAACTCTGAACAATTTGTTTTTCTGGGTCAAATGAATTTCTAGATAGACCAAATACTTTCATGTATGACAAGGACAGTAGGACATCAAAACATATATACCCCCGGGAATGGCTTTAAACTTCTCCTTTTGATAATACTCTTCCTGACATTTTCAATGAATCCATCACATCAAAGCTTTAACTTTTTTTTTTTTTTAAAGAAACTGCTTAAGTATGTTTTTCTTAGAGAATTCATGGAGGCTGTTTAAATAATAATAATAATAATAATAATAATAATAATAATAATAATAAAGAATTAAAAACTTTCAGAAGAGGAATTGCAATCTGCTTGAGCAGATACATCTGCTATTTTTTTCAATGCCTCAGGAAGAGAAGTTTGTTGTGGACAATGGTAATTTAATGTGAAAGTCTACAGAATGCTAAGCATTTAAAACCAGTGGGTACAGATACATTAGAAACATTAAACTGATCTGGGCCTGGAGCTCTTTCTGGATTAAAGCAAGCAAGAATCTGGAACAAGTTTACCCAGAACTAATCTTGGAAGTGGTGCTTACTTGGGTGTCCTATCTGTGCTGGGCATGATCCTAGCCACACTTCACCCTTCTCATAGCTTTATTTTGAAATAGAAATCCTTGCTTATGATTGAGTAGAGCTTATACATATACACTGCTCAAACTGAGAACAAGGATTACTGATAAAGGGATAATAACTTTGTAAAGAAACTTATAACGTCCTCAGGATTGCTCTTTTTATACTCTGAGTTGCCACCCACCTGCTTTTGCAAAACAGTGAACAACCAATGAACACACTGAGAGGCTACTGCACAGGTGCAGAAACTCCATAATGTGTCTAAGCACTTGCAAAAGCAAATGCATGGGAAAACTTTTTACATGGAATAATGAAATTTTTTTTCTGATTTTCAATGTTTAAAAGAATACCAGGCTTGTCTTCTTTGTATTGTCTTATTTTAATGAGTTACTTACACTGGTTCTTATTTTGTTCTCTGACACCTCTGATGCCTTTTACCGTAACTGTATGTAACTGTTAAGAGAGACAAATAAATAAAGATTTTAGTGAGGTTTGTAAAGCTCTGGTGGGAATGGACCCCTCTGTTCCCCAGGTGAGAGTCAACCCTGCCTACAAGAATGTCAGTATTGACTGCTCATCTTGTTCAGCTGGGTCACATGGCCATTTCCACTGGAGGTGTCCAGCACCAGCCCTTGAGCTTCTTCAGGGATGTGATGGGAGTGCTGCCTGCTCAGAGGAGCAGCAGGACCTGTACCACAGCTCTGACCTCAGTACCAGGGCAGGCATCTGCCCATTCAGGGATGCAGGGCTTGCTTTCTGTGCATGTTGGGATCCCTCAGGTTCTGCTTCGCTGAACACCCAGCGGGAGGGAAGAAGCAGGTTGTCCTGCCTCTCACGGGAGGGACTGCATGACCTTTGTGAGAAGCAGCTGCTGCTGGATCCCAGTCCCTGCCAAGTTCGGCAGTAGCTCCTAATTCAGGGCTGAGAATTGCACGCCCACGCTTTCCCATGCTCCATGCTGAACACGGTCAGGATTGCATTGCTCGGTAGAAAAGAGGCCAAGGCACATTGCAAATAATGGTTTTCTCTGCAGGTTTTCCACAGTATTGATTACAAGTGACCAGTGACTGTGACGAAATTAGAAAAGTCAAGGTCAATGTTATAAATAAATTATCTCTCTTGAATAATTTATGTTGAGAACACTTGCTACAGGGTTACTTACGGATGTCTTCATTGAATCCATGCCGCAATATTTGCAAACGCTTTTTGAATAGTTGAATATAATAGGATTTTAAAGCTTGGTCTAGATGCAGAAATGCAGATTACAGTACTCTTCAGTCTAATGCATTTAAGTTGCTGCCTACAGAATCACAGTGTTTTGACCAGCATTTCTCTTTACACTATAGACTTGTGTTGCTTAGACATACAAGAATACTGAAGCTAGACAAATTGCATACTGTTTAGAGCAGAAATGCAGCTTGAATAAACAAAGGAGTTCTGCTACATTTATCTCTGTGATGTTCTGTTGTACTTACGGCTTTTTCATTTTTGTTGTTTTAGCTTTGTGACTGGTCTGAAAAGATGCACAAACTCCACAAGATACTTTATATGCAAACCATCGATTTAGATGCAGTCCTTAGTTCTACATGATGACTCTGAGGTTTATGCAATCATTTGTGCTTCTGTCATCTCTTCAGTAATGTTCCATATACTATGTTGTGAAGCTGATGAGGGATGATTGGTGCTTTGATGCACATTATGGCATTATCTTACGGTGTGCAACTGCTCTATAAACACTGAAATATTAAGACTCACAGTCTCAAATCTTACCTAGCTGACAGATACGATATTTTTTATTTTATTGAATTTTTTTGACACCATATTTAAAACTTTGGTTAATCAGTTTAAGTGAAGTAGCAGCTCTTCAAACTGCTTGGTGTTAAGAAAGACAGGAAGGAGATGATGAGAACTGACTCAGCAACAGAAGTCTGTCTAGGACAGTATATAAAACAGCAACTTACTGTCACTCACTTTTTAAAGTGAGAATTCTGAGTCCCTGCAGGCCAATGTGGGATTTACTACCTCCTGCACAGGAAAGGAAAATCATCTGCTTCTTGCAAGATTGTGATTCATGCCCACTATACAGACTTTGGTGGGAAGAGCTGAAAGGCAATGCTTTTCCTCTGTAGCTGGCAGGAGTGCCCACCTTCCTGTTCTTCATCTGCACTAAAAGTTGTATTTTTTTATTTCTATGAATTAAGATACTTTTGGATGCCTAATCATTGTTTCTGCCTGCACTGACATGACTAAAATCTTTTCTCATGATAAAGAGCTTACAGCTGCCAGACAGCATAATATCTATTTTGTTCCCTGACTGACCCAAATCATAAATTTGCAGAGACAGAGTGAGAAAGAGAAGTATATAAATATTTTAGCCACTATCTAATGCCTCTTTGCTGTGCTGTTCATAGCAAAAAACAGCAGTTTTGCTGTTTTACACACTTTGTTAGTAGAAAAAATTGTGGCATTCCTTTTTAGCATGAGAAATTAATTTAAATATAAAGCAGTAAGATTCATATTACCATAGATTATCACATCTCATCTCATTATGTGCCTTTTACAAGACACCTGGCTGTTGAAACCAGCCTGGTCATAAGTACATTCTGCACAACTTTCTGGTAATTGACTCATCTTCTCAAACAGTGAGAACTAACACTGTTTAACAGTGCTTTCTCTCTCTTCCTTAGACCTGCACAAATGTTTTAGAACGGATATAACTTCTCATTCCCATGCACAAAAGATGAAAATACATAAGAGAGGAGTAAAAAAAGGAAATACACACAATGTTATACTTCACGAAACACTGGAAATTAATTTGATGCTGAAGCACTCCCTGTGAGGTTGCAAGCTAAGTCCTTATTTGTGCAGGCCTGGAGCCCACGGGCTCTGTGAGAGCTTGGAGTCTGACTGCACACAACAGTTTTTGCATGGGACTTTCTGTTCCCTTTGTGCTATTCATTGCTACATCTATGGGAAGCCAAAGAGATCCAGAATCCCATTGGCACAACAGTACTATATTTTCTGGTTTAACCTGTGCTTTAATCCACATAACACCTCGTTAGTCAGGCTTTATGGGTGTAATCCAGAGCCCATTGATCTCAGTGGAAAATTGCCCACCAGTTCCACTGGGCTTTTGATCACTGCCTGCACACATGACGCTAATTTCACCTCTAAATCTTGTGCAAACCAAGTTTGTGACCAGGCTAATTTTTCAAGGTTATACATAACCAAAAGTTAAGTGACAAACATGTTTCCCCTCTGTACCTGAGACAAAATCCTGCCAAATCCAGCACAAAGTGGGAACAAACACAGGAAAAGCAGGATGTGAATCTTCCCCCTGCACTGCCCCGCTTCTGAGTCTGGAGGACCACTGTGCCATGGAGGTTCACAGACTCAGCTCCAACACCTGGCTGTGTTTTCTAGCTCCAAACTTGGCCTGGCCTCAGGAGTGTTTTTCCTCAGAACAATGGGTGCCTCCCACAGAGAGCTGAAGGGGATGGAAAGCTTAACCAATCCCACAGGGAACTTCAATTCTAATTCAGGAGTAACAAAAACTGATTCTTTGCAGCTGTGGAACAATTTTCTCTCCTGAACCGAGGGAAGAAAAGCTCAAGGAGTTCCAATATATTTCTAGGAGCCAAAGTTTTTATTGTACTTGGAAATTTTTATTTGATCAGCAGCCTTGAGATATGAAGAGGATTATCCACCTCCCTTCCTTTTTTTGAGAACTAGCATAAATAACCCATTTAGCAATAATGCTGTGCCTCCCAGTGTGCTTGTTTATCGTTAGACTTCTCCAGCTTTCAGTGTGCTAGTGCACTCTGATTCCTGGCTGGATTTACGATGCAAATGTCAGACAGGAACTCTGTCCCTCTGTTTTCAAGCCAAATCTCTTTATTTTGTCATTGGATTTGAATTATACATTTATGGAATCATTGGGAAATATTTGAAAATAATAAAATTCTCTTGACAGTTAAAACCAGGTTGTAGGTTAACTCCAACCTGAAAGTTAACTGTAAGTCCATAGGAATGCCATTCATGAATTGTTACTTTCACTGAATTTTCTCTAAGGATCATCATGTTGCTTTTTGGCATGCATTCCAAACACACAACCATTCTTTCCTCACTCTGTAATGTTTTTTCACTTATTTTGTTCATATATTGTATCTTTCTTGAGAAGAATCTGGGAATTTTTTAAGGATTCTTTGTAGGTAACAAGGCCCTCTTACAGGAATAAGTACATTGAAACAAGGAAGCCAAGTGGAAAAGACTGCAGGAGCCAGAAGAAAAAAGCCTGTCTTCATCAATAAGAACTATAGGAATAAATATAGAATGCACTTGTCCCAAAAACTTTCACAGGTTGCTCAGTAGTCCAACTCAACTGATCAAAATTAGTATGTCAGATGCTGAACAGATTACAAATTAACAGAAAAGTCTTTGAATGGGGATTCAAAAGCAACTGTGTGATTTCTGGACTACAGTGAAATGCAGGTTTCTAGTACAGCATGACAGCTGAAGAGGAGGTACCATCCTTGGAAGCAGTTTATTAGTTTAACGATTGAACCAAACAATTTAGTTTAAACTGCTACTTGCTATTGTTTGAAACTCTTATATAAATTCAATTTTTTTTCTTAAAGAAAGATGTGAAGTAGGGTTATACTTTTTCTACATTCACATGGAGGTATCACCTCTCCCATAGCTGTCCCAGGTCATAAGAGACCAATAAATATCTTCTAAAGGCAGAGAGCCTCTAGATAAGATCTACAAAAATGACATAAGATTAAAAAAATGTACGTGGCAGTGAGAACTGTGAGAAACTAGACCTGTTGAGTTCAGTGACAGTTAAACAGAACCCTCATGGTAATTGGGTAGGAGTATCTGCAGTCCAAGTGCAGGAGGTGCATAGACAAAATCGCATTGCAGGAGATAGATCTGTGCATCTTATCTGCAGTGGTAACGTAGAAGATAAAGTACAGCAACGGACAGCACAAGCTTGATAGAAGGAGCTGTATGGTCTAACAATAAAGATGGAAAGAAATTGGTTGTTGAAAAGAACATTGTAGGCATTGCAAGTATCAATTCAGACCAGAAATGAGATATTGGAGGGTAGCCCACTGAAATAATTCACCAGATCTTGATGTGAATTTTCCCTTATTTCAGGTCTTTTTGTTTTCTTTTGTTACCTCCCCCCACCCCCCGGGCAACCAATTTGTATATTTTTAAGAGTTATCTTCTACATCACAAGAACTAGTTTAAAAAAGCCCAGTATTCAAGACATCACACCAGGGGAGTGTAACAGACATTCTGGATTTATTGTTTTTGAAAACATACTAGTCATGTTTCCTGCATTTCTGTTTCCACGAGCCTTTGATTTAATGACCATTTTAATGTCTATCAGAAGTAAACATTTGTGCCTACAATGCATATGTACAGATAGGAAACAAATTCATAGTTTTAATTTTTATATGGCAGTTTGAGATTTCACAGGTGGAATATCAGCTTTTATGTGGGCAGGGTGTTCCCAAGTACCATTAATTTCAATGAGGGTTGTAAATGTTCGGTGTTGCTAAATTTGAAGTGAGGGTGGATTTATCTTTTGTATCATGAGAAATGAATCATTGCACCTGAATAATAATGAATAATAATGTTGTACAAGAAAGTGAATGCAGAAGTTCCAAGACAAGAAAGCCACAGGCCCAGGGCATATCCTGTGACCCCTTATTTTTAAAAGGAATTGCCCACTTGCTATATATATGTATCTCAGCAAAAAATTAGAATAATCTAAGAAAGGTGTCTGAGGAGCAAAATATAAAATTATCTTTGACTTAAGAAATGTCAAAGTTTTGGAATGTTATGCAAAGTAAAAATACATTTTAGGATGAGGTAGGATAAATTGAGTCATTGGAAGACTTTTTGTGAAACACTACTGTCCTTGGTTTGAGAGGAAGTTTGTTTTTTGGGAAGTTATACTCAAACCAATCAGTGGTCAGATTTGAATATTGACACCTGGTGTGACCACTGAAGACATGAGTCACCTCTGAGAACAAACAGGGTTAAAAGCAGAGAATTCCCAAAGTTCCCTCTCTTTTGTTTAGGCCCGGCAGAGCTGCACGTCTCCTCCCTGCCCAGCCACAGGCTGGATGGGGGAGGGGAGCCATGGAGGCCCAGGCTGAGGTAGGCCGGAGCCCCGGAGAGAGAGGGAGAAGGTGGAAGGGAATGGAACCGGGCCAGCCCCAGCAGGACAGAGGGGTGGAGAAAACACCGAGGTATCTTTTGTTCCCCCACCGCAGAGGAAGAGAGAGGGGGGGGGGGGGGGGGGGGGGGTGATTTCTACAATAAAGTGATCTCCTT
>VZSE01027395.1:2553819-2646517 GCA_013398275.1 Promerops cafer
TCCTTCCTTCCTTCCTTCCTTCCTTCCTTCTCCAAGTCTGCAATCATCTTTGAGGGCTTTACTTTTGGGACTTTGGAATGTTTTTGCCTCTTGCAGACTAAAGTCTACAGTGTTTGACCTTCACCAAAATATAAGCCACTTTTAGCCTTATAATTCCATCTCAATTAATTTTATTTATCAGAGGATGCCTCTCATTGAAGGACAAGTCACAGCCCTTTGTTGTGGTTTGACCTGAGCTGGCAACTCAGTACAACAGGGCTCAGACCCCAGCCCCCAGCGTGATGGGAAGGAGAATCAGAAAAAGGTAAAACTCATGTGCTAAGAACAATTTAATAGTTAAATAAATAAAGGATGATGATGATGATGATGATGATGAAGAAAAAGTAAAAGAAAAAAGGAAAAAGAAAAAAGAGAGAGAGGAATAAACCTAAGAGAAACAAGTGATGCACACTACAATTGCTCACCATCCACTGACCAATACACAGCCTGTCCCCAAGTAGTGAGTAGCCTCTCTTGGCCAACTTTCCCCAGTTTCTGTACACTGGGCATGACATCCTATGGAATGGAATTCACCTTTGCCCAGTTTGGGTCAGCTCTCCTGGCCATGCTCCCTCCCAGCTTCTTGTGCACCTGCTTTCTGGCAGAGCATGAAAAATGGAAAAGTCCTTGATTTAGAGTAACAGCACTGAGCAACATCCAGAACATCAGTGTGTTATCAACCTGATTCTCACACTAAATCCAAACTACAGCACTATGCCAGTTACTAGGAAGAGAATTAACTCTATCCAGGCCAAATCCAGAACACCCTTCTTCTCTACCACAAGCTGCATTTCAAGCATAGATTTGATGCAATCTAACATTCCTGTAAAGTGAATATTTCATGGCTTTATCAAAATAAGAACAGACACTGAGTTGGAATGGCATTGTCCCTTTTTATATGAGGTTGGTCAAAAGAGAATGAGTAAAACCTGTAAAAATAGAAAACATTTTCCTTAAGTCAGAAATTAATTTTCTAAAATATTATTTTTCCAAGACACAAGATTAATTAAAAATACATTAAATGGTAATGATGACTAATCAACCGACACCCATAATACATTTTTGGGAGGGGAAGACCTTCCCCAGCTACAGCAATTTGCCTCTTTTGTTGATGGATGGAGTTCAGTAAATTCTGATCAGGAGTGAGACACATAATAATCCATAATCCAGCAAAAGTCTGCAATACTTCTTCTACATGGTGTTTCCAGTGAACTGAAACACAGACTGTTGACTGATCACTGCATCTTCAGTAGAAGTCAGCTTGCTGTTAATCCTACTTAGCACAGAGTTGCAACTGGATTTTGGGGAGCATATAAGGAAACGGTTATAAGTATTTACTTTTAAAACTGTTTTTAGCCCTCTGTTGAAATGCTATGATGGAGATCATGGGATAAATACTTGCTTTTTATTAAGTTAGGATATATGAGGACCACAGGACAAAGAATAATTACCAAGAATGTTTAATTTTTTTTTCCATCTTTAGTTTAATTGCACTCACTTGATTGAATTTTTGAAGCATATCATAGTCTTATATTTCCCATACATATATAGGGATTTTTTGTATTTAAGGGACTTTTATGTAGACTAGCATTACAGCTCTGAAGTAACATGAAAAGATGAGGTAGGCTATATCACCAAGGAATACTTAGCCTTACTAGAAAGGCTTACCATATCACAGAAATTGACACACCTAACATGACCCAAAGAGGAAGTTAATAAGATGAAGCAGTGCAGCTGAGCAAACCTACGAAATGATATAATTACACCACTGCTTTTCCCTTTCATCATACCTGTCTGCCATGGTTATTAACTTGTTCCTTATATAGCTAAGCTTTGTTTTACAAGAAAATAAAGGAAATAGGAAAATAGATTTTTTAACCAACAAATGTATATTTTTATACATTTCTCATAATATATACTGGGAAAATACATAAGGTCTGTGATATAAACATACCTGCTAAAGTGGCAACACAGTGCATACCTGTGGAAGAGAGCTTTATGAACATGTTTTTTACTGTGTCAAGAAGTTCATCAGTTTAAACCACAAACTGAAGTGATGTGTGTTGACATTCAGTTTTGTCCATAATAGAATTACTTAGTCAATGCCATTTTCAATGTTAATTTGTAAGGAGATGAATATTTTCAATGAGAATGACATCCAGACAGAATAGCAATGAAACAGGTAATCTAATTCATTTGAAGAACTATTCTATTATAGTAATAGCCCCAAGGCAGTGAGAGATGAAGAGCACAGGTTAGGAAGAAAAGATAGCACGATTCCATAGTAATGAGTAATTTTCCTTTCTAGAAGGAAAAATAAATGGGAATTATATTGACAAGGTGCAGGAAAAAAGTTACACACTACTATGTAGGGTAAAATTTTTAAAAATACCAAAAAACCACACAACAAACCACACAACGAGTTGTAAATAAAATAAAAAATATTGAAATATGCCATGGGAAATACCTATGTACAAATCATATTAAATGCATGGCCAGACTGTTAAGTGCAGTTTTCCCATTTTGAACTGTGGCAAAAGATGAGCTACAGGGATAAAGTGATCTTTTATTACTTTTGCCAAAGTGAGAAATTCAAACAACCATGTATTCTTTCTTCAGAAGCATCCAGACTCTTAAATTAGAAAAGATGCCTATGAAGAATGTTGGTGATATGCCATGTCAGAGCAATCACAAGAAGAACTATTTCACTAACAACAGAGGTTGTTTTCTCTTTTACCCTTACAGTGTTCATCACAATAGCCTCCAGCTGTTTTCCTTGGGATACAGCCCTATGGCTCTGGGGCATCCAACCTCTAGGGTACAAAGTGCAGTAATTTTTAATTTCAATCTCCAACACCTGCATGAGGGAGGGAGCTCTGGTCCTTGATATCATTTAGTCATTGACTTTCCTGAAAATAAATTTG
The DNA here is from genome assembly GCA_013398275.1 of Promerops cafer. NCBI lineage: Eukaryota > Metazoa > Chordata > Aves > Passeriformes > Nectariniidae > Promerops > Promerops cafer. Next base: position 2,556,783 of record VZSE01027395.1, read on the forward strand.
AGCTCTAATACATCCCTGGGCAGCTAGAAGACATTAGGGGCTAATAAGTTCTGTGATATATGCACACTATTGATTTACCATGCTAGCTTTTAGAATCTGAATACCAATAGCATTTACCCAGGGATACATGTTAAGCAGGTTCATATGGAAATATTTTCTGTGCATCAAAACTATGCACTCAGAGCTTTTGCATTGCATACTTTGTCTAAATCACTAAGATTATTCTCAGAACTTGTATATAAATAAATGGATACAAAGACGTATTGGACTAAAAAGCTTTAAATAAAAATCAAGTGTTCATAAGTCTTTGCCTTTGTTAAATTCTCAAAGTGAAATTTCAATTTGTAATAGAAAAATAGGCTTAGTAGAAAAGGGAACTGGAGATCTGATCTGGAGACAAGACAAATGCCTGCTTTGTGCTGCACTTGAAAAGACAGGCTTCTCATCATGCAGACACTTAACCTTGTGAGGAAAGACTTGCAGGAACATGAAATCTAGAAGTTTCTGTTGAGTTTGTACACATTGTGCTATCCCAGTAGAGTTGTTCTGTTAACTATTACAGCCAAGGCATACAGCTCACTATTTCCTAAAGTGCATTTTAATTTCCATTGAACAGACTTGCATTTTCTGATGTGGCCCTGCTGTCCCATCCTTTCAGATATATGCATTTTACTTATGTAAAAACTTTGCTTTAATTTTGAAACCTGTCTTACAACAACAGAAAACTACATTAAGGTGTTCTCCTCTGTAACATTGAAGCCATGAAGGTGTCAGGAGTATGTCTGAAGATAATACCTTTTAGTGAAAAGTCTCTCCAACACGTGGGCACTGAGCCAGCTGAAAAAAGAACACCCCCTGTTACATGTAATGCTGCTGCTGCTGGTATCAAGGATTTTCTTAGACTGTAAAACATATATCCTAGCAGAGAATACCCAACTAAGCATCCACCATTAGAAAAAATAATTTTTTTATATGATCAGATTTAACAGATTTTTCTGCAAGGGAAAGAACTATTAAAAGATGTATTTTTTATGAGTGACAGCAAGAAGAATGAGTGTTTCATATAAAACATATTTTCCTTTTGGGACACAATTTATTCCTGATCTTCCTCCTTAGCAGATCTGTTTTCGAGGAGGCCAAAAATAAATAGTCTCCTTTAAAAACAAAATGGTGACTGAGTTAGTATGCTTCTGTGAAACAGCAATTATTTCTGACAGGTGAAAAGGCCATTAGACATGAATTGATTTTCAGAGGTACAGTAAACTCTTAGTCGACAGGAGCTGTGTGTGCTCAGCACCTCTGAACATCAGGGTCAGTCTTGCAAGGTGCTGAATGACCTCAACCCACAGAAAGTTTTCTACACATTTCAGGAACTGGCCTTTAGAAATGAGACAAGAAATCTGTAAGCCCAAAGACACACTGTGAAAATGCTGAAATGCAGTCCCTGAGCTGTCATGTTGTCCACCTTAAACAGCATTGAACTTGGCACCATGACATCCTGAGAAAGCCACTTAACTTCTCTGTACTCTTTCCACTTTTATTCCTCTGTGTCTCATCCTTCTAAACAGTACCAAGACCTGAATTATCTTCTGCTCATGAATAAACTCACTCTGATTGGGCTTAGTATCAGTTGTAAACCCTTGTTGCTATGAAATGGCTGTTTCTAAATATGAAAATAATGAAATATAACTGTTTAGAAAAGGTGTTTTAACTTTGCTAATGCTATGCTGTATCTCTGTGGAAATCCATGACTGAGAATAGGCGACAATATATATGTTGTACTCAGCCCTCCATATTCTTCTAGAGTAAAAATTAATTCTGAAACTACGATCCACTCAAAAAGTTTAAGTAATATATGCAAAAGCCAGTACAAAGTAGGAAAACAGCAATTCGACAGAGAACTGGTAAGTACTAGCACAGATGAGACATCAAGAATTATATACTGCAGAATGTATAGTTATGCACTTTCTTGTAATGTTTTAGATTTTTTTGTCTTTGTGCAGAATCAGGTTAGATATGCTTTTCAAAGATCAATGAACACTTGAGTCCAAATATATCTGAATTTTGGGGAAGATAATACTGAGGCATGATTTCAGAACTTTGCAATGGGAGCATCTCTCATTTTGTCATTGCCTTTTCTTTTATTCTTTACATACATCTTATATGTCATAAGTGCTACATCCAGTTAATTTTATATTAGAAAAAAAAAGGCCATGGAATTAATATAAAGATGATGGATATATTTATAGGTCATGTTTTCCACTTAAAAAGGGTTTAGAAAATTGACTCTGTTCTGGATGATGCCAAAGATTCTCTGGTTAAGTGCTTCATTTGTGCTTCATTTTCTGACTGTATAACAGCATTTGATAAAAAAACAAAAAACAAAAAACAACAACAACAAAAAAACCCCAACAAAACGAACCCACACAACAAAAAACAACAAAAAACAAACCAAACCCCCAAAATCTGAAAACTGAAAACCAAACTAATCAACGACAACAACAAAACCCCTAACCCCCCTCAACACACAAATTATGGTGGGATAGAGTTAATTGTTGTAGACACCTTCGGCATTCTTAGGCAGCAGGTGGCTTAAGCAGTGAGATGTACTTCTTATTTACATGTCTGCATCTACAAGGATTTTTGTGTGCAGTTGTCCAATGGTGCTCATTGACCTTTTTAGTGTTCTGATAACATAAATGTAGCTGGAAAACAGCAGTGTTTAGGATAATGATTGCAATAGTATGAATTTTCTTTGGTACGGTGTATTAGATTTTACTCCTTTTTTCAATCAGATGGGGAATGTACACATTTCTGGTAAGGTATATAATAAAACAGTGATTGATATGGCAAAATGATGAATTTTTCCTAGATTTATGTTTCCTGGATTATAAGGGAAAAATTTGGTACTATGCTTATGTTTTGCCTCTTGCAACATTCCTCAGTAGTCTAGACTAGAGGTATGTCTTCACCCAAGTACCGATATTTGGAAGTTGTCTTAAAGTGAAACTCTTTTATCAAATCCTTTGCACCACAGCCCCCAGACAGGAAATACCAACGTGAAAAACCTTGATCTGAAAACTTTGAATTGCTTGACTAAATTAATACTTTTACTCTTTGAAAAGGACCCTTGAGAGCTGAAATGTGTGCAGTGAGCATTTAAGACCTATAGCTCACAAAATGAAACTTGACTCCAGACGTGTTTAATTAATTGGGAGAAGTTATGATGATAAGCATTGCTTTACTTTTCTTTCTTCCTAGCAATAGAGTTTACTAAGATTACATTGTGCTCTATCTTAACTGTCAGAGTTAAAAGACTTCATGTTACCGAAGTTGTCACTTTGTATAGTCATAATGAAAGCGTACTAAAAAAATTCTGTAAATCTTGAAGTTTTCTCACAACTTTCACTCAGTATAATAGGCCACATAAGGCAGTAAAGACTTGAGATCAGCCCAGCCACCTACACCCAAGTTCCTGTTAGCCCATGCAGAGCTTTTATAGTGAAACAAGGCCTCTGTTCATTGCAGGGAAGGTCACAGCAATGGTTTTGTTATTGTCATCTATGATGCTCATGTTTCAGCCACAAGCTGTGTTTCTATGGAATTAAACTTTGAAAACAGTAAACCTTATACTTTAAAGACTTGATACCAAAAAATATATATAGCAATGATCACCGTTTAAAAAAAAAAAAAAAAAAAGTTTTTATTGATTGACTTGGTTCATTATCCTGCATACTATTTTGCCTTAATACTTGTTTAGAACATGACTTTCTGAAAAGGAGAGGAGACCCTCTAAGTTTTAGAAGTTCTGTTTATTGGGAGCTGTTTTCCTCCCGCAATCTAAACCCTCCCTGCTGTCCTGTGTCCATTTCCTTAGATCTTTGCTGTACCAGATTCTGAGAAGCTGATGTTATTTTCAATCAGTTTCTCAAAGGACTGGATAGGTAGTTAATGGGTGTCAGCAATGTCCATAAACAAGAAGTTCAACTCCAATAAAATGAGTGTGGCAGAGCACTGGAAGAGGCTGCCCAGGGAGGTTGTGGAGTCTCCTTCTGTGGAGACGTTTAAAACCCACTTGGATGAGTTCCTGTGTAGCCTTCTCTAGGTGACCCTGCCTTGGTAGGAGGAGTGGACAGGGTTAGCTCCAGAGGTCCCTTCCAACCTTAATGATTTCGTGAGTCTGTGAAAAAAAAAAAAATGTAGGAAAAAAATGTCTCATACAGTCTGCCCTTCATAACGTGTAAGTTTCCTTTTTCCTGGTTGGATTTTACAGAAATGATGCTTTTGTGTGTACCGTGTTTTCCTTAGTATTGCTGTATTGGTCAGAAGTTTAAACTATAGTAAGATACCAAAATCTAAGTCTCAAAGACAAGTATTTCCTCACCCTCATCAAAGGAAATGGCAGGATACACTTCTCAGTGACCAAAGAGCAAAGGCCCTTTTAGATGAAACAGGTTACTTGTTATATTAGATTTCTGAGGAAGTTTAGTGAATGAAATCTTCAAAATAAAATAAAAAAATAAATAAATAGATTTCCATTAGGGCCTTAATTTATCTGGAAATAGAAGACTCGTACTGTGTAGGCAAAGCTTAATCATCAGAAATAATAATTTGTAGGCAAAGCTTAATCATCAGAAATAATCAGAGTAGTAATGAAGCTATCTGTGGTGGGTATCAGAGGATATTTCAGAAGCTTTCATCACGTTTCTCCCTTTCATCACCTCCCTAGAAACTGACTCATCAAATACAGATGGAGTCATACAAATAGTAAAGTCAGACCCCATATGTTTGTTTTAGGCACAAAAATTGTATATTTGTGCAGGTCCTAATCTTGTTTATTCAACCTAATGTAATTTTGTGCCAGGAAGATAAGGGATCTTTACGAAATCTATCTATGAAGAAAATGCATGGGTCTGTACCTCTACTGCAGGGAAATAAAGCAAAGAGAGATCTACTTGAAGCTGGTTGGCTCATTAAGACAAGATGGGTAGAGAATCCTTTTTCCAGAAGAAACATCACACTAGTAATGTGACTACTATAATTTGTGACTATTCTTGACCTGTAGGGCCCTGGTGCCCACTTACATCTGGGTGGACAGTCTGTGCTAGCCTTGGCAGGTAGGTGGAACCAGACACATTCTTATCAGTCTGTGGATCCACAGTGAGTACCCTTAAATACTTTATCATTGTTTCTTCTTTGCAATCAAGTAATAATCTGGTTTCAAACTAGTAGGAAAACAAAGATTATTTTTTTCTTTTGATTGGAGTGTTCTCTAGAAACTGCTTTGGGTTTTACTCTATATTTATTTAAGTCCCCTGACACAGGCTTCCATTACAAGAGAGTATAGATCTAGAGGAAGCAATGGCCACCAGAAAAAATGTTTCCCTTTTGTCTGGAAGAAAATAGATGAAAATTGTGTTACAATCCTTTTGGTTGTCAGTGCATCCATGATACTTGAGTGTGTGTTCATAAAAACTTCAGTCAGGATAAATTTATGAGTTGTCTGATTAAAATCACTCTGTACTAGCCTTTTGTCTCAACTTTACTAGTTAGAGATATAACCTCTCTTGAGCATGGGCCGAATTAAATTATATCAGCAGATAGAACACTTAAGATTTCAATATAAACTTTTATAAGTGTATAATCAAACTCTTATACTGTTCAGCATATGTTTCTGTATCTTTTGGTGTATACGAAATTTTATTTTGCTTATTTTCTTTTCCCCTGACAATGCTTTTCTATGTAGTTGTTGCCTTTAGGAGGTTTAATTTAGGTGGTAAATACCTCTATAGCCCAAATATATCACAATAAGGTGCTCACATAGTGTGCTTTATCCTACCCTAATTACAGGAGAAATGTATGTCATAACATACATAATGCAGAAATAATTGTAGTAAATCTAGTAAGATGCAATTCTACACATTTAGCCTTTACTATAAATGGATATAATGTTGTAGCACAAATTATTGTGAATTAGGATGGCAAGTTCTTCTAACGATACCAGAAGCCAGAGAAGCAATTTCCAGAATACTGCTTTGAACATTTACCACATAGCATGTGCTAACCTACATTTTCAAGGATTCATTTGAGGTTTCACCTGGTGCAAGGAACAGGAGGACTGGAATGGAATAAAATATCTATAATTTATAACAGGATTTTCTATTTTTACATAATAGTAATTTAATCCTAGATTAAATGTACAATACTGTTTCAGTGCATTCCATTATTATCAGGATATATACAATTAATTTCCACCTTGCATCCTACATAAATGAGAGATTGATTTTACTAGTTCATGCAACAGTAAAGAAAAGTTTCTCTTTTTCTCCCTAATATTCTTGGTTGACTTGGAGGAAGAATGCCTCAGAAAAAAAAGCGGAAAATACAACTAATGTAAAAGTTATTCAGATAAGACTGTAATTTGTTCATATAATAATAAAGTAATGCTTTTGATCTACTTATCAGCACTCTGTTATCTGTTACTTGGATACTAGAAAAGCGTGACCTTGGAGGTTAGCAATGACACTGCATTCTGTACATGACAGTCCTTCCCATGGCTCTCTGAGCCTGAAACATTTTCATTTACATAAGTGGGCACAGTGCTTGCAATATGACAAAATGAAGCTTGATAGTCTTTAGGAGTCTGAAGTCTTAGCTGGCGTCTGAAAGAGAATGTACCTGCTCTGCCTGCAAAGAGCTTGCCTCCAGACTTGCCCTTTTACAGCTGTGACATGACAGTTATACCAAAATGAAACCTGGAAAAAAAGGAAAAAAAAAGGAAGAAAGAAGAATGTCAAATAGATATATTATTATTATATATACACAAATATATATATTATAATGTCAAAATCTATTCCTTATAGCTTAAAAAAGGGGCTTATTTGATTAAGTAACCATCTTTATTTTTCTTTCTGGAAAGAAACTTTTCTATCGTGAAAAACTGGGAAAAATCAAGTACATAATTAGAATTTTAACATTTTTATTGAAAATATGTATTTTGTTTTCCTCACCATTAGATGAGTGTCTAGAATTTACTCTGGGAGTGGATTTTTCAAAGCAGATAAATAAAAATTTAAAAATAAAGTTGAAACAGATTTTTAATAGGTTTTATAGGCAGTTATGATCAGAATATAAATCTCTTGAGATTTTTCAAAGAGAAAAATGTCTTCAAATCAATAAGTTTTAGTTGTCTAACCCAAATAAAGGCTTTTGAAAATCCTACCAGATACTTATTCATATCCCTCAGCACTTGAAAGCATTAGCAAATGTGATTTTCAGATGTAAAAATATTTTAAGTGGAACTTAGAATGCAAAGTTACTTTATTCCTATCAATTGAAGGTAAAGCACCTGGTAAGTAACTAGTGCTATATATTTTAAGCTAATGATTGAAAATTCTCATGCATTTTATTGAGGGAAGAGAATTTTTCTCTAAAAATCATCTTAATAATTTCTGGTTTTAAAAAACTATTAAGTTTTTAAACCATTCAGAATTGTAATTTTGTTTGAGGGAATAATTTCAATGAAGTTTAGACACTTTAACAACAACTATTCTGAATACTTTTATCTAAAATTCAAATTTCCTGCATATACTTTCATGGCTGGTGTTGAAAATAGATCTATGCTGCTTTCTTTGTATCTTGCTAAATACTCTTTTTAGTTCAGTTTTTGAGTTTTGAGTATCTAGACAGATTCTCGTTCTAAGAGCCCTCTCACTGTTGTTAAATATTTGGTTGAAATATTTGGTTCTTTGGAATTTGAATTTTGAACACAACTCAACATTTTTCTAGAAGATTGCAAAACATAGAATTCATTAATTTATTGTACCTGACATTTCTGGTTATATTTCTAATTTCTTCTTCCATTTCTTCGACACTTCCATTTCTTATAACCTTTTTTAAAAATACTTGCATTTCAGACTCTCTTTGTTATACCTTGCCACTGAATCACAGCTTTATATTTCATATAAAATGTTCTGTTCTTTTTATTTTCATATTAGTTCTTAGTTAATCCTATTATTCCTCATCCTATAATTATACCTTCCTATTGTCCTTTTACCACAACTCCTCCGTATCACAGTTCAGAGCATTACACATCCATAGTGACAGCCCTTGTGTCCTGCAGGAGAGGAATGTGAAGTAAATGAGCTCATGATAGCTGTCCCCAGTGAGAGGTCCTATATCACAACACGTGTTGAGGGTCTGAGAGAGGCAGTCTTGTGTTTTGCACCCAGACTGGTGACTCAGGGCTCTTTGGAGGGTGGCACAGTATCAGACTAGTGACCCCTCTATGACAAAAACTAGGCAGCAAGTGATTTCAGAGAAGAAAATTTCTACTGCAATACTGTGTGGAGAAGATGTTTACTGATTGAAAGATCAGCCACAATATCTGATGCCTATTCCATGACATTTTTGAGAGTGTCTAGTTTGAGATATCACCAGAAACAAACCTGATCATCAGCTCAGAAGTTCTGGTCTGTAGCTCATGTTCTTACTGAGCACTGAAAGACAGGGCAGTGACAGCTGTGCTTCTGGGGGCTAACGAAGGCCTGGTGTGTGTGCCTCACACATCCACCTCCTGGCCACCTCCATAAATCTTGCTTTATTTGGACTATGCTTCACTCTGACTGTGCACTGATTACTTTTGTCAAACATTCTTTTCAGATTTATTGTTTTGATTTTTAGGCTAAATCAGATAAATAAATTTAATCATGCCACTCTTCGCAATTTTTTCAATTACCAAAGAAATATTTTAACTGCATCCTGCAAACTACAATTGCTTTTTAACCTTAAAGTTATGAGGGGATTCATGCCCAAGAGCTGGTGGCGAATTAAGTTAATAAGTACCTATATTAGTATAGGGATGTTAGTATAGTATATGAGTATATTAATATTGCTTTGTTTGAGGTAGATAGACCAGGTAAGTTGAGTGGAACTCATAATGCTGATAAATAAAAATATATAAAAACATGCTTCCACCTGTTATGTTAAGAAAGAGCCTAAAGCTACCTAAAAAATAACAGTGGATAATTATGGCTTCCTTTCATGCCAAAATTGCCCTCCTGCTTTCTTCCCAGATTTCTTACAGTAGTTGAATATTGAATAAGAGATGTATTCTGATCACTGGACAAAATAATGTGTCTGAATTCAAACGTTAAATACTACTGCTGAGCCTATGAATTAAAAAATCTGTCACTGGAGAAAACTGAAATAAATTACTTCTTACTTGAAGTAGATAGACTTCTGGAATTTTTAAACAGAAGAAATATCTATAAAAATGTAATATTCATTACTGATCCTAAAACTGGCACATGAGGGTTCCAACTATAGGTCCTCTACTTATTTAACAAATATTAACTTAGCAGGTATACATTTTAGGATCAGAAAAGAAATCAGTCCTCATTTAGGCTAGTGTGCTATCCTGAAGTTTTCCATTAGATTGCTTGTAAAAGTCTGAAGTGTCTACCTTAGTGACAGAGTGGGCAGAATATTTTTAAGCTTTCTGTAATATTTTCTGGCAATTAGAACTTGGTGCACGCACCTCCAGATTAATAATGATTCTGTGCAAGAGATGTGATAAGTTTAAACTCTTTGCAAATGTCCTTGATGGGGCATTTGAAGATGATTCTTTAGGAAAACCAAGAGAAAAATAGAAAATGGAAGTGGAAGCTTTCCTGTGCCTTTTATGAGCATTGGTTTTAAAGTGAAGTTAAAGAGACATGAGAGAGGTAACTTGGCCTCCACTTTCCCTTGAGGATCATCAAAACCCTGATCCTCTTAGACAATGAAAGTCTCTTCAGCACTGCTGAACCTTTCCCTGAGCAGGCCAGCTATCCATGGAGCTGAGTGCGATAACTTTGCATGACTTATTTAGAATAGATATAACTGATAATGGCTAATTAAATTATTTTTTGTCTATGTCTAATGAGCTATCAGGTTAAAAATGCTGGGTTTAGGCTAGAAGAAGGATAACTAGTTGGACTGATTGGACTTTACAATGAAAGAAGACTTTGCTTTATTATGTTAATTGCTGGCTATATGCCCATCATGGCACTTGCTGCCTCATAGCATATCTTTGCCTTTTCAGATTTGGAGATTTGGCATTGACTGACTTTTGACTGAAAAATGAACTTTAATGAAACTGAACAAGAACAGTGGTGATCAGCTCAGAACTCTCTTCAGCAAGCAAGAATCCAGCACCACACATCCTCTTTCCTACCCTGAAAGACTGATGAAAGATGGAGCCCAAAGTCATGGACTTAATGAACTCAGAAGACTTTTATAGGGGTGGTCCATAGATTAAGGGAATATCTGTGTGTACATCTAAAAGAACTGGAGAGGTGATGGTACAGTGTGGGGCCTAGCATGATGTAAATTGTGTGGAATAAGGGATGCATACTGCCCTGGTTTCAACTGGAAGAGACTTAATTTTCTTCACTGGTATAGGGCCGTATTTTACATTCAGTATAAGAATAATGTTGGTTGTTATTGAGCAGTGCTTACCCCAAATCAAGGACTTTGGGTGTCTCGTGCTCTGCCAGAAAGCAGGTGCACAAGGAGCTGCGAGGGATCATGGCCAGGAGACCTGACCCAAACTGACCAAAAGGATATCCCACACCATAGAATATCATGCCCAGTATATAAAATGGGAGGAGTTGACCAGGGTGGGGGGCCAGTTGCTGCATGGGGATTGGATGGGCTGTGATGCGGGGATTGGATGGGCATTGGTCTGTGGCTGGTGAATAATTGTATTCTTCATCAATTATTTCTCTTAAGTTTTATTTCTTCCTCTCTTCTTTTCCTTTTTCATTATTATTTAATTTTTTAGTTAATCAACTCTTACTATGTCAGCCCATGGTTTTTACCTTTTTTCCTGGTTCTTCTTCCCATCCCACTGTGGTGATGTGTGGGTAGTAAGTGAGCAGCTGTGTGGAACTTCTGTTGATGGCCACGACAGCAATATTTCTCATACAGTATTATTTGGCATATTTCAAAAATTACTGAATATGGATTGGAATATTGGTAGGAATAATGCTTGTTCCTACTTAGGGGTGACTGCTGTAATGTTATGAAATAACTGTCAGATCAGCAAACTTTGTTGGGTTATGTAAATGGGAGAAAAATTATAAATATTTTCATTTACTTCTGAACAGAATCTGGATTCTGAAATCAAATTCTTGAATAATAATATAGTGAGACTTTTACTGTTAAAGAATAAGATGGAGATTTGCCCCTCTATGACACAGGAGAAGGACCTCAGTGTGAGTGAAGAGTGTGCTGCTGCAGCAAAGCATGCCAGGGGGATGCTGGGTAGCATCAACAAGTGCATGACCAGCAGAGACAAAGAAGCCACTATCCCACTATACTCAGCACTTGTCCGGCCACACCTGGAACGCTGTGTTAAGTTTTACTTTACAAAAACTGCTATGCAAAAAATATATGGGCAGGCTGAGAGAACTGTGTTTGTTCAGTGTTGAGAAAGGAGGGCATAGGGGAGACCTTATCATCATGTTCCACCATTTATAGGGTGGCTACCAGGAAGATGGAGACCCCCTTTTTTACAAGAAATCACATGGAACAAGTTACTCCTGGGGAGGTTCTGATTGGACAGAAAAAGAAAAAAATTTTCTCAATGAAAACAGTCAGAATAATCTTCCCAGGGAAGTGGTGGATTTCCCAGTGTTGGACACTTCTATTATTCAGTAGGACAGGCTACTGGGCCATCTTGTCTGGACCATGCTTTTGCTTAGAAAGATTGTACTGGATGATCCTTGAGGTCCCTTCCAACTTAGTGTTCTATGATATATGTTTTATGGTATTAATAGGAAATGTGATATAAATGGCTTGTACATATATCTTGGAATGTAATCCCAATGGGTTGTGTTAATGCCATTATATATTGACCCTACAGAGAGAGGAAAATCTACTTTTAATTTTTTCTGAGGCATTTTATGAAGATGAATATAGAAAGTGTATGCTGGTACATTTTGCCTGGCATTCCTGAATTTTGTGAGATGTGGTCTTTGACTTTACTGCAATAACTTGGAAAGTAATTGTCTCACTACAGCTGAGAAATGGACTTAGTAAGAGTGTTTTATTATTTTCTGTTTCTAAGCAAATTTGAATTGCGAAGATGAGGCTGAATAGCTGGAGAGGGAAAAAATTCCACATTGATTTCCCCCCCTCCCCTGCAGTTATGACATGTGGATTAAAATCCATAAGCATCTGTGTATCTGAAAAGTTTAAGCACTGAGATACAATAAATATATCCACTTATAATTTTCAAGGAACAGATGTAGAATATGTTAATAGCACTACAGCTGAGGCATGAAGTCCTACTTTTGCTACAGCACTTAGTAAAATTTTTTCTAACCACTTGGCCTACCAGCATTGATCCAGTCTACATAGATTATGCATCATTTTATCTTGATTTATTATAATTAGCATCAATTATTTTCTTCATTGCTTGGAAATATGCAGCTGTACCTTCAACTTAGATATATGCGATCATACGCAGAATACTGGGAAAATGATAGAGTAGAAGCTCTTTTTCAAAGACCAGACACCCCAGCTGAAATATGTTACATTTATTCACAGTTTGGGTGCCAGACTCTGTGTCGTGTCACCTGAACCTTGACCTAGAATGACCAAACACTAGTCATGCAAGGAAGTCTTTTATCATCCCAGTTTCTTCAGTCCTTTCAACAAATGTTGTCAATTATGTCATTTAAATATGTTGGGCATGGTGAAAAATTGCCTGCTAAGACTAGTTTTTGAGGTGAGATATAGTCATCTCTGAACTCATAAGACAGAAAATGAGACTCCCAGTCTCAATCTCCTTTAATTTACAATGTTCTTTATTTCCCCCCTCCTGCCTCCAGAAGGGCTTTCAGCATTATCAGGACATGCACACTTCTGGTAGTGAAAGGTCACTGATTAATTCACTCTACAACACAGTGCTTTGTGAACTTTTCAGATGTAAATTCTATTGTTCTGCTTGTTGGAGAACATGTAACTGGAAAACTTAAGCCTGTTCCAAGCTAAACCATGAATGCAAAAGGACGAAAAAAAGGATTCTTTAAAGAAGCATTACTAATTAGGTGAATTAAATTAATCTGCAAAGGGCCTGGGTCTGCAAAGTTGCTTTAGTTGAAGCACTGAAGGGCTTCTACTCAGTGGTTCTCGGTGAAGCCTGTTTCCCTAAGTATAAGCATTGCAACTTGTGCTCACAATCAGGATTATTTAAGTTTCATGAAAGGAAAACAAACAAAAAAAAAACAAACAAAAAAAAAAGGAGAAAAAAAGTCTGCTGATGAAAACTAAGAAAAGCAACCATATTCATTTCATGGGAGTTGGCTTTAATTGCTTCACTATGGGGTTTGGGGGGGGAAGATTGCAACAGTAATGCTTTTTATTTAAGAGGTAATATACTGATAATATAAATGTATTTCATGGCACTCACTGAACTTTCAATTCTGAAGAGATGCATGTTTCCATCAGACAAGATGGAAACAACTTTCAATATGTGGATGCACAATGGAATGTCTTAGGCAGTCTAATGTGGTTCCTAAAAACAGTTAACAACAGATGGTTATCTTTTCCACAATTGAAACTCAGTGATTTTATTAGTTTGAATTAGTGTTTCTTGAAACTATACATTTATTATCATGGAAAATCACTGAAAATTTTCATGAAATTGAGGTGATATTTGTTTCCTCCTTTTGTAGCAAGCATGCTGTCCTCTTAGCATAGATGACATTATAAAGTGTAGAAAAACTGAGTTATTTCTGTCTTGTAGGAGTCTTTACTTCAGACATTTCTCTGTTATGTTCCGTTGACTTCAAAATATGTTTTTAAAAACCGCAATTTAATATCCAGCACCTGCAAAATATTGTGAAGTATTAGGAGGAGTTGTAATGAAAACTGACTGCAAGCGTCATAACAACAGGTGACATTATTCATAACCTACAGTTATAACAAGGTTGTGATGTAAACTCAGTGATCATAGATGAAATAACCAGCTACAAATGTGAAAATATTCTGAACTTTAGAAGTAATACAACCAAATATAATAAATCTTGCCTGCAAATGTAATAAGGCCCTTAACTGAAATGTAATAAAATCTATCAACAGCTGCAATGTATATGGAACATATTATATAGCTTTACTATGAATTATACCCCCTGCTGTTTATGGACTCCACAATGTCATGCTTTGTTTTCTTCCAGAAAATCAACTGCTATGGGACTAAGTGTTTTCCAATTTATATTAAGTATGACAGTGTGCTAATACAAAAATGTTGAGGGTGAAAATGAAATTTTGAATCCAGATGTGCTCCTTCATCATCCGTTAGCATAAGAGAAAGGATGTGGTCTACCACATGTGGCTCAAACACTTCCTCAGCTAGACAAGGTAGGAACTGAAACGGTTGTTCTGGGTAACTAATATATTCCTCTGCTCCTAACAGTGTAAATATGTACACAAAGGAAGAAGGAATTTTGTTGAGTGATGCAGCAGGGGGAAAGTTCAATCTCCCTGATTCTTACATGCCTTTCTTTTTTGGCTTCTGAAATTTTGTTTGAGGATAATGTATATCATCTCATAGGAAGTGCCGAGTTGTGACTTCTTTATGGGACTCCTATTCCAAGAAATGAGAAGAAAGGTCTGATGTGATGTGTCTCACTGGCTGCCATCTGTTTGTGGTAATCCTGTGTACCTCTAAAGTTCCTGAAATGACAAGAAAACCTAGCACTGCAGCTCAGGAGAAACCTGGGCAATTCTAAGACAAAATATCAAACGAAAGATCTTGATGGCTTCTTTGTGTGCAGAGGTGACTTGATCTTCAGTGGTGCTAAATCCTTTGCTATGGAGGACTTGACTCTGACAGTTATGATGATTTTATAGTGACCCATTCCCAACACAAATGTTTCCGTTGCGAGAGTAATGCACAAAAATGGACTATTACATAGGTCCAAAAGCTGTATATATTGTGCCATCTGAAGCCACACCACTGTCCCCAGTTTTCTTTCTCACAGTGCATTATGGATGCAAATGTGGTGTCACATCATAGCAAATTGTAGAACAGTCTCCTGACACTTCCAGCAGCACACAGCTCGCTATTAATATCTCAATAAGTCTAACAATATTGTGTCTTTATGAAGTTATTAGAGAGCACTTTTGGTAGAGCTTAATAATGGATTAAAGTATCATGCATTCCCAGGAAGGAATTAATACCTGCAATCTATCTTTAAAGGTTGTTGTAGAGAATACTGCTGCAACTTTGTGAGTACAGAGGGACAAATAAAGTTATTTGGTAAAATTTGAACTGTGAACTTCTACTGGGCATTTTTTTTAACAAAACAATTACGGGCCTAAATCCCACTAGGCACCTCTGTACATATATTAAGATTTAAGTCTTAATATATTTATGTAAGTTTATGTAAGTCCCATTGGATCTCAGCATGTAGAATTTGAAATTAGGGAAATAAAATACAGTTATGGTAAGTTGCTACAGAGAAGAAACAGTAAAAATGATTGTCAAGAAATGTAAACACCACAAAACAATAGGAAAATAAGAAAACTCCTTTGTTCTGTATTTTTGAACTTAATAAAATGGTTACTTTTAACAAAAATATATAAAACATTTTCATTTAAGATGACAGTGTCCTTTAAAGGCTGCCATTACCATAGGCTTTGCTTTCAGCTGAAGATACATCTGGATTTAATAACCATTTTATATTTTATTGTATTTTGATTTCCAATTTGGAGTTGTGGGAGACAAATGACTACTTTACTAAATTAAGCCCACATCTATTTATTTCACAGATGGTATTCCAAAATAAATCTAAATCATTTGTAAGGAAGTCACATACAGTACCCTGGTCATGTAGACAGTACTTAAATGAAATTTGCTCAATATAATTCTTAACTTTTAACATATTTTTAATACTTAAACATTTAGTTGGTATGAGATAGATGTGAGAAGATAGGTGTGCTATTTTGTCTGAAACAAACAGAATTATCCTTGCACTAAGAGTGGTGGACACATGAGCTCAGTGAAATCATCTGTCAAAATTTCAAATTCAAAGGTCAGGGCTATCACTACTGTTCTAAGAAGCTAACTTTATTGCTCAACATTTTTGTGTCCTGTGCAAACTGTCATGACTGCAGCCATGTTTTACTTTTCTACTTAATACTTGACTAACTCTGCTAGTTTGGCTGTGGTAGAGTTAATTTTCTTCACAGTGGCTGGCATGGGGCTGTGTCTTGGATTTATGGTGACCACAGGGCTGATAATATAGAAATGTTTCTGGTTTTGCTGAGCAGGTCTTACACAGAGCCAAGACCTTTCGTGCTTTTTGTACTGCCACACTGATGAGGTGACTGAGGATACACAGGAGGTTGGGAAGAGACACAGCCAGAACACAAGTCACAGTCAGGTGACCCAAAGTGACCCAAAGAATATTCCAGAGCATGTGACACGGATGTGATGGAGCCCTGCTCTCCTGGGCATGACTGAACACCTGCCTGCCCATGGGTAGAAGTGAATTATTGTTTACTCATTGTTTTTCTTTGTTTGTGTGCGTGGCTTTTGCTCTCCCTTTGAACTGTCTTTATCTCAGCCCATGAGTTTTCCATCTTTTACCCTTCCCTTTGTCTCCTTGATCTCACTGGTGGGGAAGTTAGCGAGTGGCTGCTTAGAGCTTGGTGGCTGGCTGGGGTTAAACCACCACACTGAAATAGAGCTTGGTACTCTGAAAGAACAGGAATATAAGCTTTTGGGGATTCTTTTTGGGATATAAGCCAGGAATATTAATTTGTTTTGCAGATCCATTGATTAATGCACAGAAAGTAAAGACCATGAAACCAAATTCATTGAAGTCTTTAGACTAGTGACTAATGATTTCCCAAAAACACCCATAAGCATATTGAAACGTGGCATCCAGAAATGTTCATTTCAGCATTACATGTTCCAGTAGTAAAACTCACTTGGATTAGTTTGGCAATAACTACCCACTGTATTCAGGAGCAATGGTAGACCTTAAACAGTGTAGAGCATGGGTGGGAAAGGGGACTGCCTCTAGTGATGGTCTGATACCAAATATTCCCTCTTGGAACAGAACAGGAGCTCCAAAGGCACTGCAGTTCCAGGAATACATTTATTTTCTTCCCATCCAAAGGAAAAGAAAAAGCACAGCTGCACCACAGTGCAATGTAGTCCAGAAGTTCAGGGGCATCCTCATGAGATGTTGCTTTTTCCTAGAGCTCTTTGGGGAGGTGTAACTACTCACCACTCCTGACTCCCAGCTGACATAAAACATAGTGGAGCATTAAATGAAAGGCACAGCACTAACATTTCAAACCTTCCTTGTGCCAGAAAATGGAACACCTGCACTGGAGAATAGGAAATGAATGATTAGAGTCAGGCAAATTTGTCAATTTTTAAGCATAATGCTTTATGCCAGATCCTACAAATGAAAGCCATAAATGAAAGACTATGGCAGTGAAAATCCCTCCAAACCCTATGTGTATGTAACAACTTAGTTTTACTCTTTGGTCACCTGTTTTTTTGATTAATATGTTGAGGGTTTTTTAATGAGGTGAAAATATGAAAGAATTTGAAAACTTATAGCATTTAAAGTTCCTCCTAAAGACAAATGATACTTAAATACATCCAAAAGAGAGATATTATGAAAATTCCCTTATGACTGAATTCCTCTCTCTACTGTCAATAGTAATTGTTGAAGTATTACCATTCAACATTTAAATATAAACTGGGAATCTCCTATCATTTATAACAAAGAATAGTCTGAAAATGAAATTTCGTTATTATGCTTGTTAAAGAGTAACACCTAAAATGTAAATTTTACCCCACAAGATAGCTAAAGGGAGGATAATGACAAGCAAATAATGAATTACTGTAGTAAACATGGAGTTTTATTTATATCTTAATTGAAATTTGCTGGGAATCAATTTCAGAACAACATGTCATTCTATTAAGTTCTTCTTTGTTTCTTATTCTTAAGGTCAGACTGTCTGTATGTCTTTAGCATGGTGATGTTATTAAATTCTTCAGCATAGGAAAAGATTTTTTATACATTCCAGTTTTGCAGTTGTAAGGAAAAATAGAAACTGTTTATTGCTGCTAACTGGAAAGCTGTTATTGTTACTATGTTAAGCAGAAAATTCCTGTGATTTAGAGGAATTTTAAAGTATTTATAATTTGTCATATTTGTAAGTATTTATATTTGTCATATCCCTTCGGAATCTTATAGGGAATTAATTTTACATTTTGATCCTTGGGATCATAGTATGACTTCTTTTTCTTTTAACAGGTGTCACAATGGCATAGATAGAACTTGTGATGTGGTAAAAGAAAGACCTTTCTAAATTTCTTATAATAGTGTTGTTAGTACATGATCATATTCCATCTCTCAGGTAGATAGGAGACTTGCACATAAATACTCAGAATAGAATGGCAGGAGATTTCTTCTTTCCCTCACTCTGGCAGTGACTCAGAAAAGGCACCAAGATACTCTTACCTCACATTAATTAATCCTGTGTATTTATATTTATGTGTATAAATATATTTTTAAATATTTATATGTATATTTATATGTAAATATGCATAGCAATACACGCCACTGCATATATATCCGAGTGCATTTACATGTTGTTGCTATGGCAGAGTCCTGCTAATATCTGAGAAATAAAAAAATAAATACCACCGGAGGGCTCACAAGCTATTTTATTTTTTATGTCAACAACTGTCTAAACCAATGAACACTGAGACTTACACTTTGCCTGTAATTAAATCTCCTACATTTTTAATATTTCTGTGAAGACATCTAGGTGTCCAGATACCAAGGTGAAGGTGCATTATCCTTTCTTCTGACACCAGAATCTCATTTCAATATTACTATAATTTTTCTGCTTGGTAAAAGGGTTCATTCTAAGCCCAGAGAGTTTACTCTTCTGTAGAAAAGCAATTGCTGTCTTGAGCTTAGATGTGCCTGAAGTGCAATACCCTTGCATTGGTTTGTAGCATATAGATCACATGTGCATGCACGCAAGCAGATGGACAGACACCCAGAATACAGTTCTGTAATCCATGCAAAGACAGGTGTGGGTGGAGGTATATGAGTTGCCTACATTAAAGAACCTTCTAGAAAAGATATTCAGATGACATACCACTTCCTCTTTTGTGAACTGCATATGTGTTTTATTGCCCAGGTCAGCCACTTTTGCCTTCAGAAATAATTCTGATTCCATGTTCTTCCATGGCAGACAGCTTGCTGATCCTTTAAATGCCTCTCAGGGCCACCTGGCTTGAAGTAGGCTGGCAGCAAACAATATAGTTTGCATGTACTGACCTTATGCTAAAAAGTAGGAACTTGGAAGATGGTACCTGAGAAAATGACACTGTTATAAGGTCCTTAGATGGTAGGTTTGAGAAAAAAAACTTAAGGAAAAACAAATCCAAAATCAGATAGACTGACATAACTAACTGCGCATATACAGGACCAACAGCGATCATAAAACCCTTTCTGCAGGGCATAACGTGGGAAAGTCTGAGAGATTCATCTTCATTTATTGAAACCTAGCCTCAAATCATCTCCAGTCCCTTTATTCCCACCCCACAACCACCAGCATCACTCTCTCAGTAGCTCTTATTCTCCCTTCCTTCTTGGTTTTATTTGTTCCTTGTGATCTCTACCAAAGCTGGCTTTGCTCTTAAACCTCCCTTTGATTTCTCTGCTTCTCTAATTCCTTTCCTTCCCTCTTTGTTTTCATTCCCTTTGCTTGATGCCAGAGCCTGTATTTTCAATTCTTCCCACCCTTGTGCTCTCAGCTCCTCACTCCCCTCTCAGTGCTCTCCACCTGACTAATCCCCAGTACTGGCTCCTTACCAAAAGCACTACTTCCATTTCTGTTCTCATGCTGTCAAACACATCTGGAATAAACTCATTTCCTCAACTAAAACATAATTCTCTTATCTGAGCTTGTCTAAAGATTTTTACTTCTCTTCCTGAGCAAACTCTTAAGCTGCAAATTGCCTATCATTGCTCTCTATAGTTCACTCTAAAATTTTCTGCCCTCAGCACTCTGCCACCTTCTGCAACATCCCCCTCAAAATCTTTCCCACCTCCTCCCTCTGAAGAGGGTGTAAACCCCTTGCAAGTTTTGAGTGAGCAGCATCCTTCATCACCATTAGTGAATTCTCTTTTTAGTGACCAAATGCAGAGACTTTAGAAATTGTAAGCAACAAAGACAAATTAATATTAACCCGAGAATGACATTTGTCTTCCTTCAGTTTGATTTACCATGAAGAAAAAATAATTTTCTAAATAAATATCCCTATTTGATTATCTTTAAACATTCTGTTTCCATCTGCTTTTCTTTTATAACAGACATAACAAGAAAGTGCTTAAAACTTGCTTTTCTTAAGAGTATGTAATTGAAACCACTTCAAAGCAAGAGTTAGGAAAATATAAAGTAGGTGATGACCATTGATTATAATTTCATTTGAGCTGAAAGACTTAATTGTTATACATCTTGAATGAACAGTATTCAACTCAAGCAAAAGATTTTATTATTTTTTCTTTTAAACTCTCATTGGGTTTATCTCAGATTTCGTGGCTTCCACAGATGCTTTTGTTCATAAGGTAATAATTTTCACAAGAACAGAATTGATGAAGTGTTTTTCTAAATGTCCATGATATTTATAGGCATAAGACTTTGGTACTGTGGGTTGTGTCTACTCAATTGCTACCATTGTTACCAGTGAAAGTAAAAATAGTGATCCAGTGAAGAATAATATTGGATTGGGAGAAAAAATATTGAATGTATTTACAACTGAAAAGCCATTTGAAGCAGTAAACAGCAGTTTTGTCTGCAGTAGCTTCAATGGAAGATATTTTTATTTCCTTTCCCCCAGTAGTGACTCTAGTTTAAATTTTCACTATGTTTATGCAATCTAATTTTTCTGTGAGGCTTCTGTCTACCTTCTATTCTTATTTTGTACCAATTAATTTTCAGATTTAATTCTGGTTAAAATGGCAGTCTTTGTTTATATTAATGTGGTGGTATATATTTAAAAGTATCACCTATGAACAGAAAAGATGGAACAATTGGATCTTGGGGAGAGAAAGATTTTTCTCTATGATTGTGGTTTAACCTCAGCCAGCACCAAGGCCCACACAGCCTCTCAATCACTCCCCCACCAGCAGGAATGGGGGAAGAACCAGAAGGGTAAAAGCTGGAAAGCTCCTGGGTGGAGATAAAGACAGTTTAGTAGGGAAAGAAAAAGCAGTGCACACAAGCAAAACAAAAGAAGGAATTAATTCACTGCTCCCTGTGAATTAGGGAATTAGGCAGGTGTTCAGCCATCCCCAGGAAAGCAGGGCTCCATCACCCATACCAGTGACGTGGGAAAACAAACACCATCACTCCAAATGCCCCACTCTTCCTCCTTCTTCCCCTACTTTATACACTGAGCATGATGTCACATGGCCTGGAATATCTCCTTGGTCACTTCATGTCACCTGTCCTGGCTGTCTCCCCTCCTCCTTCTCATGCACTGTCAGCCTCCTCACCAGTGGGGCAGTACAAAAGCAGAGAAGGCCTTGGCTCTGTGCAAGCCCTGCTCAGCAATAACAAAAACATCTCTACATTATCAACCCTGCCTTTGTCTCAAATTCAAGACATAGCCTCATACCAGCCACTGTGAAGAAAATTAGTCCAGCCAAAATCAGCACATCTACATTTGGAATTAGAGCAATTTTA
Organism: Promerops cafer; assembly: GCA_013398275.1. NCBI lineage: Eukaryota > Metazoa > Chordata > Aves > Passeriformes > Nectariniidae > Promerops > Promerops cafer. The sequence goes on from VZSE01027395.1 coordinate 2,578,566, forward strand.
TCTACTATCCATGTTGAAATTATATTATATTAGATGTGAAAAAAGTACTGATTAGTGGAGGCTATGTATGTGGAAACTTTCTTGACCAGGACACCGTTGCTGCAAACATCATCCAGCAATCGATTTTTTGTGGTTTTAATCTTTTTGTAACATGCATGCACATTTAGCAGCAAAGTGATTCCTCAAAAATCCACTCAGCATATGCAAGATGGACACATAATCTAGTAAAGGAGCAAGTGCAAAGAGGTGTGAAAGAGAAAATTGAGTAAAAGTTGCAGTACATTTTCTTCATTGGTTGACGCTGAAGTAATAGTAAAGGCTGTGAGAGTAATTTGCTGACCCCTCAGCTTAAATGCTTAATCCTTTGCCTTTGTTTCAGAGAGATTTGAGCTCCCTGGAGCTTAGTGTATTAAAAATACCCTGCTCTTGAGTCAGTCAGTTGTTTAGCATGATGTTGAACTTACGCACAATCGTAATGACAAAGTCAGTTCAGCTCCTTTGCTTATACCATATCTCAGCTGAGTTGGATAGCCCACTGAACTTCCAGTATGACCCATAATATTGGGCATTTGCTTTTTAGGACTGCCAAAAATGCTAAGGCACACGTTTATCACAATGATATGACCTCTTAAATCAGATCCCATTGATCTAACAGATCAAATTTCCAAGGGTAAACATCAGTACAGATAAGCACAGAAACTGGAGAAGGAAATAAAATTGGATAGAGAAGACTAAAATGTACAGGACATGACAATGGTCAGTGACAGATTTACCAGGGGGCGTCTTTTTTTTCCCTCTTGCATTAGTGCTGCTTCTTGTGGTATGCCCTCTGTGTCACTTGTCTGGGAGGCAACCACAACCCTGGGCAGCCTCTTGTCATTATAACCATCTGCATCCAGCTCAATAGTCATCAACTAATAAGCTGCACTGCTTTTTAAACCTTAACTAAAACAATTCCAAAGCTCAAACTTCTATAAAATACTTTTTCTCAGTCTATATCACTTATATTAGTATATGTAAAACTCATCCTTAGGAACTGGATTTTTTTAGAAGTGCATTAGAAGCCATTTTGTTAATACATAAATTAGAAAAAAGTATGACTGAAGCAATAGTTATAGTCCAAATCTTTCAGAGGTATAGGCATTTTCACTGCATTCTGTGTATGTTCAAGATGACAACACTAAATATTTCTCATAATATTTTCCAATTTTTTTTTTATCTTTGTGTCAGTAGGATGGATACTTTTCTTTACAGGAAGAATTCACACTTTAATTAGTAACCAATCTTACAGAGAATTTTGAAATTGGCAAATGCTGGAAACAGTGTAAGTTGACATTGTAAGATTCAAAAGTTTACCTTAATTCAGATTTTACAACAAAGTAGTGATGTTTGCCACTTCCTTTGTATATTTAACTATGGAATGGTCTCATCCTGGCTGCTTCTTTCAAGTATCATATGAGATTTTTGCATATAGGGAGACACTGATTCTACCATTGGGAAAACAGATTCCAAGTCTTTCATTTCAGATGCAATATTCAATTAAGTCTTCACTTTTAAGTTTCAATACATGACACTAACAATGTTTTTATCAACCCTATTTTCATCAGAAAAGTTTGGAATGATTTTATTTAGATGATAGCATATGAAGAAGGATAACAAAAGATCTGAAACAGATAATAATGAAGAGGAATGCTTTTGCATCTAGAGCTCTGAGATAAAATTTGTTTTATGCTGCATTCTACTCTTAATTGAAAAGTATTAGTGATCTTCCATTTGTCCTGTTTTTTTTAATAGGAAATACAAAATCATTAATTGTTCTTATGACCGTATCTCATAAAAAAACCCCAAGAAGTACCTGTGAATGCAATTCCCCAAGTATAGTGTTTATTTGTATGATTTAGTTAAAATCTCATAGCTTGCAAAACACCTCATGAAGGCAGTTCAGTTTTCTTCTTATACTTACATGTCTACCAACCTGTTCCAATTAATCTCAAATTTGATGGTGAATTTACATCGCCACTTGTGGTTTCTGTTATTTGTGAAAATTACTTTGGTCATCCCTGCATACCTGAAAACCTGACTGATCTGCAAGTATTCCAAAGTTTTAGAATTTCCTCTGAATGGTTTGGGTTATGGTAATGTTTCAGTATTTAGTCTGTAAATTCCCTGGTTTGCATGGGGAGTTCCACACTTGTGCACTGTGTAAATCCAGTAAGACCTATTTGAATATTTTAGGGAAGATTGCAGGGAAAATATGAATATTAGTTGCTACTTTCAGGCATAACCAAAGGATATGAGAACAGTTGCCCTACTAGGCTGGAGCAGCAATGGGGAGAGCCTGTGGGTCTGGCTGCTCTCTGCAGTGCACTTTGCCCTTCCTGCCCCAGAATGCACAGCTGGTGGCTTCAGGACTGTAGAAACTACTTTTGTTTGCTTTAGTTTCTCTCTGTCATTGATCTGGTTTGAACTCCTTCCCCAATGTGCAGTAGTAGCAACTTCTACAAGACCAGCACTGGCTGCACAATCAAGTACATTCCTTTAGCTATTCTATATCAATCAGTCAGTTTGACTCGATGCTGTTCCATTCTAATACTATGGCTGTGAGTAATTTTGCCTTATTTTCTACTCGTTTTCTACTCATTTAACTTCAACTCATTTAATGTGTGATGACACATGGTCTAGTGGAAGGTGTCCCTGTCCATGGCAGGGAGGTGGGAACTAGATGATCTGTAAGGTCCCTTCCAATAGCCATTCTGATTCTCTGATTCTGTGACATAATGCTGATTGTGGGAATCCACAATAGAGCACTCGCAGAGCCCAGCAATGTCTTGTCCTCCAACCTAGTGGCTCAATACCTCTCATTCCACTGCACAAACTTAGCTATTTGAGATGAATAGTTCAATAGAAAACTTTAGTGGTTAGTTCATATAAGAATGAGTAGTTTGGGTACTCTTAAGCTGGGGTTAAATGGAGCTAACTAAGACCCTGGTACCCCAGTTGGTGCCACAAATATTGTTAGTTCAGATGACATCAGTAATCAGTGATGCCTTTCAGTGCTTGCCTACAGAGCAAGAAGTCTGTATCTTCTGGAAGTGCATGCCAGGTACACTTTTATTTGTCTTGAAAAATATTACTATCTCTAGTTGTATCTCAATCTGTTTGAGTGAGCATAAAAAGAGACACATAAGGCTTGATAAGGGGACATGGGGGAGAAGATGTCCCATCTACAATACCTACCCTGATGCATGGAAGGGATAAGGTCCTGAGAAGAGGAGGAGCATCTGAACAACAGACTTGCACCCAGGAGCAAGAATTTTTAGGGACTAATTCTTACCATGGACTGTGACATGAAGACAGTGCTGTGTAAGGCTGTACTGGGATGTGGGCTATAAAGCCCAAGTTGGGCTGTATAGTTAGCATGCCCACGTGACTTGTAAAGACTTGGCTTTATACCAATTTCAACTAAAATATAATAGAATATGAGCAAAGCTTTATTTCCTTCCTCTTGTACTTATGCCACAGAAGAAGAAAAGTGCTTTAGCAGCTGGTAATTGACTGGAAATAGTTAAAAGAATGGGATAAAGTTAAAAATCCTTGAAACTGCCTCACTTCACACTATTAAAAAATAATCTGGGATCAAAGTACCTAAGCATAAACTAGAATGACAAGAAATGCTTTTTGGTATTGCTTTTGCCACCCATACTCTATTCTATTTTGTGTTCTGGCTCTTAACCCTCTTTACTCAGCCAAGGAGGGGTGGAGTGGAAATAAGAACTTCTTTCTCTTTGCACAGTGGCACACGGACAGCACACAATAGCAGTTCCTGTGCTGCCTTCAGTGAGGGGAGCTTGGGAACCACTCACTCATCCACTGATGAACAGGGTTCAGGGAAAAGCTGAGTCTGCAGCATTGACAGCCTCACTTCACCTGGGAGAGCAGGAAGGGTGAAAGGCATGGTGCCATGGTGCCAGTGAAAAGTGCACAAAGCCTCTCCCCACACCCAGAGACGATGTGGGAAGGAGGGTCTGGGGCTGCCTGAGGCACCATCTCTCCAGTGCTCCTCCTGGGGCAGTGTCTACTCACCACCTGCTAGCCAGGACTTGCAGACAAATGGCACAATCTACCCTTCCTTTCATCTTTAGGAATCTAACAGCATTATGCAAATCCCAGCTATGTCCCTGGCAACCCAATCCAAAGACAATTTTGTATGCCTTTTTTTTTTTTGTCCTTGTGACAGATTTCATCCCTAAAGAGATGAGTCCAGTAGAGGACAGAAGTGAAGGCTGCTAGAGTAACAGTGTGTCTGGTTTTGAATGCAGTGAGTTGATGGTTGCAGCCTAAGGCACTGGTGTGATTTTGTTTAAACAAACATAAGCCAATTAAAAATACAAAGAGATTCAAGGAAAAGATGCTCTTAGTTGAAAGCCTCATGGGAGAACAATTTAAAGAACAGATCAATAGCAGTGAGAAAGATTTGTTCCCATAAGACCGAAAGCCAGCATGTAACAAATCTCGAGAAAGGCATTTATAGGATTGTATTTTGTGAGTGACTGTGGCATAAAAGAGTGGTGCTTTAGCATAATTACAATTAAATATTGACACAGTATTAGCTGTTTCCGAGAAAGCAAATATCCTTGCAAAGATGATTTTCTCCTATTCAATATATCACTGAAAGTGCTTGCTGTGCATGTGTTTACTGCAAACATAATAATTATATAAATGCAGCTTCAAGCAAAAGTGTAGTGGAGAATGCTATCTTAAAAACAACAAATCACAAAGTAAGAACAATATATACAACAAGTTAAAATATTCTCCCCCTCATTTTCCAAGTAATGGCTCTTTACTTGTCACCTCTTTCTCACTCATTTGCACATACCAAAATTCTTAGAAGCTGAAATGAGAAAAAAAATATTTTTATAAATGTCCTGTAGTATTTTGCTACATGGTTTTTAAAAAAACTTCCAAGTTTAATAAATACAATATATTTTGACCTTCCAAATATAGAAATGGTACAGGATATTCCAGCGAATTTTCTCTTTAGCCATCCAATACAGGAGTCTTATTTAGGAGAATATTTCCCCTACGTTTTAACTATTATAGGTTTACAAGGGGAAATGATAGGAACCAAAAATATATGTGCATTTATGTGTCTTCCAGAGGATGATTGAGAACAGCAACTCAGTTTAGAAGCTATTTGTCCCTAGAGAAATATGTGTCATGCTCTAGTAAATGTTTAGGAACAGTAGAGGGATGGGTGTCCTGTACTGGATCCTTACAGTCAATAATATAAATTTTCCTATAACCTTAGACTTTGAGAAAACAGTAGCTGAAAAATATTTTTTCCAAAGGACAAAAACTTTCTCCCAAACATGATAAATCTTGAGAGATTGCTTCTGAGCAATTCATACATTTTGCACAGCAGATAAAATAACTTTGAGGAACATACAACAATTCTTCACTGAGATTGGAATGAGACTGTTTCTGTGGTAGGATGACTTCAAAACTTGGGCATATACCAGGTCTTTGGTGTACACCTGTGTGGTTCTGCTGCTTTACACTGTCTTTGTTAAATCAGTGGTGAACAGCAGTTTACATCAGATGAAGAAATGACCCATTGTTTTACACTGCTCAGAGGGTAAAGTGGCAGCAAGATTAGTAATGCAGAGCAGCTGCTATAGGAAAAGCCCAATAACTTAATTGTGTTGATGTGTTCACCAGAACCATATGGGTTCAAGAAAGCAGGTTTCTATGGGGCACGTGATTAAAATTCTCAAAGGTACCTTAAACATCTTAATGGCACTGTTGGAGTCCCTGCTCACTTATCCCACTCCCAGAGATTCCAAATTAACTTGGTTGTGATATGTTCACTGATTTCCAGGGCAGTAGCTACTAGACCATATTGTAGCAGGGACTGTGTTTTCTTGAGTACAGCTTGTTGCATCAGCAGGCTTGGACTTGAGGATGCACTTGATGTCAGGAGATGGATAATCTTGCAGTGCTACCTGCCAGGAACTTGTACAACTGCCAGGGTATTTGGTGATTAGTATGTTTTAATAAGCCATGGATATGATACCTGTATATATATATATATATATATATATAAAATCATTCTAAATATGTGGATATATATATTCAAACAACACATGCATAAATGTATTTCTTACATGCAATGTGTATTGCAAAACATCGGAAAACTTTTTCATTTCCTCTGAAGCATTCAGTGAAAGGTCTAACATAAGTTTCTAATGAAAGCTGAGAATGCAGCTTTACCTCAGGTGTTTTCTGCTTGCCTTTCAGATTACTGATGTTTGTGGTCAGGATTTCTCTAACGACTCATGACACAGGAACAAATGTCATTAGGAAAAGTTTCTAGTTGAGAATGAAAACATGAATAGTTTCCAATCTCCATTTTTAACCACCTAAGGAGCAAAAGCAAGCAAAAAAGTAGAGAAAGTATCTACATAAAGTATGCCATTATATTTGCTGAAAATAAGTAGTGGAACCAGGAAGAATGAGAAAAATAAAATAAAAATATTTCATAGCTTTGTAAAATATGCATAACATTGCTAAAATAAGAGAACAAAGTTTAGCAGAACTTTGACTGAAATTTAACTGAGACATAAGATGCTGTTGAAGAGAATTTTTACAGCATAATTACTGGGAATGTGTATTTTCCCGAGAGTTTCTTGTTAAACTTGAAGGAAGCCCACTGAAATCTTCATTGTCTTTTGAACAGATCTTAGATAAGCTCACACATTTCTGGCACTTTGACTTATCACTTACAACAACACAGGCCAAATGTCCCTTAGAAAAAGACATGCTTCTCATTTTCAAAATTAATAAGTCAAACACATATTTCAGTAGTATTCCTCAAAAGAAGATGCCCAAAATACGAAAATTTGGACAAAAATATAGGCTTTCCAGTGCATTAGTTTTGTTCATTTAATCAATGTAAATAGAATGAAAAAGCCCCACCAAACAACAGTAAAACTAATAAAATTTCTCTGTTCCAGAGTATTTCCCCTTTGAAATTCAAGACTAATGTGTTTATTTCTATACATATTAATGTGTATAGATAAGACTGTTTGCAAAATAAAGGCAAACTAAACTTATCCAAAGTATTGATATTATTTACATCATTACTTAATCATTCACTAAGGAAAAATGTTTTTATCCAAGGTGTATTTTGTGGAAGACTTCTATAGGTGATTTACCATCTAAGTATATGCTGCAACAGGGAGTTTATACCCATACTTGCATTTTCTTATTGATTTGATGAGAGAAACAATTATTATAATCATTGTTTTATAAAATAAAGCAGTGTTTAACTGACACATAAATGTCTGAAAGTTCTTTTGCTTAGATTTCCCATTGCCTTTATCTTGTGCCTCAGTCAATAATTGTTGACAAAGGGATAAAGTAATAGTCTGAATTGTGTAATGGGATCTCCAGAGAATGATTTGTCTTTTGTTGTTGTTTAGAAACAAGACTACACATCAGAATGCTTTGGTTTCTATCATGGGCCACTGAAATTTATTTTATGGAACCAGCACATTTTTTGGGCAACATCTTGACCTTTCTGAGTCTCACTTTTTCAAGCTTGGAAATAATGCCTATTATTGTTAATATTCTTACATATGATTTTAATTTAAATTTCTGGAGTGATTAAAAATATACTCAGGGGCAGGGAGGGAATTGCAACTTGAGATAAGTGGTAAAAATTACCTACTTTTTAAACGGTCAAAAATGCCTGAGTGTAATAAAAAATGCAAACAACAACCTAAGAAAATAAATAAATTCCACCCTTGGATACCTTTCATACATGAAACACATTTATTTTTCATTTGTAGTTCACTTTTCAGTTAGATTCAGGACTTAATGGGAATGGCTGTGGGGAATGTGTGTGGGTGAGTACCTCTTCCAAGTATTTCCTCCTGAAGTGCCTACCCAAATCAAGACAATGTGTTGTCCCCCCTACTGCACCTCTCCTATTGTGAGGGTTGAAGAGTCCATGCCCTCCACAATCCTCTCCCCAGTAACATTTCTATGTCTTGATCTGGATGTTAATATACTGTGAATGTTGTGCCATACGTTTTCCCACATTTCTCTTTCACTGCAGGTTAAAGGTATGCCCAGGTTTGGCCTTTTGAAGAAAGTTATGACTTCACTATCTATTCATGGGGACACTTAAATTAAAAATTGATTCTTCCAAGGAATGACAGCCTGAGAGGAGGCAACCTGAGGAGCAGACACCCGGCAAGTAAAGCAACCAAGTATGCTGTGTGTATCATGTAGGCTTTGCTCTCTCAGCCATATAGAGACGTAACTGCTAAAATGAAGTCTGGCATTGTTTTTCTCATGGCTGGGTGAGTGGCAGACCCTGGGGAGAATGTATTAGAGTTCTCATCTTGTAACCTAACTTCTCCCTTTGTTATTCTGCATAATTGCTGTCACCCAGGTAAAGCGGGGTTGTTTCTTCCATGGTAAATTCTCTCCCACACAACCCTTTGACCTTCAGGCAGCAAGAGCAGCAGGGCTTCTCATCACACGATTTGACTGAAGAAAATAACTACTTGCAGAGGAAGTGATTTGAAATAAACAATGTCTCTGAATTAGAAAACTAAACCACTGGGTTTTTAAAACAAACTGGAACTCCTGGGGTTACTTGCTTGGAATTAACCAAAGATACAACATTTGAAGAACTAAGGTGCTTAATCATGTGAAGTATTAGGAAGAATTTGTGTACAGGTGGGAAAATTGCTTAATTCTGAGTAGAATTCTGATAAATGTAAAAACAATTCATGTTTTATCAACAGACATTAGTATGAATTATGAGCTCATATGGATTCTCCAATTCTTTGACATTAAAAAGTCCAGGATATTTTTAAAATGCTGAAAGCAGTGTGGTTATTGCCCTTAACAAAGCAAGCATGGAAAAGAATATGTCTGTTTTTTCATTATATGCCTTATAAAAGAGTGGTTTTCTTGATTGTTGTTCTAATATCTCTTATCTCAGCCAAGAGTATGAGGAAAACTTCTTGGCAAAAATTCCTAGAAGTCACAATCTTTTTTCTCAGCTTTTCTGGGAAAAAAACAAATTGATTTTCACTAAGAAGGTATGTTCTCCTTAAATCTTCACAGAAAATACCAATATATAATAATTCACTGTGGTGCCAATCAATTAATTTGATTCGATTACTTGCTATTAATTTGATGACTTAATCTATTGGTATATTGATTCGATTTTAGTAGAGACCTTAATTTAATTATTGCATTATTATAGTTTTAATTAGCAAAGTGTAGTGTATTAGCTCAGTAGTTGTCACATATTTCTTGTCTTTGCTGAAGTGTCTGTCTGACACCAAATTTTTTTTTTTTTAGAAATCCATAAATGCAAAAAGTCCACTTTTTTTTTTTACTATGTTGGTAAAAAGATGATGAAAGTACTTGTAATTAGGAAAACTTGCAAGCCTTTTTGGATCTAGTTGCATGACTAAATTTAAATCACTGTATAATGTCTTTTTTTCAGGAGACACGTGGGAAATGTTTCAAGCAGAATCATATGTAACTACAGAGAAAGAAATAAAATATAGCTTATTCTTTGGGAAGCTTAAGAATTCTGAAGTACTTTTGTGCCATTTGAAGCCATTTTGTGCCAAATACTGAAGGATTTATGTGCCATAAATCCCATGTTTTGCCAGAGTTCCATCTTTTGTAGTCATAGATTTCTCAGTTTTCCAATGTCTTCCACTACAGCTGTAAGTTAAGAATGTCCCTTTAAGTCATGTAATCTTAAGGACAGCAGTGATGCTGACACCTGCTAAACTCTGCAAGTGAAGGCTTCTAGTATTTTGCATTTGGTTTGTGTGTTCTCAGGTTGTTCAGGAAGAACTCAAATATTTTGAGTAGGTAGCTAAAAAGCAAGGAATTTCCCTTCTATTCCACACACCCTAAACTTTTTGTGCTAGTCCTTATCAGTGATCTAAAAAATGGTGAGAACAGAAGAACATTTCTTAGAAAAGCTGAGAAATGTAGTATGTACCAGCACTTTACTTTTATTGAGAAATGTGAATTAAAAGTCAAATTAAGGACATTCTATCTGACCAGAAAATGGGATGACCCTACACTTGTGGTCTTCTACTCCTACCTCAGACCACTTTTCCTTATTTGTGACTGCAGTTTGATCAGTCTTACACATACGAGATGTAGGATGTGGTCCAGGCCCTGACATGGCAAGCAGAAATCACCTAAGGGAGCCAGGACTGTCAGTCCAGTGCAGGGAATAAAGTACCTCTGACATACTGTGCATATTTTTGTTGCAGTGTAGGCAAAATCTGTAAGGGAAATGATTAAATGTGCCCTGAAGTCCAACTGAATAAGCAAGCTGTAATATAACTTGCTATTCCTTTGCAAGCTTGGATGGCCTTGTGCTTCTATGCCTGAAATTAAGTACTTTAAACATTGTTTCCTGAGGCGTAATTTTTTTTTACTCTGCTTTTGCATAAAGTACAAACCATCCATTTTCAAACAGTTTAAGTAAATGAAAAAGTCCTGATTGTCAGGAAGACCAGAATGCTCTATGGTGTAAACAGGAACACAAAGACCAATGTACATTCATTTTAGAAAGTACAAGACAGTGAGTGACTAAGGCTTTTAATATATTTATATTTTGAAAAATATTGTAATTGTTGACAGTTCTTTTATGTCATAGATCTTTTGCAGAATTCAATCTTTTTATTCTGAGAATTATGAAACAATCAGAATTTCTTTTCCTTTTTCCTTTTGCTTTTTCCCTTTCACTTTCCATTTTCCTCTCCCTTTTCTGTTTATCCTTTTCCTTTTCCTTTTCCTTTTCCTTTTCCTTTTCCTTTTCCTTTTCCTTTTCCTTTTCCTTTTTTTCCCTTTCCTATTTGTTTTTAGTTTTACTGAACAAATGGCCCTCACAAAACACACACACAAAACCTTCTGTACGGAGTAGACTAGATCAAACACAGTCTGAATTTGTTAAAGTTTTAGGTACATCCTTTGGAGGCTGAGTTATTGCAAATAGCATCACTGTGGAAAAGGGACAATTAACTTGGACGATCAGTGGGTGGTGGCTGTTGCCATTGCTGCAGAGTTTGGATTTCCAAACAGCAAGGATCAAACACTTCACACCCTTCACCGCAGAAATGAACCGTGTAGAGGACTCAGTGGTCTAAAACAAAGCACAAGCCTACATTTTTCTATCTGTCAAAAGATTTCAGATGTAATTCATTGTTACAGCTCCCTGGAGTGAGAGTCTGCTTGTCCATCTGATTTTTCCTGACTGAATGCTTTAGACATCCTCTGAGGAAAAAAACTGTTGTAGTCTTGCTTCCAAAGCATAATACTTAAGACAGGAAGTGTGAAACCATTTGGAATCCTTCTTCCCAGCTGTCATATTTTATCACTACTAGGATGTTATGTTCATAAGCAGCTTTTGATTGCAAGCCTCAGAGCTACTATTATTTCTAGGCACTGTCTGGTACCCCTCTGAAAGATCTCTGGATTTCAGGAATCAGCTATACAATACTTTGCTTATCAGATATTTCAAATAAAATGAATAAAAAGCTCACCAAAGTGTAATTTTGATGCCAGACTACACTGCAGTGTAGCACCAGTATTATTTTGAGGAAGGTTCTGTGAAATCAATGGCATTGCTTCACCATCTCAACAGCTATGTAGCTGAAACTAGAATTTAATTTTCAGGGTGTGACACTGTGGAGACCAGAAGCATCTGCTGGTTCCTACTGTACAGATTTGGTCATTGGAAATAGATTGTTGACTAAAATAATGAGTCTAGACCTGTTCTTAATAAAAAGCAGCATGAATAACATTCCTTTAGAATAGCCAGGAAATATGGATATCTAGTAAATCTATGATTGAAAAGTGACTGGAAGGAGGACATTTTAAGTTGCCTGTATATATTTTCAGCATTTTGATTGTAGCAAGAACTTTTTTGAATGGAGCAAATGTTAAATAAGTTTTCATGTTAAGAGATATTCATTCATCTTTCACTATAGAAAAATTTAAAAGTATAAATAAGCTATGCTCATTAGCTGAGGACACTTTATTTTATGAATTATAAAGAAAAGTCAGCTTGCGATTTTTGCGAGTTCTCACTCTCCTTGAAATGATTTTCGTATCTGCTTTCTATTTTGTGCAGATTATATTAGATATTGCCATGAAACACAGCCTATGGGAAATCAGCTAGCCTAGTGCAAAGTGCAGTCAAACAGATTATTGCAAAAAAAATATCACACGTAAGATACCCAGTGCTGTGATTCATAGGAGCTTATAATCACTTTCCTTTATGCTGTTATTACAGCCTTCCAGACTGATTTGCATTTTGATGAATCACCACTGCTGTGTTTTAAGTGATGTAGGAACACATATGATTAAAGTGTCTCTTTCAGGAGCAATGGTCCACCAGAGCTTTATAAACCAATATAACAATTATTAGCTGAATGAAGCCAGATGGCATCAACTTTTTCTGTGTCAAGTTTTCTGGTGGAATAAATTTTCTTTATACCTCTGGCTTTTGAGCCACACACCATGGAAAAGAGAAATAAAAATTAAAAAGTCTCTTTCCCCTTATATTTGGTTCTCTTTGTTATTTGGTTGACTGGGTCTTTGTTTGTTTTAAACTTTGTTTCTATCAGCCCAATAGAATGTGTGACCCTGCAGATAGATGCAGCTCCCATTCCTACGGTTACCCCAGATAATACCCAGATTTAAGAATACTCTTTTCTTTTGTGTTTCAGAATGGGAGAAATGAAAGGTAGTGGGCAAAAAATATGTGAAACTCACTGGGAACACTTCAGCTGAGACAAACATCCCTGCTTGTAGATAAAGGTGACATTCTTCTTGTCAATAAATCACCAGCTTAATCCTTAGCTTGCTTTAATCAATTCTGGAGGATTTCCATGGCGGCACAGAAGACATGTTGATTCAAAGCTTGTTAATAAAATTACTTGTTAATTTAACAGCAATTAAATTGCAATGTGAACAATAATTTCTCTTCTGTAAATATAATTTCATTTTGTAATGTAAATGGAAGAGGAACAACTGAGGATAAAGACTGATACACTGATGCATCTTAAGAAAGAGAGAGTGGCTTTTTGGCAGTTCTATCTGTCAGGAGGGTAACAAAGTGTAACATTATGCTTTGCAACCTTGTTAAGCAGAAAGTTGTGAAGGAAACAGCATGGTTCTTTTAAAAAGAACCATATTTTGCAATCAAAGCAAAGGATGCTGAGCACATGTAATATGATCTGAAAAGAATTGTGAGTAAAATATCAATATTCCATTTTCATGTTTTGCCAGTACTAGAGAGTTTGTACATTTCAATACTCAGTATATGAAAAAAAAAAAAACTGATTAAAGACAACTTTATTTTTAACACTGATGTAGTTACAAAGGCATAAATTCAGGACAGAAAGATGGAAAGTGTTTTTTTGATTATCAGAATATTTTTTAGATCTCAAAAAAGAAGAAAATATGTCCTTTTCCATTGCACGATGAAAATATGTTCTAGTACCATTTCTTCGGTGAAACCAGACTTCAGAGTACAATTCTGCCTTTATCATATTTTATTTGGCCAACTCACTTTCCTGGAATGAGGGAAAGTGAAATTGTAAATTCCTTCTGAATCTTGGTCTGGCTTATGTCACGAAAAGTGCCTTAACTGACTAGTTAGATTTCATGTTATCAGCTGACTTTTTGGAGGTTATATTTCATTTTGTCCATCCATTCCATTATAGACCTAAATTTTTTCTTAGATAAGCTTTTCTTGACATACATAATTCCACATAATGCACTGGAGATGGTGAGTTGGCATTCACCAATGCAGCAGTGGTTTGTCAAAGCCCTGTATACATCTAAAATTTAGGATCTCCTGCAATTATCAGTCAGAAAGATTTTTCATTGATGATCTTGGGGGAGTAGCTAAAAATTAAAATCAGACAAAAATCTTTTACATAGCAGTTACAAATTTACCTATTGTTACATTAAATCATTTGGACAACATTTTGCTAAAGTATTCAGATTTGCTGAAAGGCAAATGTATGTATTTTCTTCTTAGTGTTTGAATGTCTGTCATTCTCTTTTCTTATGAACTCTGCAAATTATTTATTTCATTTGTGAATATCCTTTGTGATGCTTAGTTATGTTAACATTAACAGCCCATTAACACTAAGAGTAAGGGAAGGCATTTTTTGTCAGAACTAATCTTACACATTTTAGATTTGGCTGATTTTCTTTATTGTAAAATAGATTTCAATCTTTTCTAATGACCTATAAGTCCCAAATGTTCCACACTCAAACTTGTCTTCTATCTTCCCTATGGACTGCAATACTGGTATATGCCATGAAGAAATATTATTTGGATCTTTCTCTTTATAGATATCAAAGTACTTTACCATAGAATTGTTATCCTTTATTTCTTGTTCTAAACCAAAACAACTTAAAGAGGGGATGGAATAAAAAAATGAGTGACATGGTGATTTGTAGAAATATGAGTTTTAAAATCCAGATTGGAGAATTCTTTGGTCTAAGAAAAAACAGATCATGCTACCTTTTATCTAAAAATAAGAAAGGTGAACTTTATTTCAAGACAGACCATCAGAGCTGGTTAAAGGGCATGGGAAGAAATGAAAAAAACTCTGAAGAATAGCAATACCATGACTGACTACAGAAAAGAAGGGAAAGGACTTTTTTCTTCCAGCTGCAAACTCCTTGCTGGCTGTGACTTTCAATAGCACTTACCCATGACCCCTTCAGCTTTCAACTTTTGCTTTTTATTTTAAAATGAACAGATAAGTAACAAGTATTACTCAGTTCTTGATTTGGTTTTTTCAATAAGAAGTGAGAGTTAAACACTGCTGCTGCTGGAAGTGCTATTGAAAAACATCAGCTCCAGTAATAAAACAAATCAGGTGGGAGCAGACGAGCATGAAAAAAGGCCTCAAAACCTTATTTTTTTATTAACCTTTTGTTGACATTAATACTCTGCAGTAGGTGATTCACACAGTGCATGAATAGAAATACATTTAAGAATGAAGCACGCTTGCTTACACAGGAAAAGGTTAGAACTTAGTTAAGAGCTAGAGGTCTCTCACAAGATTTGTCTTCAAATAAAAGCTACAGTCAAGCCTCTACAAGTTTCCTTGACAAAACTATGGACAAGATCCAACAAGAGATGCAGGCATCTGTTAGATGCTTAAAACTAAAGCTGTCATTCTGAAAGTCTCTGCTCTGCTGACTCCTAATGCTGATGTTGCCCATGCTCCCCATATTCTGTGGTTTTAGCTGACATTGACCCAAATTCAGTCAGAAGTACTTATTTTACACATGTGTATCTATACCTCTGCTTGACAGTAGAAGGACAAATATCGAGCACTTCTCTCAATTTAAATTCCTCATTGAGAGAAGAAGGAATTTGTGCTCCATCTTGATTTTTGAGATACATTCACAACTTTTATTCAATGACTGCTAAAAGTAAAATGCAGGAAATTTTCTGGGAATAGTTGCCAAAGCTCAAAGCTAAACATTTCATGTGGTTCTGTAAATAGGAACTTATAAAATCAGGTGTTAATTATTGCCTACTTATAAACCAATGGTTTCTGGACATTGTTCTGCACACAATAAACCATGGTGCCAAGTACTGAAGTACAGCGTGCCTCAGTATTTCAGTCTCTCTTCATCAGGAAGGGAGACTGAGTAAGGAAGATGCTGGACTCCTCAGGCAGGAAAAGGAACAGAATGTGAGCTTCCTTTCCCTGGCACAGAAAAGTGTTTGTCTTTCTCTTCTCCTCCCTTCTTTTTTTTAAAATAGTGTATTTTAAAGGAAAAGGTTTATCCTTTCATTAAAGTGTAGTGGGTTCATGCTGATTGGATGGCAGACACCTACCAGACACTATCTATCACTACCCTCTACAGCTGGACAGGGGAAAGAAAATACAGCAGATGTTCATGGGTTGAAATAAGATCTAGGACAGATCACTCACCAAATACTGTCATAGGCAAAACACACTCGAGTTGGGGATATTAAAAGAATTTATTGTTAACAAAATCAGGATAATGAGAATTAAAATAAATCTCTAAAAAAACACATTTCTTCCACCATTCCCTCCTTCCCAAACTCCACCACCTCCCCACAAGTGGTGGAGAGAGTTCTTCATGAACTTCTCCAGTGTGAGTCTATCCTATGGGCAACAGGTCTTCACGAACTGCTGCAGCGTGGGTCACTCTTCCACGGGGGGCAGTCCTTTAGGCACAGCCTGCTCCAGCTAGGGTCCCCCACAGGGTCACAAGTCCTACCAGGAAACCTGCTCTAGCATGGGCTCCTTTCTCCACAGGTCCACAGGTCCTTGCCAGGAGCCTGCTTCAGCATGGATTTCCCAGGGGTTCAGGGCTCTTTCTCAGATATCCAGCTGCTCCTGCTTGAGGCTCCTCCACGGGACTGCAGGTGGACCTCTGAATCCCTGTGCTCCTCCATGGGCTGCAGAGGCACAGCTGCTTCACCATGGTCTTCACCATGGTCTGCACCATGGCCTGCAGGGGAGTCCCAGCTCCTCCACCTAGAGCACCTCCTTCCCCTCCTTCATCATTCATCTGGTAGCTTTTGCCATCTTTACACTTTACATGACTACACATGACTCAAAGTACTCCTAAACTCAGGATGCTGAGATCTAAACTTTACCTACCTTTTACAAGTGTCCAGATATTTAGCTATGCTGTATAGGGTATCAGGAAAATTGTGTTTAATGATTTATTGCAAGATATATAGTATTAGGATTGTTCCTTTTAAATATTTCACTGGATGTGACCATAAATACACAGCAAGCAATATCTATGGGAAAAAAGAATTAGAATTTGAGAATGAAAGACAGAACTAGAAACAGAGAATGGAAAACCCCTTAGCTTAATTGTTGTGTTTTATTCCTAATGAGACACAGCTGACACATCATGGAGTGGATATGTATGTCAGAGCAACAGTGAGCCTTGAATAGAAAAACCTGATGGAAGACTATAGCTCTTGCAGCAACATGAACTAAGAAAAGGTACTAATTTTGGTTAGTTTTTTGGTTTTAGATAGTTGACTTAGAATGTCTTCTAATGCTATATTTACCTAAAACTAAGGGATGCTTTGGTAGTTTATTTTTTTTTATTCATATTGGCTAGAAAATACATATTTAACTTTTCTACAATGTATACATAATAGTGGCTGCTGAATTTACAGATGAAATGTTTTGATTCCATCAGGGTAAGCAAAGTTAAATTACTTTAGGGTGACTATTTGGTTATGTCATACTTGTGTTCAAAATTACAGATTACATTGCATGGTTCACATTTTTTTCCAAAGTGATTTCAAGTCAGGTAATCTTACATTACAGTAAGGCAAAAAGGAATTAAATGGAAAAAATAAAGCATCATAACAAAAGACAGCTAATTTTATATTACTGAAGAGTCAGCAGTATATGTAAATATCCTTCTCACAGCTTAGCTGCTTCTCTTCTTGTTGCAACAATGCCATGTGTTAATCCTAAACAGATGAGTCCACATCTCCTGTTTGTAACTATGGTATTAACTGCAGAGCAGAGAGAGCTGTAGTATGGCATGATCTAATTCTGATGATTATTAACTACTGAAATTTGTTCAAGTGTCTTTGTATGCCTAATTTAATAGAACTAATTTTACATATTAAAATTATTTTGTGCATGAGAAACATGCTAGTCTGGAACAAGAGAGTTTGGTCTACATAGGTTCTACAACACTGATATGGATTTCTTTTAATTGCCTGGTAGAGGAACAAACTAATGTGACAGCTGAATGGTGTCCCAACCAAGCTGCCTGTTGTTGATGAAACCAGCCTGCATTCTGAGTGGCGGGGTCTGTGCATTCACTTCTTACAAGTCATAGGAAAATGACCCAATTTTTTATTCTGACAACTGTTTAGTTTTAGTATATGCATTGTTCAATTTCTATCCCCATTCCTCTCATATATACTATTCCAGAGAAAAGTATCTTTTATGTTGACCTATTACGTGTCAATAAACAGTCCTAGAAGGTTTTATATCACACCTAGACTGGGTGTCAGTTGAACAACATTTAAGCTTGATTTTCTATAACTGTCTTGGAAAACAAAGACACTTCAATTAGGTCACATAATTCTTAGACAGCCCTTTGCTTGCTGGTGGGTGCTTTTCTTTCTTGTTGCTTTTTTAAAGCAAACAAAACCTTTCACCCATCTGATTCAAGTCAAGCAAGTCAAATAGAATAAGCTCAAGGGTTACAGAGGAGCAGGGCTGTACTTATGACCTGACAGGCTGGAGATCAGTATTTATAGCAAGAAAGATTGGGAGAATCCTGTGACAGCTACCTTGAACCTATCAGCCTGAGGAATGATAGACATTTCTCAGGAACTATTTTCTTTTTGTATTTCTATATTTTAGTGGAGCTAAGCCAGTTTCTAATTAAGATTCTTAGTCATATATCTCCATCCAATAATTTATAAGGTCCTTTTTGACAATAACAATGTGTGTTATTTATCTAACTGTACATAACTGCACATATTGCAGATGACATGAATTTTTAAGATAACTTTATCTAAGAATTAAAAAGCAATTTATTGTTAATGTTCACCAGTCTACAAGTACACATAAAGCAAACACAATGTTTTCATTCATACTCTATAATTTGTCATGCATTCATTTTCTTTCATTATTGCAGTACCTACTATTACTTATTTATTCAACAGCACTTTTCCATTATATTTCAGAAACTTGTTCTGAAGTGCCAAATAAAGCTAACAGCAGTTATTTTAAACTGACATTTTTACCATTCCTTTTTATTTTACTTTATTATCTTCTTGGTGTCATGAAATAGCCATGGCATGAACATTTACAGAGGAATACTGGCTAGGGAAGCAGTGCTCTTAGTCAGGCCAGGATGCAGATTTAGACTCACACGTGTTAGCTGGAAGCTTGCAAATATTTCTCACTGTTTCTTGGCTTAACTGGTGGGAAATCTCTGGAGATTAGTGTTTCTTATGAAGTGACTGCCAGTTTGGGCTGAAATCCTGTTAGTATGATTCTTCTCACATGATTACTGTCACGTTCAAAGTCGTGAAAGGAAGCACAGATCCTTTCCAGCCATAGCCATGGAGATACATTAGTTCAACAACTCCTTGCTGACATTTGGAACAGTTGTGTGGGAGGTTCCATTTGCCCAATCTCTAACTTAGGCTAAAAGAAATAAATTGGAAATATACTTGATCTCCAAAAACAGGGAAATTGATATACTATACATTTTTTTCCCCCCTACCTCATTATGTGTGGAAAAAAGAAAGAAAGCATGACTCTTAGTAATTTTAGATGCTGGATGGTAAAGGCAATATTGTATTTGCTACTGTTTGGGCAAATTAGACATCACTCTTCTCTCTGAGCAAATGGTGGCTGCCTAAGTGCAAAATATGATTGCCATATTGCAGACTGCACAGCTGGGAACAGAATGGG
This sequence comes from Promerops cafer, assembly GCA_013398275.1. Lineage (NCBI taxonomy): Eukaryota > Metazoa > Chordata > Aves > Passeriformes > Nectariniidae > Promerops > Promerops cafer. The sequence continues at coordinate 2,598,104 of VZSE01027395.1, forward strand.
CAGCAAGATTAATGAGATTTAGAGCTTGTTTATACTACCTAACTACTCTAACTCACATTCTACAATAAAAGAAAGAGGTGTTGAAAGACTAAAGCTAGTTCTTTCTGCCTGAAGTGTCCTGAGGTTCATATAGCACTTCAGCTGAGAACAAAACCAAATGTTACTAAACAAAATCAGAGGCTGTTGACAAAGCCTATATTTTTCAATTCAACATACATTTTATCAAGGTTATATTCCCCCTCTTCTGTTACAAATTTTCGATTCCCTTTTACTGGAAGTAAATTGGAGAGGTGATTTCTCTTTCACAGCCCATGACACTGTAACAACTGCTTCAGTTTTATAGGTCCATGTCCCTGAAGAGCCTTGAACTTTTTGTGGCCCAACAGTGGTGTTTGGATAGCATGAGACAACACACTATTGCTGGGATCACACCAACTTTTCCTTAAGGATATTTGTGTATTACATATATATAAGTAACTATAGGTATACAAATCCTTTTAAAGCAAAAAGTTATTCTTTAACAGCACTTATGAGGTATTTTAAAATGCACATTTTCAAAAAACTCCATTTCTCTTACTTTAAGAAGCTGGTTTTTTAAGTGCAAGTTTAAGAAAGTCTTGACTCCTGATTAAATATTTATGTGTCTGGCCAGTCAGTAAAGTTTTTTAATAGCTTTTAAGTGTTGCTTATTAAATTGTAATTCAACAATCAAGGATTTTTGCACTGCACCTGTAGGTATTCATGGCAACAAATCATAAATTCATTATAAATGAGATCTATTGTATAGACTTATGACACTTTCAAGTAGACTAGAGAGAAAGGGGTTGAGGGGCTCGCCGGAGAGAGCCTTGGCCTTTCATGTATTTCTGTTTTATGTCCAAACTGAAATGCAAAATGAAGCAAATATTCTAGTCTCTGTGCAGATCTTTCAGAGTGGGTAATTGCATCATCAAAGCGTATAAATCTTTGCACGAGAGTTAGACATAGGAAAGATTACTTATTGCAGCTAGCACAATTTTTATCTCTTTTTAGCAATATAATTTTAGTTTAGAATTGAAAAAGCACATCAACTGTTTTTCCTCAGTGAATTCATGTTGTGATAAGTTTGAAATAATCACAGTGTCTCTTCTTTTCCTTAGAGATAATCATATGGCATCAGCTCAGAGCTAAAAGCATTTATCTACAAATCTATAAAAGGTTCAGAAAAAATACATTTAATGCACGCATTAGCTCTCCAGTCTGCAACATCACTGAGTGGGAACTTTGCTTCCAAGGACTTAATGTTCTTTCTTAATTCTCTTCTGAGTGAATGTAAATTGCAGAAACTAAGCACTCAGAGCAGTTTCCCCTGCACCTTGCAATGACCAGTTCCCTAAAGAACCATTGCCATAGCACTAAGCTGAGGATAGCACTGGTAAAAATTCTTGCACATTCCTGGCATTCACTCTTTGGGTGCCATGGCAGATTGCTCAGGAGAACACTGCTTTAGAATGAGCCATCAGTGTGACTGTTTCTCAGTCTGACAGTTTATCAGTGAGTTAAGGAAGTATGTGGTGTAATGACAGATGTATTATTCTGTAGATTTCTTTTTCATGACAATCAGTTAATACATTTGACAAACAAGGCCTTTTGAAAACTATTGAACCAAGAGTTGTCAGAACAGCTATTGTTGAACTTTAATGGTGTGCATATATGTGCATATATATATATATGCAGAAATAGCATCTTTTCCCTCCTAAAAATAGTTGATCCATGGGGCTGTTGCATAGGTATATTCAGAGTTGTGTTTATCTAATGGAAAATTAATTTTCAGTTTTCCTTGCCTATGACCCACAAATTCTTTCCTTGCTGGTGTATCAGCAGGAGTATCATCCCAGTTTTATCCGTGAGTCAGACAGCTGTCATGTATGTGACTGAACATTAAATATGAGAGAAAAAAACACCTTGACCTTTATAATCACATAGCGTTTATTTGGCCAAGTAATTGAAGAACGTATGGAAATGTCCATGTAACCAGAAAAAAGGCACTACAGGAAGTTTGGGCTTTTTACATTCAAAAGCAATTTTATACTTTTAAACTGTGTAATTTCATATGTTATAAATTTGTTTGTATTTCTATTCATTGTTGACAAAATGGTGAATGTTTATGTAAAATTATTAAAGTTATTATGGATGTTCTCCAGCACTTTTATCACTGAAATAAAAAATTAAACATCTGTTGCAGTGAAACTTAACTGGAAAGAAACAAAACAATTCCTTCTAGGAATAATGCTCCATTCCTTGAATTCCTGTAGTCATTAGTATTGCTTAAATAGCTGATCAAGCACAGAGACAGACGGGATTAAAATGCCCAGCACATAACCAGGAACGTATGTTGCATATTTTAGAATACAAAGTCCAGGGATGATGATGGCTCACATGGAGTTCCTAATAGCTCAACACTGCAATTCTCAAAAAAAGTTTTATCAATAGGTAGGGTTAAGAGAGTTGTGTGCTCCAATGAGCCATCTTGATGTATATGTTACCTGCATCCATATTTTTTCTACAAATGACTTTCTGAGAGAGTCCTGCCAAGGAATCTTATATGGCTGTTAATTATGCTGGAAAGCCTAAACTCTCCCCCAATACCTAAATATGTTTTTAAACTGTTATTCAGTGATGATAATAATGAGACAATGGTGATAATAATGAGACAGTGTTACTTCAGGGAACAAAAGCTTATTTTCATGTCTTCTTAAATGTATGTGTATTATAAAAAGTTCCTGTGTATTCACAGGAACTTTGACTAAGAAAATTATTTATTTTTCTGCTTTCTTCTGTTTCTTTTTTTCCCTACTTAGTTGCTTCCTCATTCTTTCATTGAGAATGGCATGATAATTCTGTGACTGGAAGTGATGTTAGAAGGTTTCATTTTTTCAACCTCTAGGTCAAAGCAGGGTCAGTTATGAGTTCAAACATGATTTCTCAGGACTTTATCCATCTGGGTCACGAGAACTCTCAAGGGTGAAGATGATACCAACTCTCTGGGAAACCTTCTTCCCTGCTGGACTGCCCCTATGGGGAAAATGTTTTCACTGATACCGAGTCAGAACTTCTTGTTTCAGCTTGTTATCATGCTCCTGCCAGACACCACTGTGAAGGTTCTGGCTAGGTCTTTTAAATAAACTCCTCAAAGGTATTTAAAGGCTGCTATTAGACCCCCATTAAGGTTTCAAAGACAAAAGAGAGACGGAAAATGTGGTCGTCATAGTCTGTTGATTTGTTGCTCAGTCCATGATTAAAATAACACAGTTATATAAAATTCATGGAAAGAAAAATTGTCCTTAGCCGTGTAATTAATGATTTCATTAATTGCTTCTATGATGAGAGGCAACATTCTGAACACACTTCACATTCTTACTTTTGCAAAGAGTATTTAAGAGGGACTCCAACAATCATTTAGGAATACTGGAGCACATAAGAATTTGAGATGAAAGAGAACTGTTTAAGGGTAGTCCAATGGGACACAACTGAGAGTGATGTTGAACAGTATGCAAAGGAAAAATTTAGGCTGACAATTAGCTCTTGAGTAATCTTGAGTAATCTAAATCTAGTCCAGATACATCAGTCAAAAACATCCTGTAGGCCTGCAGGAAAATGAACATGACTGAATAAAGGGGGTTTACATCTCTTTTTTCTAATTTTATTACCATCCCAAGTTGTATGGATATATTCAGATATGGTGAAGGTATCAAAATACAGATGTTAAAAAAATAGTTGCCAACAGAAGAATTAGTCAAATATCCTAAATATCCTTTGTACCATGGAGGCTTTCTCAAGTACTGAAAAATTGATCAGGAGGATTCTGAAATCTTGTGTAGACTAGTTACTTGTATGGACTCTCTTGACAGTGTTTTTTTTTAATTTGCCTCTGGCAGTAAAGGCTTGTCACTTGGATAAATTAGCATAGTGTTTAATCAAATTAATTCTTTCAGTAAGTAGAGTGGATAAAATAGATTTTAAAAACTGAAGGGCAAATCAAATACTATTATTTCAGAAAAAAACCTATTTTTTGTTTGAAGATACTTCAAATGAAAAAAACATTGGTGTTGAAGTACAACAGTATGTTATTACCTGCAAGATTACAGTTTGCAGGCTGTGGGTTTTTTTCATTCAATTCCTGGGTGTATTGCCAAATACAGGTGAACACTTGTACTGTATTTATTTTATATATTTTTTCTCACTGGGGCCTGAATTTTATTAAGTTGACATGAATTCTGTTGACCCAAATAGATTTTAGACAAAGCCCTAGAAAATCTAGGAAACAGATCTTGATATTGTAGGATTTCTTTACTAATTAGGCACTAGAATAGATAGCCACTAATATATTTTTTCTCTATGGAGTACCTAAAAAGGGCAATGATTCAGTCATTGGTGTTTTACTGATAATGGAAACTAGCCTATATGATTATGCATTATTCATATGTATTATGAATTTTGTGTTGATTTGAAAAAAAAACAGAGAAAAAGCAGAGGGTACCAAAATTTATAGTGTTCTGGAAACTTTAACAAGATAATCCTACAGTGTTGAAAGAAAACATATTTATTATAAGCACAGGATAATCTATTCTTTCATTAATTGAATAATTATGTCTTCTTTCACATAAATATGTGAGAAAGCTATTTCATAAATTAAGACACATACTGACTCAAAGTAGTCAGTCAGTCAGTGCTGACTCAAAAGGTCTTCACTCTTCACAATACATGTGATTAGCTCCTTCTTGAGACAGCTTTATTTTCTAGATTGATCAAGGCACTCCATAGGTATAGGTCCATCTCGGTCCTTCTGCATGTGAAACCTTCTATACTACATATTAATTGTAGAGAAACTGAGAAAACTGGCATCTCATGTCACTTGACAGCAATGTTCCCTTGCACTTTCTGGCAAATTCAGGGCGTCAAGTGAGGAAAAGAATTTTTATCAGAAGAGAAAAAAATATGCTAAAGGATATAAGAGGTTGGAAAAGAAGTGGTGGAAAGATAAAAATGGAAATACTTTTCTATTATCTTTTTACCTCCTCAAAATATTTTGAGATTCTTTGCTGTTATTAAACCTTATCCTTTGTAAATAACTATTTCTTCATGTTTCTAAACTCATGTCCATATCTTCCCTGTTGGAACCTTTCATCACCTTTTTCTAAGGTCATCACTGAAGAAGGCAGAAAGAGAAGCTTGAGAAAAAAACATGTTTTATGGAAAAAAAAAACGTACTGGAGGGCTAATACAGAGAAAGGGAAGATATCATTTATGCAAGTCTGTTTGCAAAACAGAATTTTCGGACTCATTTGGGATACCAAGAAGAGATAACATTTTGTTACTCCAGCAAAGCTTCTTTCTCTCATCAGATTTCACCAACTTTATATTTTGTTTTATATCTTCTGAAATTTCTACTCTCAAAATAATAATATATTTTTTAAAGAATTTCCTGAAGCTCTCTTTTATACTTAAAATTCTTTCCATGTTTCTTGGACAGAGTTGGAAAAATCAGTCTACAGCATTCCTAACACCAATTCCAAGCATCACAAAGAAAAAGCTTATTTCAGACGTTCTGTTAATTATGCTCTTTAGTCAGCCCCTATATTTAATGCAGTGTTTGTTGTTTCACTTTTTGGACTTACATTAAGGATGATTTATAAACAGAACAAATTGAAGTGTGTAGAATGTCAGAGCACGTGTGTTCATGCAATGCACTTAGAAATTAAAGTTGTCTTTCATTTCTCATACATAAAAGGATAATAACATAGATTTAGTATTGTCATATTTCTCCAATGTTTTATCTGGTTCTGGTGTTCAGACTTCAAAATGCTTTTTCAGATTTGGAAATACTTCAGAAAATACTTAAAGGAAATCTTTGTCTTCTCTAAAGGCGTCCAACATTAAAACCCAGAAATTCATAAAACTACCTTTTACCCCAAAACAGTTGATGGAAGATATTGATATAGAGAGTATTCTGGGCTAATTTAGTTCAGTTCCCATCGACAAAGTCATGGAATGGTTTAAATTGTACATTTGCTTTTTTTTTTTTTTTTCCCCTCAGAATTTTCTGACTCATTGTGCAGGCTAAGTAGTGCTTACTTCACACAGACAGGAAAATTTTTCTTTATCCATACTGTGGCTTTACAATGTGCTTATTACACATACTATTTAAATTCTATACTCAAAGTTTAATTAATGGCCATTAATAGCATATATTTCTGTTTAACTCATCACAACAATGTATGATTACTTGACAAAGTTACTTGAATTTTACAACCCTGTAAAACCACTGTTGGATGGTACAACCCCCTTTTCAATATATGAATGAAGCTCCAAATATATGTTAGGATTCAAGTTGTCCAGTGTCATGTTTTTAGGATGTTCGTATTTACCTATAACATCATATGTTCAAATTACTACTCCTATTGTCTTTGTCTGTGCTGGAAACTATTGAGAGTTTCTTCATTTAGGTGACAGAGTTTCAGAAAATGAGGAGAGTACAATTAACAAGCATTTGTGAAACAATTCCTTCTGTGGAGATATCAAAAACTCAGCTGGACGTGGGCCTGAATAACTTGCTCTAGATGACCTTGGTTGAGAAGGAAGGTTAGACTAGATGAACTCCGGAGATCCCTGCCAATCCCAATATTTTGTGATCCTATACTTCATCTTAGTCATTAGTCTCTCCTTTCAACTCCTCAGACCCTTATCTCATCTATACAGCATGATACAGCAGACTCCTACAGTGTGAAGCAAGAAGCCAGACTTTTTACCAAGTGAAACATCATTAATTTTCTTAGTCTTTTTCAGGAAAGCCTGACTTTTCCTTACAATTTTGATCTAAAGTCAAACATATGCTAGGCAAAAGGGGTAACTTTTGGCAAGGACAGAAGTAAACATAAGCAGGCTATTATAAGTGAAAAGGGTAATGTTGCCTTAAAGATACCAGAGTTCCAGCACACAGTATAACAAGAATGCTCGGTAGCATTTACATGAGGATGAAATTTCTGTCCATAGAGACCCTTTAATGGAGAAAAAGCATAGTGAGAGCCAGGAGACAGAAACTGGAAGATAGAAAAGCCCAAGGTGCACATTTTAGTAAATGTAACTTTTAAAAGATATGCTTGCATTTTCTTGTATTTTCAAGTCAAGTTTAGATGTTTTAAATAAGTATGCTCTAAGCTGACCAGAGAATTCATGAAGTGAAAGTAATGGCCTGGGCTATGTACGTGGTCAAATTAAATTAATGTCATGGTCTTGCCTGGCCTTAAATTCTGTGATTATGAAGATGTCTCTCTAGAGAATTTCCAAGTCATGACTTAAACCTGCAATTAATACTGCTTAAAGAAAAACTGTTAGATTAAGTTTGATTTCCTTAAGACTCATGAGAGATAAGAGGTTAAACACTGACAGCAGCACCACTCTTAAGAAAAAGTCCCAGGCATGACCTCAGGTTCTTGGACAACCTCCAAATACCACTCAGAGAAGATGACCCTGACTATTGCTTAGTTTGTTTCAACTTTCTGAAGTTCTACAGTTTATATTAGCTAGAAGTTTAGTCCTGTTACAGATAATTCAGGATGATGACTTAAATATCAGTATGATAAAATAACATTTGTCACCAGTGTACTTTTTTCCCATTCTGAGTATCTGTAATTCCTTTTAAAATAAAAAGAAAAGAAATAAAAAGGGCAGTTTTAGGTGAAAAAGGCTGGGATTTTGTGTTGTATCAACACAGATGTTGTTTGCCATGGTAAGTATCTACTTAGTGTTTTGTTTTTGTTCTTTGATTTTTCCTTTTGCTGTGATATTATTGTCCACTAACCAACGATTAAGTAAACTAATTCAGAGTGTACTCTTACTCTACTTTCAGTGTACATCTGAAGAATATTTATTTTGAATAAAATTGTCTGCACTTAGTTTCTCATTAGGAGAGAACAAAGCCCAGGAAGGCTAATCAATCAAAGAAACACTTTTCATCCTAATGAGGAACATCGTCCAAACTCCGTCATCAGAGCGGCAGGGACTGGACTAGGGTGCACAAGTAATCTGCTGCAGCCCAGTTGCATCCCAGCCCAAGTAAGGATGCTGTAAACACTTGAACAAGAGCAAGTCTTTCTGTATTAGCCAAATTTAAGCGTTACCCAGAGAGATCCATAGGTTTTCTTAGTGGCAAGGACATCCTGATCAGTCACCTTGACAGATGGACGTCATGCATATGCCATTGGCTTAGGATGGCATCCTTTATATCCATTAGTCCTCTCATGTTTTTTATAACTATCTGATATTTGGATACTATTATTAAAAGACTTAATAAGCATGTTAGAAATAAGAGAATTAAGGACAGAATGAAAGTCTCACCCAGCAGTTCCATAAACTTGATGTTCTTGGTTTTAATTGAAATAAAATTGGGCTACATTTTGATATTCAAGGTGCTATTATTATTTTTATTAAGACCCAAACTAATTTTCACTATGAGCAGGTTAAGATATATTTAAATTGGTTTGATTTTTTTTTTCTCTTGGTTCATAGAGGTGCTTATTAGTCTTATTTCAAGTCTTATCTAGTGTCTGAAGGTCTGAATACCATTTCTAGTGATTTATGACAAACTGTGATCTTTGCAGACACTCCTTTAAGAAAAAAACTACTAAATACAAAAAGGAAGAAAATATATTCCTGGATGAGTGGTATTTCTGAAGGTGTTAGGAATATCTGACTGCAAATGTTACCTGTTCCTAAATATGAAAGAACAATCTCCAGCTATTTATGTTATTACATCAGTTTGTTCTATATATATATTTATAATTTTATGCATATACTATAGAGTCTCATAAATTACTAGATCTTAAGTTAAAACCACTAATATTGAGCACATTTTGGGGACTGTTTTCATAACAACTCATGTGCCTCACATGAGCATTTAACCAATGCTTTTTTACTTCCTCAAGTTTCATCACATTTGTCATCCTCTGCATCCCTCAGATCTCTCCTCTGCATGATTCGTTATTGGTTATATCATCATTTGCTACATTAAAATTTCATTTTCAGTAAGCTCCTTATAGAATATACATATATATATATATACATATATATTCTTTTGTTCTAGAAACAGGACATGTGGAACTGCAGACTCCAGAATCTGGAATGATATGTGCAGAATAAATTACCAGGAAAAAGATATTTTAGTGTTGAAGAGGAGAACTGCTATAAGTGCAATTTTTTTTGGTCACATATTTCTCAAGTGGATAACAGACAACACCCTTAAACTCACAAAAATTGTGAGCATTCACACTATTTTTTTATTTTTGATATCCTACCTCATAGGCAAGACCACTTAATATTGTTTCATCTGCTGTCTTGCAAGACAGTTCTGCAGAACACCTACATTCACATTTAGGACCAAGTCTTAGACACACTTATTTAGTACTAGGCACATTTTCTTCCCACTATATTATGTCTTTATAGATCTTTGTTGTTTTTCTGAGACAGTTTCCATGAAGGGATCAGATTTGTCTTTCCTTTCATTACAACAACTTTAAAACAAAAGTTTTATATATATCCACAGTTTTTCTGATGCTTAGTGTACTAGATGGATCACAGTCTTTGTTGTCTACTTGATAAACAAATAATAAGTATAAACACAGCTAGCTGTGCAAGAAATGATTCTGCTGGGCAGCATAAGAGAGCTGGACCACATGGGTCTAAAAAGACCAAAGTTGGCCAACACTATCAGCCTGGCCAAGATGATCTCCCTGGTTTCCTGATAATTACAGTGAAATTTGTGCATTCACCATCATCATTTGTGCATCATCAAGAGAACCTTTATTCCAAGAAACAAGGATTAAAATTTTTTAAAAATCATAACCAAAGTCTATACAGTATGTGGATAAATTGCCTTTTCTGACATATTTTTCTCTATTTTTTATTGGTGTATAATTCAAATTTCAAGGTAAAGTTAAACAGAGATAAGAGCATGTGAAATTTAAAGCTAAATTGAAAGTGTGAAAATCTAGACTAGCATTCCCAGAATCTAAGCATTAGTTAAAAAACTAGTAAAGTAGGACAATTGTTTTAATTTAGCATAAAAGCAGATCACTGAGTACATCAGAGATCTCTTAGAAAGCTTTTTGATTTTCTACTGCTAGTCATCACTGAGATTTCCTCATTATGTGTCTGGTATTCTTCAGCTGAAATTTCTGATTTTGTCCTCCACTGCTAGTTTCTGAGCTATTTTCTTTCACTTCCTGTTTCCCCTCATTATGTTCCATGGTCTTTAATTAATTTCCATATTTGATATTATACAGCTGCAGGGTATTCCTCTCTTTTATGCCTTTAGTTGCATTTAATACAATATTAATCTGCATCATTCATATCTTACTTCATCTCTGTTGCCTGGTAGCTTGTTTACCCCTGAGAATATATTAACTAATCTGACAACTATTTCCTTCTGACATTAAGCATACTGATGTATTTTTCCCTTTTCAATCTCAATTTATTTTTAATTATAAACCTTAATTAGATCATGGTTCCTACTGCTTAGGTACTTTTTCATTTGCTACATCTCTAATTGCATTCTGTTTTAGTTAAATTGAGTGATTTTTTTTTTTGTCTTTTGGCTTCTTTAAAAATATTACCTCATAATGCTCAGAATAATCTCAAAAGAGAGACTAGTAAATCATGGTTTTGCTGATTAGGTATTTTGTTTTAGCCTCAAAATGAATTATATTAAAATACATGCATCTCAAGAATAACTTGATCACGGCTCTTCATCCAAACACTTTGCCAGCTCTGATGAGGAATAAGGCATTTGGACATTGTTCTTGCCATGTGAATCAGATGTGGATTATGCTCTTGTTAAATTGGAGATAGAGCAGATGAGAAAAGAAACTTCAGCATCTCTTTATTTTGTTGGCTCCATCTTGGATAGATGATGCTTTATGTTATGAGGTGCTGAAGCACGTCCAAGGAAGGCCAACGAAGCTGGCCAAGGCTCCGGAGCGTATCGCATAAGGAACAGCTGAGGGACCTGGGGATGTTCAGCCTGGAGTGAAGGAGGCTCAGAGGAGGCCTTTGCACTCTCAACCACTGCATGAAAGGAGGTTGTAGCCAGGTGTGGGTCAGCCCCTTCTCCCAGGTACCTTGTAACAGGACAATAGGAAATGGTCTCAGGTTGCTCCAGGAGAGGTTTAGATTGGATGTTAGAAAACAATTCTTCACCAAAAGGATCATGAGGCACTAGAACAGGCTTCCCAGGGAAATTGTGGAACCACCATCCCTGGAGGTACATAAAAATATGTAGATGTGGCACTGAAGGACACAGTTCAGTGGAGGATTTGGCAGTGCTAGTTTAATGGTTGGACTTGATCTTACAAGTCTTTTCTAATCTACTCTATTCTGTGGTTCTTCAATTCCATTTCTTCCTCATGGCTAGTGTCCAAAGCTGTGCAAACTGTGTGATTGCAGTGGTAAGGGACTATACTTGGCTTGCAGGAGATGGGCTGTGTTGGCTATAGGTCATGTCCAGGTGCTGAAACCAGAGCAGAGAGCAGCATCTCTCCTCTCTGTGAGGAGACACAGTTCCAGCTGGCTCCAACCAGCTACAGCAGACCCATCACAGGGCACAGCTCACCTCATCACCAACGTAGTGGTATCTCTGGGTAACGTGTTTCAGAAAAGCCAACACACTGCATGGCAGTGAGGAGTGAGGACCACGATGTGAGGGACAGCCCTGTGAGCAGAGGTCAGAAGAAGGAGGAGAGGAGCAGAGATTCTCCTGCAGCTCACAAGAAGACTATGATGGAGCAGGTATCTCCACTGCTGTCCAAGACCCCATGCCAGAGCAGGAGGATATTTCCTGAGGGACTGTGTCTCATGGGAGATACCCCATGACAGAGCAGGGAAAAAGAATGAGAAGGAGGAACAGTAGAAAGGGAAAATTACAGGCTAACCACGGCCTCCCATTCCCATCTTCCTTGTGCTGTTTAGGGCGGGAAGGGAGGTGGAATCAGGAGTGTATTTGAGTCTTGGTAAAGGGATAGATGGGGTAAATACATTTTAGGTTTTCTCTTGTTTCCCACTACCAAATCTATTTTAATTAGCAATAAATTAAAATAATTTTTAACAGGACAAGTCTGTTTTACTTGTAACTGTAATAGATAAGTGAGCTCTTTATCCTGTTCCATGAGCTTTTCCATCTTATGTTCTCCCCCTGTCCTTTTGAGGAGTGGGGCTGAGAGAGCACCTAGGTGGGTATCTGTCAGCCTACCAAGGCCAGCCCATTTCTGGGTATCTGTTCTCACCTAAACACTGAAGATCAATGTGTTTGTGTTAAAGTATATACTGAAATATAGGAATCAAATCTGTAATTAATATGTTTCTGATTCATGCCTGTCATTACCCTCAATTTAATCCTTTGTATATGTATCAAAAGGAGCAATATTTGTATAATACCCTTTTTTAGTGAGAATCACAACTCTACTGGGCTTAATTTTACTTAAACCATTTTGCATAGTAAAACTTAACTTATACAAACAAATAGGAAAAATAAAATTGATGCATCACCATCATATCTGGGAAAAGAGAGTTTTGATTCAGAATTCTTCAGGCAGAAAAATTGAGACAGTTTACAGACACACATTGAAAAATGAGTTTCTGAAAATACATGTTTGAGACTATGGCCTATGGTATTTGAGAAAATGAGGTTTACATGAAGAAATTAAAATTTTCTCAGTAGGGTAAGTAACACAGGCTGGCATTTTCAGGCTTTGTGATCTAAATTCTTACCACTGACCTCCAGTTTAAAATACATTTTCCTTGGGGATGCTGTGATGGAAAGGAATGAACACAAAGTTTTACTAATCTTGTAGAATATTTTGAACTTCTTCTGAAGATTTCAAGTGTCCAAGACATTCTATATTTTCCACTATCTCTCTTCCCTTCAGTTCTTTATTGAAAGAATAAATGCTACAAGGTGCTGTATGGTCTTCTTCACCTGAATGTCTCATTCTATTTTATGTCATTCTGTTTTATCTGTGTCCTTTCTCTGTTTTATTGTCTTGAAGACCCCATGGTTATTTTCAAATAAGGTAGATCCAGATTCATAGAGACCAAGTCACATTAAATGCTTGATGCTAAAACCGTGAAGTCCACTCAGAGGTTAAAAAACAGAAAAACAAACCAAACTGAAAAACGTGCACCTTAGAGTGCACTTGTTTAGCCATCCTTCAAAACTACAGAGTAAAACACTGAGTTACACTGACTTGGTAAAAACTGCCTGTGGTGTTTTTTCCCTCTAGGGAATACCTTTTACCTACCTTGTTACAGTATCAATAATGTGATAACTCTACATTATATGTGTCCTGCCAAAGAATGAAGTGACTGCTCATGTTTATTTTTCCCTTTTTTCCCCCTCTCTTTCTTTCTTTCCTCTAAATTGCAAGTATTGAGCAGGCAGAGTTGGGGAAAATTTCCAATTTTAACTTCCAGTAGAAGAAAAGTGAAGAGCTAGCTAGAAAGTTCAACCAGTAATGTCCTGGCCATGAAAAAAAAACTTGTAGAAAGATTGCTCCTAAGTTTTAAATTTCTTTAGACTTTACACTTGTACTGCTTTAGGTCCTAGGTCATTGGACCTTAGTCACTTTTGAGTTTTACAATGTTGCTTTCCAGAGAAAGTTAATGTGACATGTCAAAGAGAAAGATTATATAACATATAAAGTGCTACCAAATTTTTCATAATGGCTTACGTTATAGCATCTGTGTCATCATAGAAATAAATGCCAATTTGGACCTATATATAGGAATAAAATACAAATGTCCAAGATTTTCAAAACAGAGTATCAAAACTAAATATGTTGACATTTCAAAATTCCTTCCTTTCTTCTGGACCTGTCTGTTTTTGATGTTTTTAAGCTTTATTCAGTATTTTTATTTAGCTGCCACATTTCTTTTGGAGATTTAAAACTGATTTTTTAAAAAGTATTTTACAATTTCAGCAAAGAGGTTTTTATTTGAAGATTGATCTATTTGATTGCTGTACTTTACAATAATGCAATTAATGGCTTGACACATTTGTGATGAAAAAATTTTGCACATTTGAGACTGTAGAAACAACAAAAGGAGATTAGTCCTTTGAATAACAACATTAAAATTATTTTAGAAGGGTTATGAGTATTACCCAGTTAAAACCCATCTTAGTATTACCTTCCCTGCTTTTTTAGCTGTTACCTCAGGCTACACAGTAGATAAAATCTTGTTAGTACATGGATGAGCCTATTAAAAAACTATACTGTGTTGAGTTATCTATTATAAAATGCATGTACATAAAACTATTTGACAGATTAAAAATGCTTTTATGAAAAAAATAATGGAAAGAAAACAGTTTGATATTTTGTTACTGAAATAAAATTGGCCAGAAGGATCCCAATAATTAAAACATTCATGTCTGAAGTAATTCTGTTAAGCAGATCAAAAGAATGGATTCATGATCCCTTTTAATTAGTTGTTTCTTATTGCAAATTATATAGGCTTTTGTTCCAGTAACTTTAAATTCATATTTCTCTCTTTGCTCTTGCAGATTTGTTTAAAAAAGACTATGTAATAGGGACTTTGGATTTCTGCACTATTCAGATGCTTATGACAATTTTGTCTTAGGAAAGGGTAGCTCATTATATGAGTACAAAATCTGCCTCCACCAGGCTATTTTCAAAGAAAAGGAAATCCTGTATGGCTCTCTGAAACAGGCTTGGAGGAGTGGGCCACTGTCCATGAAATGAATGTTCCAAGCCTGAACATCTGGCAGGACTGTGGCTGCATTACCCTCTTGCTTTTAGGGAAAGGAGCTAATGGTCAATTACAAGAATACACGTTGAGATAAAACCCTCTTAGTAACCAGTGTCACTGAAAGTAATTGTCTCACTTGTAAATCATTCTTTACTGGCTTAGAGTTATGAACTCCGATTTTCCTGGTAAATGAATTGAAATCAGTACAGCTAGACGTGTCACAACTGGTCTAAAGTGTAAAAAGGAGGCTGCAGTAGTCCCCTGGGTCCAGCCTGTGAGTCATGACAGTGGAAACATATTTTAAAGTCCTTATATAGCCTGTGGTGCTCCATTTTCAAAATAGTTATTTTGCAAAGCACATTTTATCTGAGAATGCAAAAAGCTTGCCCACAATATACATTCAGATCACTTAGTAGTTCTACTGAGTCAGTTGGACTGGACATACACAAGTCCAAGTTTACATGGAAATGCAATGGCAAAACTTAAATCTACAGTTGATGTCCTAGATTTTAGCATCTCGTTCTTTCCTTCAGTTATGCTTTCTTATGTCCTCCCAAATGTGTGCTTATCAAACAAAACTGTTCTGCTCTGTATCATGAAACTTCCCTTTTAATTTACTCTGACATAGGCAACACACCAAAGTTATCACAGTAAGCAGTCTGTGCTAATGGAGATCTTACTTCAGCATGTAGCACCACTGAATGGTGATGCTTATGGAGCAAAAAAACCCAAACAAACATATTTTCAAGAACCTGCAGGTGTTTTAAGTCTGTCTTTAAAATTCTCTCCTTTGAGCCTGTGTATGTTTGAAAGCTGACTGCTGTGTACAAGAATTATTCCAGTGCTTTCATGTCTCAATATTTTAGTGGTTTAACACTATCAATCGACATGATATGATAGATTGTTAGATTCTATTAAGTACTTCATATATACTTCCAAATTGCCTCATTACTGCTGTAATGATTTCTTCCATTTAAAAACCTGAAAGGGAATTAAGTGACTGTAATGATATTGAAGTAAATGCTAGGATATGAGTTTCTGTAGAGTAAAAACACAGAAAGAAAAAGAAAACCCCAGAAGTTTTGAAACTAAAACTGAATTGCTACAATACTTGTTGCAGGTACTGATTTTTGGCTACTATAGCAGAAACTGCAGAACTGACAATAGATAGCAAATTTCATCCTTCAGTCATCCTGGCCTCAATTTTGCAGGTTAAGTAGATATATATACATATTTTTTTTTAATTTGCTTTCTATTTTTTCAATGAAAGATGCCTTTTACAAGCAAACATGTCTTCACTGAAGTCCAATTCATATCTTCCTAATAATGTTTAAGTAAACCAATCCCCCAGTAGTTTTAAATATGCCTAAGTTAGAAGAGAAAATGTAAAGGAGAAACAGTTGTGGTTTTATAGAATCCATGTAATTTAACTCTGTATTTGCACATGAAAATCTTGCTACAGTAATTAGTGCAGTCATATCACAAACAATGTGTTTACATGGTGATGATTAAAGTCATCCTATTAAATCACGTTTCTAGAAAACACACTAGTTTTGGACTATTTTGGAGAAGCAGCAATAACAACATTTTAAATTCCACAAATCTTAGGATGACCGAATATTGCTAGTTACAAATAAAATTATAATAAAGAGTTATATTTTGGATAACTGTATAATCTGCATAGCAACGTAATCTGTATAAAATAGAATTTTTCCTCTATCATAAATCCATGTGGTTCCACCATTGTAATCTGAAATATGGATATTAGCACCAGCTGAGAATCTGAAATATTTACTCTTAGAAAGCAAGAGTTGTTAGAAAATATGTGATTATTTCTGCGCTAGGAACTTGGGGTTTATCTCCTCCGAGTTCTTTTCTATCTTGTTAGCAAGTTACTGATTCTCAACACTGCACTTTCTGATAGTTACATTTTGTGAATTTTGTGTTTCATACACATATTTTCCTGTGTCCACATACATCCGTGAGCAGCGCTAGGAATTTTGTCAGGGGATAATTTGTTTTTTCTACTGTAAAGTCAGTAATGAAATAGGATGATTTTTAGCCAAAACTGCTACATATTTATATATGCATATGTTATGGTTTAAAACTAGATAGAAATTAAGCTTAAAGCAGCTGCTCCCCTTCTTCCTGCCCACTCCAGTAAGGAAGGGACAAAAAGGCAGAGAACACGGGTTGAGATAACAATTTACTGTAAAAAACAGTGCTAAGGAAAACATACAGTGACAGCAACAATGCTAATAGCAACAGTGAATAAAAGATTACATGCAAAAAAAAAAAAAAAGAAAAAAAAAAAAAGAAAGGAAAGTTGAGCATGAGCCAGAAGTGCCCTGGCAGCCAGGAGAGCCAAGCGTGTCCTGGGGTGCATCAGGCACAGCATGGCCAACCTGGCAAGGGAGGGGATTGTTCTGCTCTGCTCTGAGCTGGGGCAGCCTTGCCTCGAGTGGTGTGTGGAATTCTGGGCATCACAATACAAGGAAAAAGCTACTAGAGAGTATCCAAAAGAGGATAAGCAAGGAGGGCACGACTCATGAGGAGCAGCTGAGGTCACCTGGTTTGTTCAGCCTGGAGAAGAAAAGGCTGGAGGTGCCTTCATCATGGCTTACACCTTTCTCAAGAGGTCAGTGCAGGGGCAGGTGCTGATCTCTTTCTGGGGACCAGGGACAGGACGTGAGAAAACAAAATGAAGCTGCATCAGGGGAGGTTCAAGTTGGTCATTAGGAAAGAGCTCTTCACTGAGAGGGTGGTCAGTCCTTGGAACGAGATCTGCAGAGAAGTTGACATGGCACTAGTCTGAGTTCAGGGAATGTCAGGGTGACACTCCTAGTAATTTGGTTTAGTTTTACGTGCTCCTGTGAGGAGCAGAGATTTGAACTCTGTGATCTTTATTGATCCCTTCCAACTTGAGATATCCTATGATTTTTTATGATAAGTACTTTGATAAAATGTTGTAGTGAGACTTCTTGTCCCTTTCCCATGGTATAAGACACTGTTGTATTAGATATCTCTGACACTACACTCAGGTAAATGAATTGTGTACTAGAAGGGCATGGTAATTATACATATTATAACCCTAATTATAACTGGAACTCAAGGCAGCAGTTTTGTTACATCTTATCTAAGTCATTATGAGTTTAAAAGAAAATTAATCAGGTTCTCAAGGACTGGACACCATTTAAAACAAGATAAAAGAAATTAGTGAAAAATAACTTTTATTCTTTTTTCAAGTTAAATCAGATTCCTTAAGCGAAAAATTCGGTGGAGTAATCATATCTGAGCTGCTAGGAACTTCCGTGATCACTCATCTTGCATAGTTTTGTCTCTAAAAGAAAAATACCTGTATGGTTTAAGTGTATTTTTGCCATGTTGGTAAAATTTTTCATTCTTTGAAAAGGTGGTACTCTGCAGAAAATTTGTAATAGGAAAGCCCCAGGATTTTCATTATTCTTTGTATTTTGTTGTCTTCTGCTTACAAGAATGCTGAAAGAAAAGGTTTAAGCTGTTACTACTGTGAAATCTGTAGAGGGACAGACTCCTAATGTGGCATATTTTAAGAGCAGAATCAGCCAGCATGATGACCATATTAGAACTTTGCTCATATAACTCATAGTTTCTTTACAACCTTTCTAATGGATAATTTGTCAAATTTTTTCTGACTTTTTATCTTTGCCACTTCTCCAAAATCCATTATCCATAAAATAGCTTTCTCTATACACTTCTGTCATAAATAACTGAATCCAGGCACATGAGGGTACCTTTAAAAAGCATGAAAGAGAACAAAGCACCTTTCTTTTGGTTAAATCATTATTTCTAATTTCTATTGTGATCTCATTCAGGAGCATCCAACAGGGATCAGGAAACCATACAAACAAATAACAGAATAATAACACCTGTACAATAAATTCAGATCTGATATTGTTACTGTCATGTAGAAAAAGGCTGAATCTCTCTTATACCCAGCATGCCTGCAATTCCTAATCTGCCTGTTTCTTGGATTGTCAGAAACACGTGAATGTGTCAGTCACTGATTGAGATGACAGCTCTGTGGACAGATGGGGAAGAAACTGTTCAAGTGTTGGTTTTGTTTCTTTTGTATATTTTATTGAGGAGCAAAAGACCGTGTATAAACACAAACCCATTTGAAGTACAACACAGATGAAGATATGTTAGAGTTGGTCATTAGTCTTTCTATTACAATAAAAATACAAATACAATAAATAAAAAAGAAAATCCTCATTTTCTATTTCCTAGTGAAAATTTCTAAGCCTAACAGATACAAGAGGTTTTCTAGTTCCTATAAAATCAGGAAATTTCTTATGGAAGTCCCCAATGACATGAGCCAGATTATTTTTTGCCTGAGTTCATGTCGTGAATAAATACCATTCCACTCAAGAGATTAATTAGAAGAAATTGGTGGCTGAGACAGAATACAATATACAGAAATGTGATTACTTTGTTTTTCATGTTATTTTTTTTTTTTACTTTCTTCCTGTGTAATTTCACTTGCAGCAATAGCAATTTTCCTGTTTCTTAAGAGGATCTCAAGTGATACTTTCATGTCAGATGGCATAGAGTTATTGAATTACCTGAGTACAGTAAGCTTAAGAAGAAAGAAATTGTACTTGTATTACTCACCTACCTGAAACACAAGATTTTATTTATATCACTCATAAAAGTGAACAGATATTTAAAAAATAGACTGTGTTTACAGCTTTCAGCTAATATGAGAATAGAAAGAAATAAAAAAGTTACCAAATATTAAGTAGACACATATATATAAGTAGAGAATACACATATATTTAAATGAGTATAAATATTTGATATTTATTTGGTATAAATAAATGATGCCTTTGAGAGGCACTGTGGAAAATCATAAGAATTATTAGAAACAAATTATATCCAAACTAACTTTCAAATTCCATGCAAGAAACTTTAGAAGAAAGAGGTAGTGGAGAAACAGTTGCTACATTGTTTATCAGGAGCAAATTAACATGTATTTTTTCAGTCATCAGAGAGGTTTGTAGAAGCTGCTTCTGCTGATCGGAGTACAGTTATAATTTGCTCCCACAGAAATCCTTGATCTATTCTGTGGGGTCTGATCAGCTTATTCCACAGACTGAAACTTAATGATATTCTTTCCATGTGAATAAATCTACTGGCAAAATGACCTCCATATCCTCACACCCGGCTGGGCAACATGAATTTCTTTCTACTTTTTCTTGTGGTAAACAGGAATGTGGACATAAAATGTGAACAGTATTTCTGTATTACTGATTTTGTCTGTACTTTGGTTCTCAAATCCAATTGGTATGACAGTTAAATTTAGCAGGACAAGGGCAACTGTCAAGGATGAGGCTGGCTGTAAGCAGAGGGGCTCCTGTGGCTTTGTTTGCCTGTCATTTCAGCTGCTATGTCAGCTTAAATACCATCAGTTAAAAAACACAGAGCATAGCTTAAGGAGTAATGGGGTGGGGGGACACATTTGAGCAATGATCAAACAAGAATAAAATCCAGAGAGACCACACTCTCAGGACACTGTGGCACAAGAGTCTTTCACAAAATGTCAGTGCAGGCTGATTAAACAAATGCTGCTTTCAAGGCAAAGCTGATCACCCTACAGTTTATTGGAAAAGTTCACATGCACTGGTGTTATCCTTCTGAAATACTATGGGTAAGTGAAAAATATTACAGTGTTGTGATAAAATGGAATGTTGCTGTTGCATTAAACATTTTCTGTACCTAGTATACCAGTATTTCACATTTTGCTTGATTTGCATTCTGTTGACATGATTTAAAAGCCTTTCAAAATGGCTCTTTGCCCAGACACAGCTTGAAAGTCCAAACTCTCTCACAAAAGCAGGTGAAATTCATTTTGCCACAAGTACAGTTCCATTCATAAATCTTTGTTCAGTACAGTTCAACTTTTTTCCATTAATAATTGTCTTTGCCTGAGAAGTTATGATACTCACTTACCAGAGTTTTCTTTCTACAATTCTAACTCACTTTTTTCTTTCTCTAATCTATTTTAATATTTGTACATTCATAAAACTAATCCTTTTTCCAGAGATTAGTTATTCTAATACATTCTGTGAATGTAAGAAATAAAACACAGTAAAATATCACTGTTAAGGAAATTGGAGTAAGAATAGTGTAACCTATTTTTGTGGATATAGAGAAGCTTCATGGGTAGTGTCGCACATTATAGATCCTAAGTTCACACTCCTTAATCAAATGACTGTCCTGTAAGTCATTGATTAAGGATTGCAGAAATTGGCTGAAGTCCCTTGATTTCAACTATGACAAGAGAAAAAAGGTCCATTTGTGTCTGAGGGACAGGAGGGACAAGGAATGTAACCAGGCAAAAAGAGGGTAGGGTTGGTTGAGTTTTTCAAATAGGCGCAGAAGTCAAGTCAGAAGTAAAGCAAGCTGTGTGCCAAAGAGAGGAAAGAATGGTTAATGATTAAAGGGTTAAATCAGATAAAGCCCAAACTGAAGTGTATGAATTGTATTAGAACTTAGTAATGCAGAAAAGCAGCCATATAGGGAAGGCATAGAAGGACAGAGGCTGTAACCAGCCAGTAAAAAAACCCAGAACATCCCACTAACAATAATCCCAGACACAGGTGACAATCAAAACAGAAACATGATAAAATACAGAAAAATCTCTTAAAGCCATCTTTCTTTTCTGCGAAAATGACATCATGACAGTGCAGGGGAGTAATTCTCCCTTTCTGGGCCCATGAATCTTAGCAGAGCCTAAATAGGATGTGTAGAGACAGATCCTGCAGATATTCTTTTGGGGGGGAATGAGGGAGGTGGGAGTGGGCTTGACTTTCTTATTATTTTTTCTCCTCCTGAATAACTAAAAAACGTTATTGGAATGAAACTCTTCAGCTGAATCTAAGTCCAAGAAGGGATTAAAAATCTGAGCTAGATAGGACATGGATCACATAATCAAAGAGAGATCTGAATCCACCACAGCTGCAGAAGGAGAGCTGAGATAGCAATTGATTTAGTGAATTGCCCATTTAACTCATCTGCATGCCTAGTGCAGCCCATCCCTGCCACAGGAACATGGCTGGCAGTGCTGTCCTCTGGTGTCTGGTACCACTTCCCTGGATGTCTTACATACCTTCTACATACCTAGTTCTGAATTACTTGCTAAGCCTATTCTGTGGGGCTTGGACTAGACAGCTCAGATTTTCAGTTCCTGGAATTCAGATTGCGGCTGTAAACCCTGTCAGGCTGAAGACATTTCAATGTAAATTACTGCATTCAAGAGGAATGCATTAGCCACGGAATGATTACATGAAATGAGATTGCAACAATGCCACAGCTGTGGTTTTGAACAAAAGCTCAAGTAATTGTGGTTGTTTTGTCCAGACCTTAATGAAATTAGCAGGTTATAGAAGTGCTTTTCACATGCCTGGGCTGAAAAGCATTATATTTGTTTTTTAAGAAAAGAAAAAAAACCCAGAGGTACATATTTTCAGATTGTCAAGGAAGTACCAATGTAAACAGTGTCTTTATGAGATTTTCTCAGCCGTTGGGTCTTATAGGAAGTATTCTGCCTCTTTTTAAAATAAGAGAAAATTAGAAGTGGGGAGAGGAGGTGAAGCCTACTTTACTTAGGAACAACGATGTATATTCGTGGAGTATAACAATCCATTAATTTGTGCTCATTGTATTAGACATTTTTAATCCCTTTACCTCATTCTCACATTTCAAAAGAAAAGGTAAAACTACCTAGTGCCCCTTCTGAATTTGTAGCTACAGTATCCCTTTCCCATGTGGTAGGTCAACAGGACTGTATTGCCTTGTTTTGCGTGTCAGGGTCCCATTAACCTAATGTAATAGTTGGCACAGATTTCTGAGCAAGTTTTGTCTATGAAGTCAGGAGGAGAATCTGAGTGGAATATAATACTCTGCTAAAACAATAATACTCTCATAATCTAACCCTCATTAACTTGTCAAGCCTAGTGACAGTCTTTAATAGCATTCATTCTTTTTATGTTTTATTTTAAGTGATTTCTTTGTAGCCATTTGAAACCTAAAATAAGATTGTTACTCTATCTGCATTTAATAGGGAACCATTCTGCCTTTTTATTTTTTCTTTTTTTGGAACTGGAAAGCACTTATGTTTATTTGTAAGGCAGCTTGCCATAGATCTCTAAGAAATGGATGGAAGTATATAAATTTTATTTATGTTTATTTTCTATCTTGAGTAAATGCTAAAATGCTACAAAGGGTATTACAGGAATACTGTTAGAAATTTTGCTCATTGTCTCATGTTTTTGTCACCAAAAGGGACATTGGGAATTGAGGGAAAGGATTGGATTTCCATGGCATGGCTGGGCCACCTGACATTGTCAGTTAGCAAAACATATCAGAGAGCAGAAAAATATAGATGCGTTTGGGGGGGCTTTGTGCCATTCTGTGATCCTGTCCCCTTCCACTTGCCACAAGGTACCCCCCATGCTTTCTGGCCTGGTGTGGTTCATGCTGAGGCAGCTCTGGTCTCCCAGAACAGGGCTGGATACAACACAACGCCTTCCCTGAGTTCAGTGAGTACTTGTAGCTCACCATAACTTCAGTGTAGGTTGGGAAGATCAACATCTGACAAGAGTAAGCTCTGAATTCCTCATAGCACTCTCCCTTGTCAGGTTCCCTGAGGGCTGATATCCATAGCATAATGAGAATTTAATTCACCCACTGACTGATTCACCACACATCAGGCGTTCATACCTTTGTTCATACCTTTAAAATCTGGAATGAAAACTTGTCAACGATTCTAAAAAGAAAAAAAGCTATCAAAAAAGGTTAAAACTTCACTTTGAAAGAAATTTGGAGGATCAAACATTCTATATCTAGCTTAGCTGCTATTTCAGTTTTGAAAATGGTGTGAAAATACCACAATTTTGTTCCTTAAACTTGATTCTTTTGTACATTTAGTTACATACTTCAAAAAATAAATACCTTTTCAAGCTGATATTGCATTAGTTTCTTTTTCATTAGGTCTCTGTAACCACTTTCTACCCATTTGGGTCCCCCAAAACATAGCAATGAAAAAGTAATATACAATTCCTAATGATTTTCTGAAATACTGCACAGGTGCAAGCTGCAGCTGTTATGAGTAAACTAGATTTTGCTAAACTAATTCAAATCCCATTGGGGAAATAGAAGAACCACTGCATTCCCATAAAAAGAAAAATGTTTTCATTGTAGGATAATGAAGTTTCCATGTACTTTCTACCTAGTCAAAAGGTGCTTTACAAAGAAAACTAAAGTTATCTTATAAAAACTGATGAAATATATAATCTCTTAGATTCTCACTTTGTTAAAAGTAAAATGGTATTAGTTATCCTCTTTAAAAAGCCTCACTAGCATTTTCAAAATTGAATGAAATGGCTAAGATTATGCTACAGATACTAAAATAGATCTGAAATTAAAACAATAAAGCATTATCTAGACACATTTAAAATATACAACTTTTCATATGAACAAGTATATTACAGTGAAAATTGCATTTCACTGCACATTTCTAAATGTGTGTTTACATCTGTTCATGTGCTGTATGCACTAATTTGCGTTGCCAAGCTTTTCAATAAGGAAGTTGTCTGAAAGACTGGGGTGTTATTTTTATTTTAAAACCCATATTGTGTACAATGAAAAAGATTTCATGGAGGCTAGTGGTGGATGGAGTTCAAGGAGTGGGTTTCTCATCTTTGCCTCTTAGCACCTTCTCAGGCTTGAGGTAAAATTAACCCATGTAGGGTATGGAGACCTCAGCTGACGTGTGGACATGTGTAACTGAGAGAGGACATTGTTCTCTATGTTAATTGGCACAATGAGATTAACTTAGAGTTTCAATGTTCATTTGCAGAGAAGTGAAAAAGTCTGAATAAGATTCTGTACTAACACATAAAATACAAATCTCAGAATAACAATATATTTTTCACTAGAAAAGAAGATATTTTGAGACAAAACTTTCCTCCCCAAACTAAAATGTTAAGCCACAGTAAAAAGCCGGAATTCCTGAAACACAGTTTAGCTCTGGGACCACTGCTAAAAATCACTATCAGTGCTTAGGCACTGGTAACTGGATACACCCTCCATAAACATCTGCAGGGCTGCCTTGATTGACATCAGCCGAGGAGCTGGGGCTGCACTGTAAATGCTGTTGTGCAAACTGTGAACCTGACAGCAGGTTCCTGCTTTGGAGTCTGGTTCCTGGTATGCTGGTGTTCCCCAGCCTTTCCAGGGACATCTGTGTTATGGGGGAGAACATCTCAGAAAGAACATATCGGAAACCACTTCCCTGCTAGCCTTAGGGAGAGCCCATTCAGAGCACAGCAAATTACTCTAATAATTTATTAGCTTACAGGTTATTAAAGGCTTATTTACACCTTCCATAGGGAACTTTTTAGCTTCCTATTTTGTATATATTATCTGTTTAAAAAATAAGAATCATCACAGACTTTGGATTTGCACTATGAAGGAGTCCTAAATTAATATTTTAGTTTCCTAATGATGCTAGCAGGAATGAATAATTCCCATTCCTCCCCCCCCACCCCCCCCAGCTAATATCCAGGATCAGAAGTGGATTACTTATCTGAATTAGTCTTGGTACTGCTTTACACTCTTTATGCTTATTTTTAAACTAACTGAATTAATTTAAAACTAGAGTTTCCTCTGTTAGGACAGAGTGATTTTTTGTAAAAAACATGAATTAGAGATTTTAAAAGTGAAGTGTAGACTACCAAGTCATGTATAACATTTGCCTATTTTGCTATTGTGATATTTCCATTGCCAAATCTGATTGGAATCTGCTTAGACATCATAAAACTGATGTATTTTAAGTCATCTTAAAATGGATTCTAGGACAAAAAGAGAGATTTTTTTTTTTTTTTTCTTCTTCAATGCCTGTAATATTTTGCAACTATATTTTCAGACATACCTCATATTTTGTAGAAAATGGGTTTGAAATGGTGCTTAGACTCTGTGGGAATTCTTGCCTCCTTGAATCAGACTGGAGAAGATTCTTTCCAACCTGATTGGAAAAACCACTCCACTTTGCTTAATAAGCAGATCTTTCAGTTCTTTCTCTCATTCTGGGCAGTCATATCACCTCCAACTTTGTTAGGAAGATGAGTCTAAGGCAACACTCTGAAAATCTATGGAAAGAATTGA
The DNA here is from genome assembly GCA_013398275.1 of Promerops cafer. NCBI lineage: Eukaryota > Metazoa > Chordata > Aves > Passeriformes > Nectariniidae > Promerops > Promerops cafer. The sequence goes on from VZSE01027395.1 coordinate 2,624,105, forward strand.
TGTGCTGGTTGCAGCTCAGGTCTTCAGTTTGGAGACCATGTTAAACACCTGAACCCTTCTGAATTTTCAGGTACATTTTGTTGCCTATTTCCAAATTCACAGCTGTGTACATTTTGTCATGTTTCTAGCCAAGAGAAGACAAATTGGTGTATTTCTGAGGCTGCATCTGTCTGAAAGGCATGTCCTAGCCAGTCAGATTTTGGAAGGAGTTATTAACAAATGCTTGTGTGTGAGAGGCTAATAGAAAAGCAAACTGTTAGCAGTAATAATTCCTTTATGAAAAAATATTACATTACATATGTTTCGACATGTAAACCGTGAATAGAACTAGCAATGGGGACCATTAGCCTTAGTGTGTTTATTTACTTACTGTAAACTAAATATCCTCAGACATATCTGCTGGAATGAGTTGGTAATTTACAACTTAGAAATCTTGCAGAAGTGCTTCGGCAGATCTTTATGCACAGGTTTCTTTAGGAACAGCATAATTTCTGAGATCTTTTAAGGATCAGGAAAATAGGTTAAGGATATCAAAGCAAAATACAGACACCCTGCAACAGATCATTTTAAGTTTTGAACAGTTTGGAGACCATGCAACCACTACAGCCACTCCATATGTATTTTGAAAATGATGCCACATAGAACGTGTTGCTTTTCACCTCATTCTGTAAAACTCAGAAGTTTACAGTCTAGTGTGGAGTAGCAGCATCAGAATGCTAGAGATGGACCAGTTCCAGCACTTATTGAATCATTAGCCTTGGGCGGAAAAAATTTAAGATATCCATACAGAAAAGAATTTATTCAAATAATATATGAGGTTTGACTTAGACTAGGGAATTATAATTGTCAAGATTGACAGGTGATACTGCCTTCCTTCACATCTCTGTGACTTTCCTTTATACATCATGTCAATCATTTCCCTTCTAAATTTATTTAAATAATGTGTTATTCCTCTTTAGAGAAGTTAACCCATTAGTATCTACTGCCCTACTGGTCTCTAATCAGAACAGAAAATGAATTCTCCATAGGAATTATGTCAGCAGTCATAACACAAAAGACCATATGAATAAAATTAAGAATGCTTAACAAAGTTCATTTAATGAAAAATATGATTCTGAAAATAACAGAGGGGTCAAATTGGCTGCTTGCCTAATAATGCTATGGTAGTGAAATTAAAGCAGAAGTCAAAAGGTAAACTCAATACATAAAAATGTTAAAAGCAGAATCATTTTCCAACCAATAAAAATAGATCTTTCAAGTGTAGAATATTAATACTGAAATATTCTGTGCTAAAATATCTATAAAATAATATATATTAAGTTCATTAGAGAAATAGAAGTCTTAGAAAAGAGAGGTCATTCATTACATGGAGATGATTAAAATGTTTTAAGAAATAAGAAAGCCAAAGAGTTTAGGAACAGTCCTACATTTGGAAAGAATTTATATGTCTATTGTTTAGGTGGATATATATCATCAATTTATAACTCAAAAAAGATGTTAAGTAACATCTGGAGGTGATAAACATTTGAAATCATCAAGCTGGGAGAGTTGCACAAAAAAGAGCTGGTTGTTGACACCTCTGGCTTGATAGTGTTGATTTGTGATAAATCTCAGGGACTGCAGAAAAAAATCCAGAAGACTGAAGGACAGTTCATATTGTGCCAATACTCAGAGATACAAGTATGAGGAGTATGATATTTATAAGCCTAGAGCATTTATCTTTAATTATGAAAAGTTGGATACACTTTCATTGTTGGGGACATAAAGGAGAACAATTCATGCTAACCAACATAAATTCATGGGAAATATATATTGTTCAACAAATTTTATAATTTTTATAATTTTATTGTTTGTTTAATTGGAGATTATAACAGTGATCATCCCAGTTATGGTAGTGTGTAGGAATTATAGACATGCAGGCTGAATCCCATTTTGTTGAGGATAAATGGAGGACAAATATCAAACAGATAATAAATGCTCCACCCAGACCTTTTGGTGATCCAGATGTTTGGATGTTCATGGAATAAAACACTTTTCAAAAACAGCATTTGACCAGTGAAGGTCAATGGATAGGAATGAATAGGGGAATAAAGAAAAAATGCTCTCTTAATAACTGGATGGTGACAATACCTGCTCCCTGTTGCCTGGAATAAAACACAAAACTTTTCCAAACAGTGTTAGAATGATAATAAAAAAGCAAATCTTTTATTGAAAGCCTTCAAGGTGCACAACATGGCAATATGCATGCATGATACAATATTTCTACAATTTTATAAGGTTATCTGATTAGTATACCTATCAAATAATGTCCAATTAGAAGGGCAGTTGATTAGGCAATTTTCCCCCAGGTTCTGCCCCACTGAAGCCCTCCTTCCCCCCTATCTTTTATCCTTGCACATTCTTGTACCTATGATATATGGTGCAAACCAAGGTGAACTTGCTAGACTAATGACAAGATTAACAGAATTTCAAGAATTTATTAGTAAGGATTTGTCAAACTACGGGATACAGCAGAAAACATACTAGAAATTATAACTTTATATTAGCAGTCTACAAAGTTTCAAATATATGAAAAATATATAAAAGGCTAAAAATCTTTAGGCATCACCAGCCACCCTGTGTTGGTGGGAGCCCTAATGGAAGAATGATGAAAGATGGTTTTGCATAAGCACCATTGTGGTAAGAATAACTTTCTGGTAATACTTGCCCTCAGGGAAAACAGTACTAATAGTAATATAATGTTTGTAAATTTAAAAAAAAAAAATATATATATATATAAAATATACCTTTAAAAATATTTTCTCTCTAGCCATATCTGGCTAGAGAGAAAGCAGCAAAGTATGCAGAACCCTTTCCTTGACTTTTGTAAAAAGTCTTCATGTCATACAATATAGGTGAAATTTGCTCACTCTGTTCTCTTCCTCTCATTACCCATTTTTCTACAGTGATCTCAGAAATATTACGGGTTGTGTAATTTGCAAACCCATAATATGTGTGAGAGTGAGTTTCACACATAAAGGGACATGAAAAGCTTGAAAAGCTGTTTCACCTCATGATTTGCCTCTGCCTTTCATTGATTTCAGCTACCTGTCAGGCTCAGCTCTTATCTTTGACATTACTAAACTCTGCTGTGTTCAAAGTTGTAAATTATAATAAAACTCTTCTATTCATCATTTCAGTGCCATGTGCATAACAATTATTCTAACTGCACAATAAATGTCAGGCCAAATTGTTCAGGGCCTTTTTTTTGGTATATTTAAGTGTGACTGAGGAAACACTGAAAGAAGTTAAGGAAATTGCTTAGAAGTTAAATGATTTTCTAACCTCATCCCATACCACAAAAGATTTTCTGGGATACATTCCTTTTTTCTTTTCTTTCTGGCAATAAAGCTGAAAAGCTGTCTGGGATTAAAAACTTTTTTCTTTCCACTTTATTGGAACCCAAGTCAGTTTAAGAAGTTTGCGTTTAACAATTTTGTTTTTTGAGGCTGGATGTCACTTTCAGAATATCTGATCTACCAAGTTTGAGAAGTGATTGGAATCCTTCGAACATTATTTTAAAATAATAATTATGTATTGGAACAAGCCTTTACTCAGAAGTCTTCCGCAAATGGCAAGAGTTAAAAAGCTAGATGGTAAATGGTGAGTTGTAACAAAATAGATTGATAGTACAGAGTTTCAAATCTCCGTGAAAAATCCAGTGCAAATATATTTGTAAATGTTCAGTGAAAATTCACGATGTAGCTTTGAAGTTCAGAAATTATTTCATGAATAGTCAAATCCAGAGAAAGCCACAATAAAATAGTAGAGGATCATGTGACTAATAATGTGGTAGCATAATGTCAAACAGAACTAAAACAATACTAATTAATCCACAGTAGAGTGGATTATTTGAATTTCCTATTCAGATTACACGTGTAATGCATCAATTCAGGAATGATTCTTGGGAGTTTCTAGTCATCCTGACTCTGAGACACTACCTCAGAAGCTTGCAGAATTAGCATGTCTCAATGAAAAGGAGAAGATTCAATCTGCTTAGAAAAATAGCAGTGGGGTAGATAACGTGACATCTGCAAACTGGTGTTGGACTCTATTTCAGAAAGCATGCATGATTAGAGACATGGTAAGTCTGGACCAGCCTAGCAGTTCCCAGCTTTTTGTACAGCTTTCTGTAGAGCATTTTTTGTTAGAGGAAAAAAAGTATCTCAAGGAATAAATCTAGTCCTTTTGGAGCCCATTTTGGTTATTGAAATATATAAGTAGTAGTAAATTAGTAGTTCTTAAAAGCTAAAATTTTATATCCTACTAAAAAAGAAAAATTGTTCTTGGCATTAAAACCACAAAGACAACAACAGTTTTGTTTTGTTTCTAGGTCAATTCATTTAAGTAGATTTGGAAAGTGGTGTTACTCTTATAGCTACCAAATAACAAAGGTCTACTTAGTCTTTAAACAAGCAAAAAAATATTGAGAACTTGGGGAACCAAGTGGTTGGAAGAACTATGAAGACGTGCTTATGGTTGCTTGAGGTTAATGGCTTTTACATTAAAAACAAACAAATTTTTTTGCTGCAACCAGCTTTGCTAACATTTTTTTCCAAACTGAAAATTAGTGAAATTTCTTCCCTGCCCTGTAAAGTTCATAATGGCACTTACTGCTACTGTTATAAATGTATATATAGATATAGATATATTGATATACACAGACATGTACAGTATTTAAAAAATGCAGAGTTCTACTTTTCTGCCTGCTTGTGATGCAGACCATGTACAATGCCAGGTGCTGAAGCACTCAGTTGCCAAACCCCTTGGATCTCGTTATAAGTTTTTTCATACGAGCACACTCTGGAATTAACAACATAATTGAGATCGGTCAATCTTTTAAAAGTTTGTGTCCTTGAAATGTGTGCCATAATTCCCTTAGAACTTCTCAAGCTGGAGAAATGTCTTCAGTTTTCTGTAAAAATTGGATTTGTATATTCAAATTCAGAAAATATAATAGAAATACCGTCTGCTCCATTTAATTGAAAGTACACATACGTATATTTGTTTTAAATCAAATGATAATACTGTTAATTTTGGTGCAGGAGAAAAAGAACTGGCAGAGATCTGATTAATCTTTTTTTGATCTGATAGAAGAGGGTTCATTCTATCAACATACTTGGAAATATTAGGCTAATTACTAACACAAACTTTTATGACAATATAAAAGCCTGGTTACATTTTAATCACTGAAAGCTCTTAAAATAATCTGTTTAACTATTGCAATGTAGGGTCACCAGTAATTCTTCTACAAAGCTCAAGAAATATCTGGGTAAAGACCCTGACTTGGTCACCTCCTTGGTCTTCTCTGGATTTGCTGCAGGATGGTATTGCTGCCACAGTATATCGCCATAAAGAAATCCCAATTAATATCTTCATTTGCCGTGAAGAACATAATGGAATGACATTACAGGATATGTCTACATTAGGATTAGGAGTGTGTTTTTCTTAAAGAATCCACCGGCTGCCACTATTCATTCTGCTTTTGTTCTGGGCAGGGAACAACAATATTCTTTTATGAGCTTGATGTAAACTTGCTTCCTCATGATAAATACCATGTGCAGTACCTTCCAGGGACACTAAGCCAGAAGTTTGGCCTAAATCTAAAGTTCAGAGGTGCTTGTGCTGTTGTGAGTTTAATTTTGTAATTATAAAATGTCAACATGAAATACTTTGGATGTGAAATGTCTTGGAGGTTACTTTTAAATTTCTTTCTTTTAAGTGAAAGATCAAATTTTCAATGACGAAAGAAGAATGACAACAATTTTTGCTTAAAGTCAGATATTTTACAGTTTAATAATGTAATACTGAGCTTATGTGCTTCATCTTACCAGAAACTGAATTTAACATTTGAATTAATCTTGAAGATTAGAATTCAAGTAGAAATGTAATGAACACTATGGAAGGTTAAAATCTTGATTCCATGACACTAGTGAATGCAAAAGACTGGGAGTAAGAAAATGGGAACATGGAAATAGAAGCATATAGATAATTATCCAGCAATAATTTTCCATAAAATTTATAATGTTCAGTTAAAGAAAAAAAAAAAATAAAAAACCCCAATCCCTTGCAATTTTCTATATAACTTTAACTGAGGGATTGGAAGCAAAAATGGTTGATGAGAACTGAAATGGCATTCCACTTACCAGCTGAGACTCAGATAGCAGCTCCTTCAAATAGTCTGAGACAGCTGAAGTAAAGTATTTAACAGGATGTTGAACTCCAACATATTTCCTGTATCCAAAATTAAACATACCTTACTGTAGGTAAACAGATTAATAACTACCCAAAACCACAGAAAGGTCTGTCAAAAACCAGATGCTTTATCAGGAATTGCATGGGGCTTTGGGGTGGGTTTTCTGATTTACTTAGATACTGAAAATAGAAAAGGAATGATCTAGAAACTTCAAAAGTGACAAGACTTGCTTTAATCTTCTTCCATTGAAATCACTAAGTTGTTTGGTTGGTTTATTTTTCATGCGACTTCAGGGAGAAAAGATATGATTGTCACAACTTTCTATTTTAAACAGTCTTTTAGAAATGCACCAGTGTGTGGAGGACTACGATGAGACCTCTCCACAAGTTAAATCCTGTTCATTTATTCAGTCTGTTAATGTTTAAATAGAATTTAATTGATTCATGGGCTTTGTGTTGATCATTTGCACGCATCTACTGCCATAATTTCAGTGTACTTTTAGATGTCAAGATTGCTTAGTGAACAGTGTAAGTGCAGCCATTGAATTAATTTTCCCAGATAAATAATTTAATCACACCTATTATATTTCAACAGAGAAATACTATTCTGTTTTAACCATTGCTTTTTTTTTTTTTTTTTAACTTATAAAAGAGTGAAATTCTCCTTCAATCTACATATTAATTCTTTCTGGGCACATCCCAAAAGTTCAAGATTTATTATTATTGCCAAGATTAATGAAAGCATTCCCATTTAGAGTAGAAATGCACATTCCTTACTTCCTCCCCACCCTTTTATCAGGCAAAAAGTAGCAGTAATTACTTATGTTCTAGTGTAGTTCTTAAAAGAGTGACTTGAAGGAAAGAAGAGAGAAGTGTGTTTACAGCATAACTAATTGTTTACTTTCCTGATTCTAGGTGAAAGATATATAACATGTGACCCAGCAGATTCTGCTCTTGCCACTGGAAATATAAATTAACTCTCCTGACTCTAGGAGATTTGTGTGTAGGATTGAACTGGTGTAACTGAGATCAGAGCCTGTTCAAGAGATCTTGAATAATTCCTATAAGGCAAATGCTTGCAGCTGTCAATCTTTCAAACGGACCTGTCAGTGTCACATAATAATTAAACAGCAGCTGGCATTAGTGCAAATTTATAATTGCTATAATCCTTATTGCTGACATGTCAATATTTAACTTGCATTAACCTTTCCTTTGGGGCTTACAAATAGTGCATCTCTGGCTTGCTCAGTCTAATTTTTCATGTCATTGCCTTGCAAGGTACGAAGATTTATAATGTCATTTTGTGATGGATACAGACCACTCCTTAGCCTTGTAAGATGCACTAACTCTACAGCACTGGTTCATTCCTTTTTTTCCTACCCTGCCTGATAACTACTTTTTAACAATTTACACAATTAATAAAATTAAGGCCAGGTCTCCAATATTTAGTGTAAGAATGTCACTCTTGTGAATTTTGGACTGCTTCTTTGGAGGGTGAGACCGTCCTTACTACCAATACTATATGATGCAGGCTCAGTTTCTAGAGCTTTTCAGTTTGAAAGAGAGTTAAAGGAAATCAATAACATTAAAACTTCAGGGAGAAATGTTGCAAATTTTGGAATATTTATGAAAAGTCAAAATTAAGCCATTATTTTAGTAGGCTGTCTTGAGAACACAAATTTGAAAATTCTGGCCAGAGTAGTTTTTTTGGTTCATGGATAGTTTAGTTGACAAACCAAAAAGATAAAAAGAACTTGTGTACACTCTCTGAATTGTTCCCTACCTTATGTTATGTTTGAAAGTAATAAATTGTATGTAAACTATTCCATTTAGACTCCAGATAGTTGCAGTGATCACAAAATTAAATGAGAATTGGCTCCAAAACCTGTGTGACTGCTCTTCTGTTGATCACACCAAATTAAAGCATGTTCTAGGAAGCTAACCCGTATTTCCATTTCCAAAGATCTCATTGTTATCTTGCCTTCCACTCTTTAGGGTTCTGAGAATTATTTAACAAGTACATTATATGCTTTACAGCATTGATAATACTATGGACTAGTATAACAGTTCAGCATATCCTAAATATTATAATCAAAAATTCTCATAACAAAGTGAAATTAAAGACTTTTTATTAACATCTGAGTGTTCTCTCTTCAGCCTTATCATCTGATCTTTCCATTATGTGCCCAGTTATGGCAAATTATAGGTCAGAGCTCTTCCTGGAAAGGATGAATTAAAATTCTACCTGATGTAGACACGATTTCATGATTTATTGAAGTTACAAATAACCTACACTCATGTTTATAATTAAATGATTTAATTTGTCACTTACTGTTATATTTCTGAAGGTTCTTGACTCTTTACTCCATGGGGTATTGCTTCTTATGTCTTCCAAATCAGGTTTTAAAGCTGTATGAAAGTGTGTAGTGAATTGATAAATGCCAGGCATCATGGGTAGCAGGGGCAATAGATGGTGCTCAATTCAATTGATTAAGAGGAAATGAGAAATGTGAGTGTGAAATAAGTACATTAGACCAGACTCTATATGAACAACAACTCCTTTTGTGTCTGAACATTCTATAAAGCTCTGAATTATCTTTAAAAATAAGTAATTTTTTAAAAGAAAATGTTTGAACCTTCTGCAGAATCCATATGTCCTACAAGTTCCAAGAATGAATTTAATTATTGCTACGGTTACATCAACACATACTGTAATATGATATAATCAGCAGTGATTTGCTGTGGCACAGAAATTGCACAGATATGTTTGATTTAAAAAAGGCCCTTACCAATATGTTCTTGTTTTACAAACATACGTGGTATTTTGAAGTTCCAGAAAGGTTTAAGATGCAGGCTGTCAACTTTGTTTAGTTATTATGATGACTCCTCAAAAGGTTTCGAATTTGTCTGGGAACATTTCTCTAAAGTGAGTTTCCTGGATTTAAGAACTAAAATATTTTTAAAACAAGTAGAACCTATTATTTTTTATCTTTAAATCCCTTCCAATACTATTTTTCTTAAATTAAGTGTCTTAAATACATAATAAGATATGGAAAAAAGGTTGCTATACCTCTTTTCCATAATATATCCATTTTAATGCCCCTATACTAAATGAATACATATTTGGATTTTTCATTCGTTGTTCTACTAGATTTTTCAGTATTTCTTTTTCCTTTATCAAGTCTTATTTTTCATTAAATTAGTTTACTGCATGTCACCTGGATATCTCTATTCCTAATAAATGATGTTGTAAAATTTCCTATTATGATCTTGATATTGTGATACTTTGATTTCAGAGTTCTTCCTTATTTTCCTTATTTTTCCATCCCAACTGATGTTTACAACTCCATGGAGATAGCATAAGTCATTGGAGAAGGAATTAAAAGATGTCACACATTTTAGATAACGTGTTAAAAGATGGCTCATCTATACAACACATGACATACTGTTAGAAAATTACCAAAACCTCTTTCTTGCCAAGTTTATAATTTCCAAAATTGGGCAATATGTGAAAAAAAGAAAAAAAAGAAAAAGAAAAAAAATAGCAAATAGCATTAGGTAAGTGTGTGCAGTGCTTTTAAAAAAATAATGCTGAAATGAAAAATGTTTACATTTTATGGTAGAATCTCTTTCTCCTTCCATTAGGCCAGCTTGTTCAGAGCCCTATCCATCCTGGTCTAGAACGCTTCCAGGAATGGGACATCCACAGTTTCTCTGGGCAACCAGTGCCAGTGCCTCACCACCCTCTCAGGGAAGAATTTCTTCCTAATACCTGATCTAAACCCACCCTGCTCCAGTTTAAAGCCATGATCCCTCGTCCTATTCTATACCACTGCAGAGTACCATGAACCAACAGCATGATGCCCTCACTTTAACAGCTCTGTGTTTTAGAGAAGGATACAGAGCCAGTCTCCCTTGTGGTTTTTTTTTTATTTTTATAGTTGTACATTTTTCATTGGATGGACAGGATCTAAGTCTCAGTTCAGGCTACTTTTCATAGTCTAATCAGTAAGAAATGCTTTGGAGAAGTATAAATTACAGGTCCACATCTCTAGAAGGAAAAGGCTGCCTGGAAGAAAGTTCTCCTTCTTTCTTTATCCATATATATATATATTTTGAAAAAAGTAATTTCCTCTTTTTCTACATATAGACTCCTGGAAGTCTATATTTTGAACTTCCAAAGGGTGGAAGTTTGGGTAAAAAGTTCAGACTAATTCCTGTGCAATTACGTTTTTTTCTGTGTGTAGACAGTTACCTTTTTATTGTGCAGTATTTAGCTTGCATGCTGAGTCTCCTTCTGGAGAACTAATTTTTAGATGTTAAAATGTTAAATTGATACAGTAAGAGATAAAATAAAAAATACATTAATTTCAAGGTCTTGAGAAGAAAAGTTTACTGGAAAATATTTGCAGTGATTAGTTTATATTGATTAATATTTTATGAGATTTCTAATATTTAAAGTTAACAATACTAACCAGATAGGATAGAATTATTGTGTCAGACTTTTGTGTTTGATTTCAGTCCATTGAAGAGGGATTTATGCACAAAATTTTCACTATTGTTTTTTGTCTCTTCAGTGTACTAGATCACTGCTATATTTTTTTCATAGATTGCTGTAGTCTTTAGTCTGTAAAGGACAATTCTAATAATCTGTGCTGTGCTTGACTGCAAAATGAGCATCTGCTTAAAAAAGATCTTTATGTTTTCAATATCATAAATTTTACCAGCCAAAACCAACAAAGCCTGAAGAAGGGGACTACTGTGTGACATCAACTATCAATAGCCCTAACTGTACTTATGTGAAAAAAAAATCATCAGTGCCAGAGTTGTATTCCAAGATACTAGATTACGAAAATCTTTCAGGAAAAGTAAGGGAAATCTCATAATTGCGGACATAGGATATGAAAACGTGTGGATAAAGTTCAAGAGAATATGTGGTTTAGTTCTTCTTTCCATGAGGGCGAAGTAAGGAAATGAGCCATCTTTTCAAGTTTAATGTTCTGTGACTATATATTTTATACTATCTAATGTGATTAATTTATTCTCTGTCAAAATCTTAGGTGTGCCATATATTCAGTTATGATAGAATAGCAGATGCTTGCAACAAAAAATATTATTGTCCCTGCCATCTCTTTCTTCTAATTTGGATAGCGCTAACTGTTCAGCTTCAGCACGTAAGTAGGTAAACATGTGGCTCAAATTGTGAATACTACCAGGCAGAAGACAATTGGCTGTATGTGTTTGGGAAGAATGCAGCTGCAGCTGGTATGGGTTCACTTTTCATTTTTATAACACCTGGACTAAACAAAAGTGTCACATTCTCAACCTATGAATTGAAAAAAAAAATATTTAAGAGAGTCGGTCAGTCATGTGTTTTGCTTCCTTACCTGGAGAGTCTGGACTTTGAAAACTGGGGGTGTAAGGTCCTGGAAAGGGGAGGTGCTTCACAGAAGAGAGATTCCCAAAGGAAGAAGTGGTCTTGGGGAAAATATTGGGGGAGAAGGAGGGAGAAGGGAGGGAGAAGGGGGGACACGGAGAGAAGAAATTACAGGAAGAAGGTGAAGATTGAGCATGGAGAATAAAGCTGGGAAGTAGGGAAAGGTCCCAGAGGTGTGTGGACTCAAATGCTGGTGATTCCCAAGTATGGAGAGTACCAGTATAACATTCTGCTCAGCTTCCCTGGGTGAGCATCCACCTCCATCTGGGAACAGGAGACCCAGGGAACCTGGTGTGGTGGGGGGAGACAGTGAGCAAGTGTGCTAGAAACTGAGTCAGGTGTAAGGGAATATTTCAGGTTTTTAAATTCTATTATCCAAATCCACTTAATCTCACCTTCTTTCAGATTTGGGAATCACTCAAATTTTTCTTACTAGAAAGTTATGTTTGCCTTACTATAAATTGCATTTGACTTTGACTTTCCTTCTTTAAATGTCTAGTGTGTTCTTAATGCTTAATTTTAAAGTTACACTGTACTTTAAAAGATTTTAAGAATTGCCTTAGTGATGTGAATGAAAAAGTGTATATTTTTCAGTCATAATAACAAAATCCTTTGATATGTAGTTATTTACTCTCATATAGTCACACAGGATTGAGATTTTCATACATTTCACCAATTATTACTGTATTCAAGAGTGTGCTCATCCAGATGCTATATCCTCTTGAGTCTGTATTTACATCTGACATATAGCTATACTTTTAGATTTAAATGTGTATATATGGCTTAATTTATATCCTATTATTTCTCAAAAAGAAAAGGTCAGTGTAGTCCAAAATTAATTAATTAAATTATTTATTTTTGAAGCCTTGTTTCAGAGTCAAGAGGAGAAGAAATAAAATTGGATCTGAAATACCCTGTGACATTCATATTTTTGATCTTCCTTTCCCTGGAAAGGATTAAGACCTGTATATAGATACCTGAATAGGAAACGACCTCATTATTTTTTCATATTTTGTCTCATATAATTATGTCCTTCTTCAGACACACTTTTGATCTATGTTACCATGCATAAATCATATCTGAGTTCTCAGAGCAATCTGACCTTGGGAAAATTGGGCTCTTTCAGGTACAAACTCTATTTCAGTAAGTCAATATAGGTTTGTAGAGATTTAGTTGCAAAAAAGGTTGGAAATAGGAGGACATTGTTTCTTTTGCAAAGTTTCTTATTAGATTAATTTATGAAGTCTAAGCATACCTAATTTTGTGCTGGTAAAATGACCTACTAGCAAAACCTTTCAACAAATACAAAAACTCGGTAATAAAATCTACTCTTCTCCGAGTCTCAAAATATCAGAGGTAAATTCCTCATCTACATTGAACTGTTTCTGAGATTATCTTATTTCCTCTCAGTCCCAAAAGGAATGCACAAGACAGGGAGCAGGGAAGAAAATACAGTTTCCTGTAAAACCTCATGAGCATTTATTGCAGAAACCTTAAGATTAGCAAAGCTGTAGGGGAAAAGCTAAATCAGAAGCATTTGATGGTGATTTGATGATCACAGTTTGCCTAAACACTATAATTTATCATGTACTAAACCATTCTCTTGTATATCTGAAAGCATTTAATCTAAATAACAAATTTCTTTTAACTGACCTTTTGGATACCCACATGTGAAGGAAAGGACTTGTATGAGATTTTTTCCAATCATAAGGATTAATTTGGGTACTGGTGAAATGAGGTGCCATGGAAACTGAGTACTTTCTAAGTCTGCTCAGTGGACCTGAAGGAAATGAACTGATGAAATATCTTGCTGGGCCATGAGGTCAGCCTCCCTGATTTACACAGAGCATGTGCACAGCACCTACATGAGGTCAGATGCAGTCTTCATCTATCCCAAGACTCTCTGACAGTTACCCAGAGCAGCAGTTTAGTGAAAATAAGCAAGAGAAATTCTCTTATCCTATTTTTGTCTCAGACAGTGGGAAGAGGTCTCGTCCCTTTTTTGAAGAAATTCAATCATAAACCTTCAAGGAACTTCTTCCCATTTTTTTGCACCTTATGAATGTTTAATTCTGAATGGCAGTGGTCACTGAAGAATGTTTCTTCCCTACATTCCCTTGGTTTGGTGTAACCAAGCTGGCAAGTGTAGAGTATGGGAGACAATGTTGTTAGCATTTGTGCCTCATTTAGCATCTCACAAGAATTCTTGCGATAAGAACAGCTAGTTTCAGGTATTTTGGTATCTAGTCTCTTCACTTGTTTCCATGCCCATATAATGTCTTAGAATCTGTATGGAGAGTACTGAGGTTGGTAGGTCACCATCTCCTACTTTAGAACACTGCAATAATTTTCCACCACATACTCTTCCCATGAATGGAACTGATCTAAGACTCATTACAAATATTGGATATTTACTTTTAATTAAAAAATCAAGATATATTAGTTGACTGCGTAATGACAACAATTTTTTTTTCATCCATAGAAAATTCAATCCTATCGTGTATCTGTAAGATTTCCAGTAAATACAAGAACTAAACCCATGAGATGGATATTAGTGAATCTTCATTTAATACTTTGTAAAGTTCTCATCGCCCTTATTCAATAAAAGTTAACTCTAAGGGTCTTAGAAAAAAACAAATCTATAATGATCAAGAGGAGAAAAGCTGTACTGTGAGTAAGGGGAAGAATAAAGGATGTGCTAAGTAATGTTACCTATATCAAAGGCAAGGGGTCTAGGATTCTTTGGGGGTTCTGCCAGTATGAATATGGGGAACAAAGAGCCTTGAAACAGCTTCAACTCATTAAGGATTAAAAATAACAAAGATGTAACTAGGCTCTAAGAGAAAAATTAATTCTTTGTAATTTTAGGTCTCTAACTTGAATCCTCTGAGTCACCACTTACTAGATAACTTATATCCTCACTGGAAAGTTCTTAGAATCCCACATGAATGGGACAATTTGCACAGAGAGGATATTTCTATTTCACAGTTGAAAATTCATATGGGTATTTGTGTACCTGAATCTTATTCATAGGGGTCTGTATTTTGATAATTTTTTAATCAGCAAATCAGATCTAAACATGAGTTAGGCAAATAATTACCTTCATGGCTCTGTGACTGCATGATCAAAAAAAAAATGTAATGAGAAGAAAATCTTTATATAAGATACTAGCTGAAAGTATTGTTTTCTTTAAACATGTGCACAGAAATATGATTGACAATTAGGAGAAAATAAAGATTAGTGCAGAAAAGAAACAAGAATTTACTGGTAACTATGTCTGAAAAAAAGCACAATCTTAGTTGAATTATCTCTCCTACAGTCATAGGTACAGAACTGATGCAGAAAAAAGAGTGGTAAAAACAGAATGAATATTTTGACTGTGTGGGAATACTTGTGCTACCTGGATAGTTGCAGGAGGCATAAACATGCATAAATAAAAGATATATAAATACAAATACATTGAGATCAAATTTTGAACACAAGATTAATGAAAGCACAATTATAAAAAAATCAAACACTTAAAGAGAAAACAGGCTTATAAAGATGATGAAAAAGTGTTTTAGAAACAGTTTTAGGATTTTGTGTGAGATATGAGCACAAAGCTATTTGTTGATTTGATTGCCATGCCAGGGTAACTTTGTCTCTGCCAAAGCAGAGGTTTTTCATTTTCTTCACTCTGTGACCTTTTAAAATTGCAGGACTTCAATGGCAACCACTTTGGAACATCCATCATCCTCACTGCAGCTGCTCCAATGTCCCTGAGTACATGGGTGCTGAAATGGGAAAGAAATTAACAGTTCATTTGTGAAAAGTGTGCTTTCTTCCCCAAGTGCCTGATGAGACTTCTCCCTCCATGTGTCTCTTGCAGATAAATCAGCATTCATACTTCACTGCACAAAACCTAAATAAAATAGCAAAAGTATTCAGTAAAATATCTGGAAACAATGAAGAGAAGTATAGAAAATTATTTTGAGTTCCTGAAACAAAGGAAAAGTGAACAATTAACATTATAGAAACAATATATGTATTTCAATGACAGACAGGTCAATAAATAACATATACAGAATAAAATTTTCCTATATGTAGTATTCAACTAAGACATTAAACATTAGAAATTAGAAAACTAATAATTAACATTAAAAAAAGAGTAACCATAGAATCTTTGTCACAGTTCAGACATTCCAATTTAACTTAAGCAATATTTAAAAGAAAAATAAATAGTATTCAGCTCAAAATACTGGTCATCTGCTGCTGTTTAAGGGCTCATACTGTACATGGAGAATTCAGCTCCATCCTTAGACTAAAATCGCATTTCATCTTTTCAGTTTGTCTGGGCTTTTACTAGTTCCTAAAGACTCTTAGCAGAAATAAGTCCAGAAAATAGTCTTTAAGTGCAGTAGATAGAAATTATTCACAACAACATGGATAAGTGATACATGGTTCCTCATGTGTTCTGTATTGTGTCTGTGGCTGTCTAGTGCATGTAGTCTTTAAAATGGGGAGACAAATTTTTATAGACTTGTTCACTTTTGGAAGTTACTCCAGTGAAGAGACTTTAGCAACAAGTGCCTGATCTGTGCATGAGACATGTGTCACAGACAACATTATCAACAAGTATTCTCACTTACCAAATTTTTGGCATGCCTGACCTGATCCTGACACTGACTGTGACCTGACCTGTGTACACCACACACACGCTGTTATGTAGCACACAGCTTAGCATGGGCTGCAGGTGGTGGTGATGGTAGTGTACCCCTAGCCACTGTAATGTGGCAGAGAGGAGAGAAGGAGGAGATGGTTTCAGAGAGCTTTTAGAGGAAGGCATAGACACCATAGGGGAGAGTATTATGACAGAGCCAGAAGGATCCAGGGATGCAGTGTACTCAGCAGCACTGGCTGTCTTCCATGTGTGGGTAGGCAGGTGGCACCTCCACTGTCTCTGGCTACAGTGTCTCGGTAGTCTGGAAAGTCAGAAGAATGCAGTTTGAATGAAAAGACGCACAAGGTTTCCATACCTGCATCCTTTAGTTTTTGCACTTATGTGGGCATGATATTAAAGTGCACAGATCCTGGGCTGCTCATAGCAGTGGCAACCATGACTTGCCTCTCGTTACCACAGCTATACTCAATAACAGCTCTTTCTAGGTGTGGCTGTTGCACACTGGGCTGCTTGAATCTCTTGAGTATCTACTCTGGTGTTTCTCAGGAGAGTAACTCTGCCACTGTGGACAATGGAGTAAGAGCAATAGAACTTTCCACAGCAATGGCCTCAGCGGGCCTGGTGCTCTGAAGTCATCCTCCAGTGTGTCCTGATAGTATAATGTATCCAAAATAAAGTCATGTCTCACAAGGGACAACTTCCGACATGCTGGAACAGATCGGTGTTAGATACAAGAAAAGCTGTAATTGTAGTCAAAATTGGTGTTGCATTGAATTCAGTGGGAAAACTATTTTAGTGCATGGCACCACACTATATTGTGATTGTTGAGAATTCTACAGATGCATACAAAAAAAGAAAGTGTTACCTCATAAATGGTATATTAACATCAATCATCTTCTGAGCTTTTGTAAGAACTTCAGGTTTTCCAGGTTGTTTTTGGAAGCCAGGGGCCATACTTTCTCAAGTCTTATGAAAGTAAACTTCAGCTGTAGTGAGATAAAGTATGCTTCTCTAAGTGTCATCTAGAGAGCTGTGTGTCTTAATATGTTGAAACATTAGGTTGCAAATTATGGAAAAGTCCATGAAGTTTCATTGAAGATTTAGATGTTTCACTTTTCAGCCCATTGTACTCAGGCCTCAGTAAATCTTTAATTTAATTACTTCCTGTTTAATAATTGATGTTTCAGCTGCAAGTCCTTTATATTTATATTTTACAAAATGATTAATATAAGAGTTTTTTATACATGAAGATCCTAACTGAGTCCGTGTTTTTTGGTCAAATTCCTTGTTACTCTACTGGGTTATTATAAAACTAAGGCTTAGATGGGGAGGAGAAAATTTGTTTTAACTTTACCTCCATAAGGACTGACTAAGACCCCAAATAGCTTTAGGCTATTAATACTCCAGAGTTTTGTGCTAGAGATTGCAAAAGCTTTAGCATCCAACAGGCAATTAAAGAAGAATCAAAAAGCAAAATGTATAAGACTCTATTTCTTGATATTCCCTAGAGTCACCAGTATTAAAAAAATGCTTTCCATGTTCCTGGAAATCTCTGATCAGTGAAAAATTGTCATTAAAAAGAAGATAGTAATAAATGCAATTCTATTTTTCTTATCTATGGCAATCAAAATTAATAAACATGTCAATTCTTATGAAGGATCCCAGCACGACATACTTCTGATTATCAATATTAAATACACTGGAAGTACACTTATAAGCAACTTTTATGGTTTTCAGTTTTGCAACATCCTTATTACTCATCTTGCCATCATCAAATAGTAAAATTGTTTCTATCTTCTGTCAGGCCCCAAAAAACTTGCTCGATGAGGCTTTTGAAAGGGCCTACAGTTGTTCACATACTCTAAGTTAGACACATCGGAGAAATACTGAAAAGATATTCTCAAGAGGTCAAAATAACAAAAATAGACTTCACTGGCAACTTTAGAAAATCAGAGAACTTTGGCAAAAGATTTTGTGCAACAATCAATCAACATAAAATGCTTCTCAAAGCATTAACTTATCCCATTCAATTTAGCAAACTCTGAGACCACTAGATTTTAAATTACTCAAAAAATTTCAAGAAGAGGGAATTAGAGGAGGAAGAAAGATAGCAAAGATATAGGAAAAGACACGTATAGATACCAATTAATGTGTTCCAGCAGTGTTCTGCTGATAGAAATTCCAAGAGGAGGAAGGTTAAAGACGTGTCCTCATCTCATGTTTGGCCTTAAATACCCCTTGGACTCTCTGGGCCCTTCCCCCAAGTGGGATTCCAGTAATTTGGCCACTCGGGTGCTGAGCTAGGGCTCCTGTGTGCTTGGCATTGGCAGCCACTGCCAGGCTGGGTTACAGCCTCTAGGGAAGGGGAGCGCAGGGCTGGGCATCACTTCACCAGAGCAAGACCCGACCTTCCCCTTCCTCTCCCCACACAGAGGCCAAAATATCTCAACACATCAATCTTTCCAGCCTCTCACATCTTCATGGACAAGAATGCTATAATGAGTTTTTATGTCCTTTGTTTTTTAATTTTGGGGTTTGGATTTTTTCATTTTCCTGGAGTCTCATGGGAGCAACGCAAAAAATATTTTTGCCACAGTCAGCAAACAGCATTTAGGAGCAAGGACTGTACCTCTTGAAGGTACATTTAAAACTGTTTTAGTTCAGGACTTTCTAAATTTACTTGAATATTCAATGCCAGCACCTTGGAGAGCTTCATAAATTTAGCAGAGATTTATTTTTAATATTGCAAGATGGTAGGTGTAGTCTTTCCAAGGTCATGCTACAAACTGACAGATACCCTCTAGCTATTATAAAAATAAAACAATATTCATTATGCAAAAAAACCTGAAACCCAACCAAAAAACAAAAGCAACAAAAAAACCCCAACCTTAAAACCCCCAACCTTAAAACCCTCACAAAACTTGGTATTGTGCCATTGTCTGAAGAGGAAAATAAATGTGATGCATGTTCCAAAAGGAAGTAACGTCTTCACTCACTCTTACCTGAGCCCAAACACCTTTTGCAGTGCTTTAAAGTGGACAAATACTGGAATCAGAACATGGATATCCTTGGATATACTTTGGACTGGACTCTTTTCTGTAAAGACGGCAAAGCAGAGCTGCTTAAATATTTACCTCAAATGTCCAGAGAGACACACATCTAAAATGAGAATTTATCTGAATTTGTTTGATACCATTAGCATAGAAATGATGATGATGATGATGATGATGATGATGATGCTGATGATGATGATGGCGATGATGATAATTGCTATCAACAATAACAAGTAAAAAACCCCAACAAGCTGAGATATCTCAGTTGGAAAAACCCTTTGAACATCTGTGCTGTGTAATATATTCTTATACTGTGTGTACCAAATATATGCAAGTAAAACCAAGATGACAACAAGCCATGGCTGAAGTGCAAAGAGTAGATTTATTCCATTGTGTCTCTGGCTGGAGGATTCCGAAATACCAGCTGAGACATATACCCTGCAAAGCTCATCTTAGCAGAGGCAAACATGTTAGGGCCTGATCCCTGCATTACATATCAAAGGGCCTGAACCACATGCAATCTTTCACCAGCTGGTGTTTTACAATCTTCAAACCCTCTTATCTCCCTTTCCCCTTTTATAAGGAGGCTCCAGTCTGTGGAAAAGCGTTTTAAGTCTTTAACAACATCCTGTTATGTACTCTGAGAAAATTCAGTTTCTTTTTCAGCAGATGAAAACAACCCAAAGCAAACACAAATATGTGAATTCTCTCACAATCAGTACTTTCTAACATCTCCCAGGTGCAAGGTTGGTCTTTGAGTGAAAACAATTCTAAAAGCAACTAATTTTTCTCTCTCCTCACCATTCTTATGTTTTTCAACCCTTTTTTTCCCCCCACATATACCATTTTAAGGAAAGGATAATCTGCTTGTGGTACTGACATTGATAATTGTTTCATTAGTTACACAGGGAAGCTTTAGAGCCAGTAGTCAGTGATGTGTTCATTTAGTCAGGTGTCAAGTGAATGGTTAACCATGAAGTTCAAACAAGGATCACAGCAAATCCTGCTATTGGTGCTCGAAGGCACATCTGTGTTTTTGTCAGGGGGTTTAAAACTGATGCCTTAGAGGCAGAAAATGAAGGTATGGCAGGGGAAGATCCATTTAATTTTCTAAATGAACCCTTTGGGTATCCTCAGGTTTATAAACAACTTCTGAATTATTATCTTCAGTGCCATGGGTACGGTAGGGCCAGAGAGCTGCACTTAAGTAACCAGTATGTGGCCAGTTGTATCACTTCCTTTCTTTCCTGCAGCTAATGAACCCTCCTTGGTTGTGTATCTTTGGCTGACAGGAATCAGTGTCTCTTTATCAACTTCAGTTATTCAATGGCTCATAATGGAACTCTTTGGACCTAATTTCTTTGATCTTATAGAATGATGAAATGTTGTTTATTTGGAGGTGGGGGGAAAGGATTCTTAATGAAGAGATCTCATGGCTTCCTTTGGCTCCCACCCTCATTACCAATTTATCTGAGCCCCAAATATAAACAAGTAAGGACAACACAGAGTGAGTCACTGCCCCAATTTCTGACTCAAATAATATGATTTTGAATTATTGTAGTCTTTTCCCCCTCTGACTGTATACATTTGCTTATAAGAAAAGACTGAGAAATTTGAAAATACCACAACATGTGGTTAAACATCAATGCTTCTAATGATAATTACTGTTAGAAATATGTGTCTATACATCAAAGAAGCAAACTAGACATATGTAAAAGAGCAAAAAGACAATCTCAACAGTCTGACTGTTGTCTGGTTAGCCTAGAGATACAAAAATGGTGGGTAAAGAAAAAAAGGGAAACAAAGACTTGGCAAAAGCTGTACCAATATTGGCACAGCCTTAAAATAGCCGCAGTATTTTTTTTTTTTTTGTCATGTGTCTTTCAAGAGCTATTTGTTCAACTTTATCTTAATTCTAAAATGGAGATTTATTTTTTGTCTGATTGTAAAATATCCCTGCTAAAACCCAATAACTATAATATTTCTTGATGGAAAGGGCATCTATAGTCTGAGTAGAATGTGATTGGTCATATTTGCTTCACACTGCCTTTCTGGAAGTGTATTTGGCCTCCTGAGACATGCCAGAAATGAGAAAGAAGTATTTTATTACTATGAAGATAGTGGTGAGATACATGGCTATTTTATAACATTCACTTCAAATGAGTTTTTCTCCTGGAAATAAAAGTTTTCTTGTCTTTATTAAATTATATTTAATTTAATTTAATACCATTTGAAGAGTATTGCATTACTATGAAATCTGGTGATTGTGATGCCTTTTTCAATCTAGAAATGAAACTTGAGATAATTTTTGTATAGTAGGTAATATAAAAGTGGATCTTCATTGGAGCTCCAGGGGCAGTTATGGAAGAATGTCCACAAAAGCCCACCCCCACAGGGGTAAGTACATTTTTATAGGTTTTAGGAAATCAGCATAATTGATAAAAGGCACCAGTTAGGAGGACAAGTGGTGAGGCAATTCCCCCCAGGTCAAGCCCCTTCTCTGGAGCCCCCCTTCAGCACTAGTTGTACTTTGTCCATGAGAATGTATCTCAAAGAGCTGTTCTCAGCCTTGGTTCCCAGGAAGAACCAAGGGGTTCTTGTACCCCCTGGGGCTTGGAGCTCCAGAATTTGTTTTGTCTTTCTGCTTAGGGAAAGGCCATGGAAAAGTACTGGGAAAACTAGCTACAAATGCAAGAATAAGCTATGGAGCTCCAAATACATATAAAGAATACAGAGAATCTATAAAAGAAAAAAAGGTAAAAACCAATAAACATCAATTCTATACTTTGTATAAGCAACACCATATTCAAGTAAACTTTAATTACAATAAATATATAAAAATTAATTTATAAGATCATTAACTATATTTCATTGTGCTTTTTTTATCTTGAAAACTATACTGATTCTTCCCCCTCCCTTGGGAACTTCAGAGACAGAGACAAAACAGAAATTAGTCTCCTAGATTAGGTTATTTTGAAAGACACGAAGAAAATGAGACACGCAGGCTTTGTGTGCCCTCTATTCCATCA
>VZSE01027395.1:3246729-3543802 GCA_013398275.1 Promerops cafer
ATTACTAGTTAAAAAGAAAATGTTCAGGGCACAGATGGTGAACAGGAAAAATAGTTGTTTAAATAAACTTATAATTTAGTATGAGACCAAAATAAGTTGTTATGAGTCTATTTCTCTGCTAAAGAAAAAGCAACATAACGAAACCATTAGAGAAGTCAGGTATAGAAGAACCTTCCCATGGGAGAAATAAAGACGACAAAGAACCTTAGAAGTAGATAAGAGCCTGATAATTGCTGGCAGGTGACAAAGGTGTAGTTGGTGGGGGACTAAATTAATTGAGGCAGAAAGTCATTGGCTCTTATGTTTCTCCAACAAAGAAAGTTATTGTTAT
Source organism: Promerops cafer (assembly GCA_013398275.1). Lineage (NCBI taxonomy): Eukaryota > Metazoa > Chordata > Aves > Passeriformes > Nectariniidae > Promerops > Promerops cafer. The sequence continues at coordinate 3,247,061 of VZSE01027395.1, forward strand.
GTATTACATAAAAATGACCTCTCTCTAAAAATTGTCTCTCAATTTCAACATATCAGCATTTGAAAGGTTATTTTAAATATGCTGTGAAATACTGAAATTATCAGTGTAGCAAGCTGTTCTGCATGCCACATTTTTTATTTCAGCAATAGTAAATTATTAGTTTTGTTGTCTCTGAAGAAGTGCAAGAATTTTGTGGACATTTCATGGATGTTTTTGTTTTCCACTTTAAAAATATGCTCTGGCTTTAATTTTGCCCTCTAGAGAACTAATAGTCATATTGTATTTCTATTTCTAAACTTGTATCGTTATAGCAATTTGCAATTGCACAGTAGTTTTAATGTTTAAAACTACTCCATACAGTCATAATGCAGAGACTGCATTATGTTTAGAAAAACTTACGTGTTTGAATCTTACTCACAGGATTTTCTTTCTTTCTGCCCCTTCTGAAGGCCCATGCGGATGATGAAGTATTTGGAAGGGGATTGGATGCTTTAGTGCAATTGAGTGCTGTTGTTGGCCCATCTCTTAATGATCATCTTAAGCTTCTACTCACAAATGTAAGTTTTTAATGCTGTAATAAAAAATCATTTGTATTTTCATGGCACTCTTGTTGAGATGTTACTATAATATCTGCACAGATACAGTGGAGGACTCAGCAGTTCCATGAAAAGCATTATTTCATATAGTCCCCTGAGTCCTTCGTTCTTTTATAATAGGGTGACTTAGAAAGTTCTAGCAAGGTCCAAAAACTGTTGTTAATATAAACTGGAGAATAATGGAAGACTTCTCTCTACAATTTATGAAAACATCCAGATGCCTTTTCTTTGGAGGAAAATACATTGCAAAATGAGTTTTTAATTTTAAGTCTGAATATCTTAACAAAACCATGAACATTTCAATACATTAACAGAAGCAAATATTCCCACTCCTTTCAGGTGGGAATTCTGCAAAAGGAAGTTTTCATTATATAAGCTTTGAGTGGGATTATGAGAAGTATTTTTATACCAAGTCATTCTGAGGACATCCTTTCTCTGTCAGACAGGCTTTTCATGGTTTCTTTTAACCTGCTTGCAAAGTGCACTTTTACAGTAAAATAAAAGGACCTTTTTTGACAATCAATACAGAGAGAAGTTACAGCAGGTTTTTTTTAAGTATTTCCACTAAAATAAATCTCTTTCAATGCACATGAAAAAAAAGTTAACTTTTCACGTGGACAACTCTTTAAGAATGAATTTTTTTTAAGGTGGGTATTTCTTTCAAATTTGTTTGGTAAAAGAAAAAGAAATAATTTTGTGGGTTAACAGATCAGTTTTCTTTGAATTTAAGTTTCTCTTCAGTTAACTTTTTATTCCATTTGCTTTTATTGAGTTCCATACTTTGACATCAGTTACAAGTTATAAAGTAATGTTTCTTTATGGCTTTAATTTTGCAAAGGTAAGATGGAATAAAGTAACAAAATAGGTTATTATTGCCTCTTTGCATATATTGTACTATATTGTACAACAAACCTCTTTATTTTACTTTTCCGATAGCTTTTAAAGAGATTGATGGACAAGAAATATAGAGAAAAAGTTACTGTTGCTTTACAAAAGTTGGAGCACTGTGGTGGAAAGGTGAGTTAATCAGATGTTTATTCAGTAATCTACACTTTTGAATACAATTTTGTCAAAACAGCTTTCATCTCTGGTTTTGTTGCCATGTTCTTGCTTCAGTATGGCTGGGATACATGCTTGGTGTTCCATTTTCTGGGACTAAGTATGTTTCTCAACAAGACTTACTCTTGCAAAAAGTTACTTTTTGCTGTTATTGATGATGCCTGCCTGTTCCCACTAATAGTTTATTGTTTATGCCATTTCCTGAGGGAATCTGACACTCACATTCCAGCCCACCCTGGTTAACCCAGAGTTTGGATCTGCAATGGCTATAAATCAAAAAGATGCTCTAAGTAATAGATGGCAGAGGTTTCTTCTGTTGAACATTCTTTTGCCAAATGTACTGTACATTGTGCACAAAGGAGAAAAGGAGAAAAAATGAGGAGTACTTGCTTAGATGTTCATCTAGAAAATATATGCTTTCTTGACCCTATGAACAGTTGTTTGTGTTGTATTAAATGGTTGTTCACAAAGAACAGGAATAACCTGAGGAGTAGGGGCCATACATGCAGGCCTGGCAGTACTGAGCTTGTGTGCCGTAGCCAGTAGGTTCCCAAATAATCAGCAGTTGCCTCTTCCTTTTTGTGTGTGTGCTCCTGTTCATTTAAGAGCAGCAGAAGTGTTTGTATTACAGACTTGAGAAACGTCATGAAAAATGAAGGAGGGTGAGCGTTTTTTATTTATATGAAGTGAGACAAGAAAAGGAAAATTACATCTTGTCTTAATGTTCTGAAAATTTAGGTCTAGATAATATAATTATTCCAGTGAGTCATTAACCTCTAATTCTTCTGTCAGTCCCCTGATTTCTTATAGTCTTACCTGTTTTGCGAGTAGTTCTTTCTGTATATCTTTTAAAAACACAGTAATAAGGTAAAGCAGAAAAACCTTGAAACAAACTACTAAATTATGGTTACAAGCAATATTATATAATCCTACCAATTAATTTATCAAATTTATTTTCTAAATTAGTTATAAAGCATATGATTCTTACTTTTGTTAAAAGTCCCTTCCAGAACATCATTCCTCTACATAAAAATCCTTATTATTTCATGTCTATATTTATGCCTCCTTTTAGGTATGAGTTTACATGTCCCTTCTTTTGGATGTTTACTCTCCAGCATTAGTTATCACAATGGTGCATTTTCTCAGTTCATTATTTTAAGCCCTTTTGACAGTAAATTTCTCAGCAAATACTAACTTTTTCGTTTTCACTGTTTGATAATAGCAAAGATAACTAAGTAAAAATTGTGAATTATGCAATTTATAGAGATTATATGAATATTCATATGTAGTGCTAGTGCCCCTTATTTTGTTTAAATTTGTTTTGTTTTCTTCAACAGGCAGCTGTGACTATCATCAAATCTAAAATTCCAACCTATTGTTCTATATACTCTTGAACAAGGACTCTGTAATGATTTGTGCTGTAAGGTGAAGTTTGGAAAGAAACTGTCTGTAAATATCATTGACACTTATTTGGGGTATGATGTATTCTCTTACAATAATAATTATTAGTATGATGGAGAGCAGGAGCCCTATCAGTTTCTGAATATGTAAGTATGGAAGACTTTCTTTGTATATTTGTATGTGCATTGGGCTTACAATGACACTGATTAATGTGCTATTATTTCAAAAGCAGAATAAATATTGATTCTTATTTCATTTTAAATTACAATTTCGTTTATTATATCTGCAGTGCTTAATATGTTTTATATATTTGTGTGATGCAAAAGAATTTGGTTGTAATTACTTAAATAAAATATATTTAAATACTTGGTGCTAAGTTGCATATGTATAGCTACTTTTGAAATACAAAACTTCTTTTTTGACACAGCACAGATGGATGCATTTAGGTTCATGGGGACTAGGTTAGACATACAACTGTGAGCCCTCACAGACTTCTTCAGTCAGCTTTTAAAAGTGTGAAGCTGAACCCAGTAAACAGGCAGCATATGGTCCAAAGCTGAACTTGCTCAGTGCATTCTCAGCGTGTTGTTTTGAGAGCCTGGAGAGGCTCTGGAGAATACAGTGTAGAGGCATCAGTTTGCTCCACAGAGCCACAGCTGAGGTTTTGCTCAGCTAATTAGTTCCTGTTAACTTTGAACCTACTGAATGGGAGCTGGATGGAGGAGGCAACTTTGGAGTACTTACACTGTGCTCCTTTTGCATTGAGTTCAGTAGCAATACAGATATGCTTGGGATTTGCTTGTGAATTCAGGTCCAAACAAGTTAATAAACTTCTGAACATGGAAGCTATAAAAATATGAGTTAAAGACAAAAATAAGATTGTACAAGCCAGCTTACTTGGCTGTCAAGCTTTGGAGGGTACAGCATTTGTCCATTAATGTATTTGAATTTGCCTGCAAAATAATTCCTAATTGATTCTTGTAATAAATACTGTTCAGGGATATGTTGTATTTGAGTACACTGTGAGGGAGAGTTAACTGAAGTAACAAAATTTGCACAGAATGTTTTCCCCGGAGAAATATTCAATTCTGGCATTTAAAATTGTTAGAAAGGATGTTTTTGGTCATAAGAAGATGCTGATGCATAGAGTATTAAGAAAAGTCTGTCATGTGAAAGCAATTTCAGAAGTTTTTTTTTAAATTACACAGCCTGACTAAAATTCTCTCCAGGACCGATCTCTGCCGAGATCAGAACTGTGCTAAGTCAAGATAAATGTATTTATGGTTTAAAAAGAAAGACAAAACTTCTTCAATAAGCATTTTTTGCCAGCAGGTATTTAACAACTCAAAAAATTGATCATGGTCCTTTTTTTCTTTATGTTTACTTTATTTTTTTTTTTACAAAATGTGCACATTTAGTTTACACAAACACGCTACAGCAGATTTCAGGTGTACATGTATTGTACTACTCTTATCCTACACTGGTGATAGCAGAGCAGCCTTCAACATGCCTCTAACATCCCATCTCTACACCAGAATAGATACCTGATTTATTTTTACAAAAGAATACTTGTAACCTTCTTTCTACTTCATTAATCCCCTTTCACACTTTCTGCAGCAATGTCACAATGAAGGTTGGCCTATCTCTGATAGCATTTCACCTATTTTGAAGTATTGGCATAGACTCCGTGGACAATATATCTTAAAAATTACATGGATGGAGGGGCAGTGTTATATTTTATATGCATACTTTCTTAGAAGAATCTTTCTAGGTTCAGAATTAAGTAGCTTCAATCTTAATGAAGAAATGATCTTTAAAAATGCAAAGCATTTATCACATAGAGATGATATATAGCTAAAGTTTTCATTGTTTTCCTGGTGTCATAGTTAAAGGTATTAAAAAAAGATGAAATGGATTTTAGCCTCTAGCAGTCATTATTAGTAGATGTTACTATGTAGTGATGTTCATTCTCAGCACTAAAGTGGGATGGCAGTTTCAAAAGTTCATGCCTATTTCTTCATTAAAGGCAGAAAGACACCTACTTAGGAAAGCAGTGTTAGGATCCAGTTAAGGTTTCTTCATGAAAAATTGGAAGTCAGAAGATCCTTATTTTAAGCAAAGAACTTTGCAGACACATCCAAGAAGAATAAAAAATACAGTATATAGGACTCCTGACATACATGTCATGATAAATTAAGTGCAGATTTATTAGGTGAGATTGAGAGAAGCTTAGTCTTATTTTTTAGGGACTGAGAATACCCATAAGCAATTTTTTTTGTTCTCAAACAGCTCTTGCTCTCAGTTATCTGTTTAGTTATGTTTGGGTGTTTTGGGTTTTTTTCTGAAGAGAAAAACAAGTTAAAGTTGGAAGGCAATTGTAGCCAGGTGTGCACTGCACATTGATTATAGCATTTTAACTCAAAATATTATCAAAAAATAAGGACTACACCATAGAAATATGAAAGAAAATAAATTGTAATGCCTCTGTATAAATTAGAAGCTAGAGATTTAAGAAATACACTTCAACACCTGGAGCTCAGTCCAGCACAAATAAGTAGCAAAACTAAGAATATTTATTTAATCTCCTTGTGATTGTATCTATTTTAACTAGGGGTTGGAATGATAATAAAGGTGCGTAATGTCAATTCTATTTTGTTTGAGTTTGTAGTAAGAACCTAATTTTTCAGCACAGTCCTATTAACTAAGTAGCCACTGTGGAAGTGCTAGATTGTGTAATTTAGAAAGGGGTTTTTATTGGGAAGAGTTTATAATAAAAAATTTACTTGCATAATACATGTCTCAGTGTAAAGCTGAGTAACTTTATTTATGATAAAGTGGGAAATCCATTTTTTAGATAATGTTGCAGAATAGCTCATATTTGTCCATTAGTTGTAGACCTAATGTCTTCATTAAATCACATTTTCAAAGAGCTGCATGGATCGCATTATATTCTCATCCTGTAAAAAAAGACAACACAAAACCAAAAATTACTCACCATTACAAATGTAGTTGCTGGATATCTATACTGAAATATGGTAGAACATTTTCGTTAAATGCAACATTTTTTTCAGCTTGTTTGGAGAAATGTTTAGCAGGAAAAGGTTGTTAATGGGTCCATGCTTAAATAAGTTTTTCTGTATATTGAAACCAAAACTACTCTGTCAAGAATACCATATCATATTAAGAAAATGAGATCTGTAACATTTCTGAGGTTATTATATTCAAGATAACAGAATGCACCTAGACAATATATACTCATGGAATAGTTGTATCAAGTGTGAATCTGCACATGTAATTGCTAGTCCTGCTCACAGTACACAGGATCCTTTTTGCAATCCTAGGGCTTCTGCTGCATAGTTAGGGATGACTAAGAAAAATAGACTGACGTGTGCACCATTGCATGAGCCAAAATCACTCAGTTTGATAAGTATCACCACAGTACTCTTCAGGTCCTCAATTCAGATTTTCTGTGTGTTCACACTGAAAGATGGTGACTGCTTCTAAATGCTACTTCTGCTTTCTGATTGCTTTGCATTAGGTAATTTTTTAACTAAATATTCATCTTTCGAGTTCTGTATTATACTGATGCATCAGTCTGAGCTCCAGATTTTATCAGTAGGTAACTCTCAGCACAGCAGTAAGCAAAAAATATTTTTCTTTATAATCTTTACCTTTCAGTGTATAGAAGAAAGAGTTACTTGCAATAGCCCGTATTTGTTGGTGTTTCTGGATCAACAGTTGCTAGCACAAAACAATATATATACACAATATATAAGAGTTTATTACATGCTCATTTAGCATTTGCTGGTCTCCACTGTAATGATCCTGCTCTTTAATACTTTCTTCAGAGATAATATAGCCATCTTTAATTCTAATGAATAAAAAGACTGAATTATAAATTATTTTTGGATGTTTCATGAAAGATGTGCATCAAAAGCCCACTTCTTAGAAAGGTTATCTCAATAGTACTCTCCAGTACTGATAAGTATGTGAGATTTCTGTACATTAATCTTCCAGTAACACGTGTTCAGTATCAATTTCCAGTTAAATTAGTCACTGTTCAGTCTAGTGGGTGATTTGCTTTGTAGAAAATGACAAGTCTGAGTAATTAGCTTAATTTATGTTATGAAACATGCACAGTGGGGTTTTTTATCTTTGATTCCTTATGTTATCTGAAGTGATGCTGCTGTAAGGAATGATCTGCATGCTATTTTGTACAGTAAAATAACTTATGGAAGCAATGATATGTAATTTCAAAAATACACTATATAGGCTAATGCTTAAGAATTTTGTATAGTAAAGCTACTATATTAAATTACTTAAAATTTAATGAGCGTTAAAATAAATGATCCTTTTCCTCACTGCATTGCTTTGAAACATCAATAAACTAGTGAATGTCACTGATGTAAGGTTAAGTTTGGTTTAACTTAAGTCACTTGTCATATAATTAGTACAAATGTTTTTGTATATGCATTAGCAACTAAGCTCGGTAAATGTGCAAGCAAACAACATACTCTGAATCTGCAAATTGTTTTGACACTTCCTACCAGTTTTTATATATATGTATTATCATGAATGAAATTGGTAGTTTTCTAAAATCAACTCCATATTTCTGAGGTTGGCTGCTTCTTTACAGAAGACTTCCAATGCCACTCCCTTAGTCAAATGAGAAGAGTCTTCACAAGAAAATACAAGCTTGTCATAATATTTAGAACATGATAGAGGGAGGATGAGAACACTACCCAGTGTCCAGAGAAGGCAGTGCTCAAAGCCTGAATGCTTTACAATTCCCTGTATAACTGTTTCAACACTTTTTGAATGGACAGCCCATTCTTTGCAATGGGACTGTGAATTATGAGCCTTGAACCACCTGTATACCTCAGGCTGTGTAGTGCCACTGCACTGATAGTTGTGCCAAACAAGTGCTCAGCAAAACAACACAATTTTTTAGAAAGGCACACACGTGTAAAATGAGTGCTTAAGAGCACACCAGAATCTCTTGATGCTACAAAAAAAATCTCAGGAACATACCCCAGGAACCTGAAGTAGAACCTCTGTTCAAAGATGTTTCTTGCTGTGCTCCTTCTTGCTTGTAAACTAAGCATGCCACATTTTCTTTAGTTATTGCAAAACAGGAGTAAAAGGGATATACTTCTGCAACTCACGAATTTGGCTTCCAACTCAAAGTAGAGGAAAGCCAATTCTCAGACACTGGCAAATCTTCCCTGAGATAACCTTCAAAGAAAAGGCTCCTGCAGCCTTTCCCTGGCAGAACACAGTTCAGGTCTATTTAAAGATGCAGACCTTACCTTTTTAGACCTCATACCTATCAGGATGTTAACAAAAGGTTTTCCTGCAGCTGTTTTAAAAGCAGCAGCCATGTTCCTTTGTAAAATATGTAATCCTGAAAAGAGCGAAGCCACATTAATTTCTGAACTGAGTTTCTTGAAGGACTTTGAGTGAAACCCAGTCACTAGTGGGATTCTGCAGGGCTCATCCTCTACCAATTCTCTTCATCTTCATTAATGACCTGGATGCTGGACTCAAAGGAATACTAAGTAAGTTTGTGGACAGCACTAAACTGGGAGGAACTGTCAATTCACTCGAGGTCAGGGAGGCTCTGCAGAGAGACGTGGACAAAATATAGAGATGTGCGAATGACGCCATTTAGGTTTTGCCTTTTTTTCTTTTATATATTCTCTGTATTCTTCACGCATATATTTGTAGCTCCATAGTCTATTGTATTAGTGACTAGTTTTCCCAGTACTTTTCCATGGTCTTTCCCTAAGTAGAAAGACAAAACAAATTCTGGAGCTCCAAGCCCCAGGGGGCACAAGGCCCCTGTACTATCTTGGGTCTCCTGGGAACCAAGGCTGAGAACAGCTCTTTGAGATACATTCTCATGGACAAAGTACAACTAGTGCTGAAGGGGGGCTCCAGAGAAGGGGCTTGACCTGGGGGGGAATTGCCTCACCATTTAACTGGTGCCTTTTATCAATTATGCTAATTTCCTAAAACCTATAAAAATGTACTCACCCCTTGGGGGGGGGAAGGGCTTTGTGGACACCTTTCCATAACTGCTCCTGAAGGCTTTCAAATAAAGATCCCCTTTTATCTTACCTCCTTACTAAAATTTTCTGGAGTTTCATTTCCAGGTTGGGCAAAAGGCAACACAATCACCAACCATATGAAGTTTAACAATGGCCAGTCCTGGATTCTGCACCTGGGATGGGGCAATCCTGCTTGTGTGTATAGACTGGAGAACGTGAGGCTGGAGAGCTGCACTGTGGAAAGGGACCTGGGCATCCTGGTCAATGGAGCGTTGAACATGAGCCAGCAGTGCCCTGGCAGCCAGGAGGGCAATGTGTGTCCTGGGGGACAACAGGCAGAGCATGGCCAGCCAGGCAAGGGAGATTGTCCCGCTCTGCTCTGAGCTTGGGCACGCTCACCTTGAAAATTGCAGTTTTGGGTGCCACGATATAAGACAGACATAAAGCTATTAGAGAACATCCAAAGGAGCCCACGAGGATGGTGAAAGCTCTGGAGGGGAAGCCATATGAGGAGCAGCTGAGGTCACTTGGTCTGTTCAGCATGGAGAAGAGGAGACTGATGGGAGACCTCACTGCAGTTACAGCGTCCTTGTGAGGGAAAGAGGAGCAGCAGACACTGGTCTCTTTTCTGTGGTGGCCAGTGACAGGACCTGAGGGAATGACCTGCAGTTGTGTCAGGGAAGTTTAGGTTGTATATTAGGAAAAGGTTCTTCACCCAGAGATGGTTGGACACTGGAACAGGCTCCCCAGGGCAGAGGTCACAGCACCAAGTCTGACACAGTTCAAGAAGCGTTTGGGCAATGCTCTCAGGCACATGGTGTGACTCTTGGGGTGTCCTGCACAGGGCCAGGAATTTGACTTTATCCTGATGGGCCTCTTCCAACTCAGCATATTCTATGATTCTATGAATCCTAAGACCAAACCTCATTTCTATGACCAAATCTTGATACAAACATGAATTACATGCTTTGAAGCACAGAAGTCTTAAAAGAACAGTTCTTAATTGGCAGAGAGACAAAAATTTTTGCAGCAAGACACTTTTTGTGCCAAAACCCCATAGCCACCATTGAAGTTAAAAGCAAGGGGAGGTGAGATAAGTAGCATGATAACAACTGTAGCATTCTGTAGCATCCATTGTGTCTCCATCATGTCACAGTTTAGAGAGCATCTCTCACGTGTATTCTGAATACTTAGAACAGGTAAATAAATCTTCTAACAGACTTGAGAGACTGAATTGCACTGGATAAGGAGAGCAGGCAATTAATTAATACACTAAAGGTATAAATTTTCTTTGTAAATGAATCATTCAGCCCATCACAATAATTGCTGTCATATGCAGATTAATGTGTCATTTAACTTCCAGAATGCTACAGACTTCAGCTAGGAAATTAATCTCATCTCTGTTTCTGATGATCATGCAGTGTTAGCAGAGGAAATGCCTTTCATTAGTATTGAACAAGACTGACAAGCTGGAACCAACAGAGCACTGCTGACAGATGAGACACTAGCCAGTGCTCGTTGCTAAGGATACACAGAACAGCCAGGGTTAGCAGAGCTCTTGGCTGTCTTTCATCCCCCAAAACCAGTGGATTAATATCAAACAAAGTATCACTTACTACTTACCTAGTGATACTTGCTATCACTTACTAGCTGTGCTCAAAAGAGCAACTCCAATGAATAGCTACAGATGCATATAAAAACAGACTGCTTCTAGAGCATCTTTGAGCATCTAGAGATTTCCCTATCCCAAATGGTTTAAAAACTATCACTCATTAAATGCATTTATCTTGATAGTCTTGTTATCTTCTGTCTCTTTATTACTCAGTTCTTGATATAGAAGATAAGAATCAATAAGCATGGGTTATATTGCTGGTCTCTATCAGCTTTGTATTAATCAGTCTGGGCAAGGTATCAGTAGACCACTACTACGACTTCTGGAATTTGTCACTGTAACAAATAGTATCAGGCTCATTTGCCATATCAATTTACATAATGTAATCAGGCCTATCATATTCACTGTGTCTAATGTGATGCTTTACTATACACAAAAACCTTGATCTTGGGATGTCCTGTACATAGCCAGGAACTGGACTCGATGATCCTGGTGGGTGCCTTCCAACTGAGCAAATTCTATAATTCTATGAACCTCTTATCATACCAAAGGCTAGTCATTCTTATTTTATACTCTATCATGATTCTTTTTCTTGCCATTTTTAACTGTAAAATTAACAGGATTTCCTTAAATTTATGAAAATGCAGCTTATCTTTCCTCATGTCATCTACTGGTCTGAGAACAAGCTGGTTTCTGAAGAGCAGAGGAGTGAAAACAGTCTGTACTCCTGCTTCAGATGTTCTCCATCCTGGCTCTAGAGGCCAGGAGCTGCTTCCAGCAGTTGGAAGAAATTGACAGCCACGTGGGTAGCATTGTGGCTGATAATCACAATCAGTTCACACCCTTGCCTTGGAGAAAACTTGTCTGGTGTTAACTCTTGCCATCCAACACCTTGCAACCCCTTGTACTCTCTTTTTATAAGGCTTCACTGCTTATAAGAACATCACTACTCACTGAGAAACTCACCCATGGATGATGAAATTTCAGGCAATATTATTACTGCCATGATTATATGCCCGTTGTGACAACTGTGTGCCCCAGCATGGGCAGAAGATAGAAATAAATATTTAGCTGAATGTGAAGAAACTTTTTTCTACCAAGTGCAAACAATACACTATTAAAGAGAGAAAGGATATTGGCACAGCTGTCTCATAAGCAATAAAACAGCTTGTATATAACATCTCTTCTGCAGATTCAGGCCACAAATTTATTTACAGTTTAGTGTTTCTGTGTAATGGTGCACATAGTTACTCTACCTTGGGAAAATGCTGTCTGTAGTATTAAGATCAGGCTCACTGACACTCCAGAAATCTGTAAAGAGCTATGATAGAAACAGCCAACAGATACACATTCAGTACTTAACACTGAATACTTACTTTCTGGCAGCTCTCAATGAATTCGTCTATGGTAACTACTCCATCTTTGTTCTTGTCCATTTTCTGTATTAATGAAAAAAAAAAAAAAAAAGTATGGGAATTAGGTTTGTGTGGCCAAGCTTTGGTAGCAGGAGGGCTACAGGGCTGGCTTCTGTAAGAAGCTGCCAGAAGCTTCCCCCATGTGCAGCAGAGCCAATGCCAGCCAGCCCCAAGACCTGCTGCTGGCCAAGGCTGAGCCATCAGGAATGATACCCTCTTGAACCCTTTGTTGGATTTTCTCTCCCCTGTTCAGTTGAGGGGGGAGTGAGAGAGAGGCTTTGGTGGGTGCGTGGCATCCAGACAGGGTCAACTCACTACAGGATGTTTCTCCTCCCTCTGTCCTGTGTAAAACAAGTCCTTTTCATTATTCATTTCAGTTGTATGTCAGCCTAGGAACAACTAGTCCAAAAGTCACGGTAAGTGGACTATGCTTAAGGAGCTTGTTGTTGAAAACACAGGGTGTAATGAGTAGGTCTGGGAAACTTGGGATAGAACCACAGAGAATAGAAGGGATTACAGAATTGGAAGGATATGTTATAACAATGAAAATCTTTCTCTGCGTGCTCACAGAGCAGTCTTTTTGGCTTCTATGTTACCCGACCTACCTGGAAAAATGTTTCCACGTGTTGTCTAGGAGCATCTTCTTTGAGAACAGGATAGGTGCATTTCCCCATCATATCATATATTGCTTTCATGATATCAAGCATTTCCTGAACAGGAAAAAATTATATTTCTGCAATGTAATGTGCATTGTAGACACTGCTTTAACTCAGAACATAAATATTTTTTAGGACTTGCATTTTAGAATAAAATTTTGGAATTTGCCTTCTTTTTTGACTGAACATCTTCAAGAAGGAACTACTTAATTCCTAGGAATTAACATATTATTTCAGCTTTCATAGATATATGATTTAAATTTTAAATGCTTTATAATATGTGCAAGTTCATGGATTGGGGGAAGAATGTCCCAATATCTTATGAATAAAAATTAAAAGGAAAAGAAGTTTTGTAATAGCAACTGAATGGCCAAAGCACATCACCTTCTTGCAACTTATTTTCCCTAAATAAATAAAAACACCCATGCACACACCTACATTTATGCAGAGTCCTCCTTTTATATCAAAATCTTTATTTTTTTGAGTGGCTTGTGAAAATTTTAATAATTATAAAAACAAGTCATATGTAGAATGCTAAGAAATTATTCTATAGATTACTCTGTTATAGTGATCCGGAAGTGTTTTCTAAAAGTGAAAAATTATAAGTGTAATTTATATATTTGCATAAACCCCACTTAAAAAAAAACAACTCCATATACTTTGATGAAAGCACTCATTTAGTCCCACTAATTTTAAGTATGTGTTTGAATCCTTGCAGAATAAAAGACCTAGGAATATTTTTTAATAAATTCTGTTTCAAGTAAAAATTATTAGAAGTAGATTCATAAAATAAGCAACAATTATTGCTCACATACTTAATTCATTTTTGTCCAAATATCCTACCAATCTATTCTAGGGACTGTATGGGCAAATACATCAGCATAAGTTGAAGCCAACAATTTCTGTACCTATTATGTTCAGAAACATAATTTCCGAAGAATTCTGATCTTTTGCAATTTCTGTAAAGATTTTCCCTTTTCAACGTTCATATATGCCTTTAAAATGAGACAATTACTTTAATTTTTAGTGTGTCTAACTTCATAAAAACTCATAAATGGTTAACACGTTCAACTTGACAATGAAATCATTCTTCTCTGAATCCAGGACTTAGCTAACAACCTTTACTTTCAGTGACTACATAAGAAGTATACCTTACCTCTTTAGTTATATATCCATCCTTATTTATATCATACAAATTGAAAGCCCAGTTCAGTTTCTCCTGTACTGTCCCTCGGAGTAAAATTGAGAGACCCATAACAAAATCCTAAATAGACAAAAGGTCTTGGTCAGTTTGGAAATGAGCAGTTTTCCTCAAACGCTCAGAAATCCAGAATAATGCATTTGTCAGAAGTATGAAAAGATGTGTTGTTTCAAATTTTTTTTGCTTCACTGTGAGTGCTAGTGATTTCTGGATTAACAATCTAGGCACTATTTACTACATTCATAATTAGTAAGTAAATTGAGTAATTTTCTATAAAGTAAACATAATTTTCCGTTAGTGGTTGTATCCTCTGAAAAGCCTAATGTCTCACATAAGCAGTTCCTGTTGAAGTGAATACCAGGAAAAAGCCATCCCCATGGTTTAATGGTCCAAGAAAAGCTTAAATGGTAGTTAGATTAATCTAAGCACAGGAGACCAATTTGGGGAGAACTATGTACTAAGGAACATTAAATTCTTGTTAAGTCTGTACCTTGTTAAAGTGGAATATGTGGTTCCCAGATCTCTTACTGCTGCAGTCAATATTTCAAACTTCATGTATGATATTGGACACCTCAATTTTTATTACTTTTATTGGAAGTATGATAGAAAATAATAAATATATTACATGTCCATGTACCATTTCAATGTTTTTGTGACTTGTCACCCACCAACACTCTATTGCTACAGAGCTATTCCACAGAAATTAATCAGAAGGCTTTTGAGATTATTTATATGGAGTATTTGGTTAGAGATTTTTGTTTCATAAGAAATACTCTTGACAGCACAAACCTCATTTACATTTAGTGAGCATCTTCCAGATTGGAGAAAATATCAACTCCTGTCACGTCTCTTCTGTATTTCTTAGCATGTTAATATTTTGTAAACAATAGCTTTTTCTTTTCCCTTACCATCTCCTACACTTCTTTTTATTTGATAAGCATATGAACCCATACATCTGTGAAATTGCCTTCATAATAGGTGGAGCAGAATATGTCAAGTGTGTGTATTTAAATGTGTCTTTCTACATTGCTCGCAAGGACATACAGGAAGGGTTAAAGTAACATTAAAGTAGAGACAATAAAAGCCAAAATATTTCTTATTTGCACCAGCAAGGTTTTGCATTTTGTCTAATGCAGGAGCAATGGAAAAGACTACACTGAGGTTAGACATATTAGACATAAAAGGTCTGGTGAACCACAGTCAAATAAATATACCTGATACACTGAAGTATGCACAGATATCATGGACTCGGGTGGTCTAGTAGGCACAGACAGCTCTTCTGACAGCTTCAGTCTTTTTAACAATTCAATTGGCATGCTCTGGGTTTTCTTAGTCTGTCAAAAATTTCTGTCTTATTGGTGTATGTGCCCTTTGGGGTAAATGGATACATGAATGTTGAAAGAATTTTGCTCATCTTGTCTACATCGCAATGACTAATTGAGGGTCACAAGGTTAAATCTCCAAACAGTTCTTTCACAATGTACTATTAAGCATTAAAGTGTTCAAGAAATTTAGAACAGATTTGATCACATTACAGCATTAGCAATTAACCTTTTTAATTCAGTACTATGTCTTCAAATCTTTTCTGCACAGTTTTACATTCTTGATGTAGCTTCTCCTTAAGTCCTTTGTGAAGGTCCCCAGTTGCATTATTTTCTTAGATTATATGTAAGAACTGTGAATTTATTTTTATTTTGGCACAGCAACATTTTTAAAATTTATTTTACCTAAAATACATCTATTTTTCTTTTCTTGTTCAATTCTCATTGTTCCTTTCTGTGATGCACCACCTGTGTTAGCTGGCTTCCTGGAATCGTTTCTCCCCCATTTCCAAAGCTACCCTTCTATCATTGGTTTTAAAAATAAAACCCTTGATTTTATAGTTTTTTTCATGGGTTTGTGTGTTCTTAAAAAGCAGAGACAACTCCAAAACCTTCCGGGTATGTGCTCTAACTGTTGCAGCAGTGAGTCATCTCCTTCCATATTGCATCAACATGTTTTGGGATCACACATAGTTCAGGTGCATTGCCTTTGTCTGAGTGTTGTGCAGGAGTCATCTCAGGAACAATAGGAACTATTTATCGTAATAAGTTGTGATGAGCTGCATAAGGACCAGCTAGGATGGGATGTCTTTTCTACATACTTACTTTCAAGCAACTGGAGAACACTGTAATAGAATAATACAGAAATAGAGTATGTGATTCAATGGATATAGGCCAAATCCACAGGGTATTTTGGGCTACAGCCTTGAACGGGAAAATGCTCTGCATGGTGGAATGCAATGTGTGTGCCAGGAGCAGTAGCTATTCTAGCTGTTAAGGTAATAATCCAGTGCAGAAAGCCACAGTAAAGCAGCAGTGCAGAGGGAAGCAGCTAAACTCAGGGAGCAGCTGCCCAGCTTTATGCATGTAACCAACAACTCAGTGATGCACAAATCAGGCACACCATTTAGCAAAGAGCATGAATACAAGTCCCTATTACAGTATTAGAGCACCCAGATGCTGTTTTCTGTCCTGGTTTAAACATCTAATTTCTAGGGAGAGAGGAATTCTACTTTCAGAGCCTGTTTATTTTTTAAGAAAATGTCACGATTCTCAGATACATACATCCTCTGAGAATGCTGTCACTGCCCACTGAGAGGGACGGTCCTGCTCAGCTGAGGGAGAGGGAGAATCTGATCTAGGGTGACAAAGGAGCCTATAACAGGAAGTCTGGGCTGAGACAAAACTCTAGGTTGGATCTCTCTTCAGTCTGTGGCACAAAAGTCCCTCCCTTAGTACTTGCCTTTACTCCTTTCCACTGCTTCCTGTTTGTAACTTGCCAGTTTCCTGCAGAGCATGCTAATATCTGTAAAGACCTCCTTCTGTGGCTAATTTTGATTCTTCAACAAAGGGGGATGTCTCACTGAAGGGTTGAAAAATGCAGCATCATTGCACCTGTACCAGAGCCTCTGTATACTCAGAGCCTGCTGACATTTCTGTTCTGCACTACAGCTGTTAGGGAATGTCTGGTTGTGATCTGGGATGAACTTGTATTTGTGGCATTTTTTTCAGCAGTGATTAATTATCTCCTAGCAAGGTTGTTGATGACTTTCTGATTGCTTTATCTCTCAGTAAATCTTTGGGGATAATTAGTTCATTAATAAAATAATTAACAAGCTTATTAGTGTGTTGTCTCAAATCCATAGGAAAGGTTAAAATTATTCCACATGGTCATGTGTTCTTTTATGTCTTTTTCAAGGCCAGAAGTAGGTAGGCAGGAACCTTAATCCATTTTTAAATTTAGATTTTAGGATTTTGAAAAGGAATTAACTGATGTCACAGAAGTGGTGGAGGCCTGGTGTATGTAAAACAAAGGTCACAGAGGAGGAACTGCTCCTAAAAGGAAATGCATTTCTTTGTAGCTACTTTAAATCAGATGGTGCTAAAATGCTTATGAGATCACCACTGTACTAAGAAAAATGAGCTCATTTCCTACATGGCATGGACAAACCTTTTTGTGTTGAACCCACAGAATCATGCTTATGAACCTCATGAAATTCAATGAGGCCAAGTTCAAAGTCCTGCACCTGGATCAGGGCAATTCCAAGCCAAAATACAGGCTGGACAGGGAATGGATTTAGAGCAGCCCTGAGGAAAAGGACTTGGGGATATTAGTTGATGACAAACGCAACGTGAACCAGTAATGTGCCCTTGCAGCCCAGAAAGCTAACCATGACCTGGGCTGCATCAGAAGAAACGTGACCAGAAGGTCAAGGAAGGTGATGCTGCCCCTCTTCTCTGATCTCATGAGACCCCACCTGGAATGCTGCATCCAGATCAGGGGCCAAATGACACAGACCTGCTGGAACAATTCCAAAGGACTGGAGCACCTCTGCTATGAAGATAGGCTGAGAGAGTTGGGTTTGTTCAGCCTGGAGAAGAGAAGACTCCAGGGACACCTTAGAGCACCTCCCATTACCTAAAGAGGGCCTACAAGAGAGCTGGGGAGGGACTCTGCACAAGGATGAGTAGGGACAGGACAAGGGGCAATAGCTTTAAACTGACAGAGAGTAGGTTTAAATTAGGTATTAGGAAGAAATTCTTCACTGTGAGGATGGTGAAGCACTGAAACAGGTTGCCCAGAGAAGCTGTGAATGCCCTACTCCTGGAAGTGTTTAAGATCATGTTGGATGGGGCTTCAAGCAACTTAGTCTAGTGGGAGGTGTCCCTGCCCATGAATGGAATGAGATGATCTTCAAGGTCCCTTCCAATTCAGGTCATTCCATGATTCTATGACTTATTTGACTGCTGCCTTTGTAATACTGCCTTGGACACTACCTTTATTATTAGTAAAATATGAAGTTGTGTTTGATCTTAAGAACTGTACTCCTCTATGGAAGTGGGTTAGCATGCTTGCTAATTTATTAACCAATATAAGTTTAGTTTTGATTAAATATGACAGAAATCTTTAAACATCTCCATTGTGTTTGGGCACAGCATTGTGCTTTAAGGCACTGAGAATTTGTGGGATTATTGAATGATTTTCAGCAAGGTCACATCTAGAATAACCTTAATCTGCATCTACAACAAATGAAGGATACTGATTTGGCTATTTGCATGTGTGTGCAATGAGCTTTACTTTGACAATATATCTAAAGTTAATTAGCCTCCATTTTTCTGACTGTGTAAATAGCTTTGAGGCCAGATTTTCATTTTGGCTCAGTGACAATATACATGCAGCAAATGAAAACCTTGATTTTATATGTGTCTCTGCCTAATGGAAAAAAGAACCTCACTAATATGCCCTAAGAGCCCTCCAATAGCTGGGTGACTGGGTCTTCAGAAACTCTGTCATATTAAAGCAAAATTAGTTCACAAAACTAATGAAATAAACTAGTCTCAAAATTAACACAATCACGGGATAAGGAGAGATAAGTTCAAGCACATAATTTTATAAGTTTGGTTTTTATGCTACATAAATCCTTCACTTAGAGATCCTGGGTCATGCCAAAGAGCATACAGATTTAAGGATGACAAAACTCCAAGGACTCTAAGGACACAATCTCACCAAGCAATCTCACCAAGAAATGTCAGCTGAGGTGTGCATTTAAGTTCTGCTCAGATCTAACATTTCATTGTTGATGGTTGAAAATTTGAGGAAAAAAGAGCAAGAAGCTAAAGCAAATTCTCTTTTTACCTGCAACTCCAGCTACCACTGCTTCATGGGAAATCGAGAGTGCAACATACAAAAAAAAAGTCATTCTTACCAGCAAAACAATTTTGCTGCCATTTCAGATTTTGATAATCTTTTTTTACACAGAAGATAGCCAGAGTGTTTTCATCATAGGTAATTACTTTAAATTGTATTTACTCCTACACTTTGATATAGAAAGTACTTTGGAAAGAATTATTATTTTTCTCCAAACTTTTAAAATACTCCCTCTCTACCTTTTGAGCTACTTTTGTTGTTTTTATAATGGAAATTAGAGTAAAGAAGTAGAAAGAAAATGGCACAGCTGCACCTAGGATTAAAAGGAGCAGGACAAAAATGAGATGATTGTATTTTGACTTTTCACAATATCTTCTTTCACATTTTGCAGCTATTTTCATGTGATTAGAAAAAAAACCCATACATTTTTAACTTCAAGAGGATGCTTTTAGAATGGCTATCATACCGTTTGTAATTATAATGTTGCTGCAAGGACACAGAAGCAAGAGTCTTTTGACAGCAGTAGAGTTATGCAGGATTCAAAATTAGTGCAAATAATATGAAAGTCTGGATCACTCATGTCTGCCTTGGTATTGAACAGAAGTTCAGCACCTCTGCTTTTATTTTCCTGATTTATTTTATTCTAAAGCCCTTTTTTTGTGCCCAAACCTGCACTCTGAGATAATCAAAGGGCTCCAAATCTTGTGCATTTCTTAAGACTTTCTGTCTGAAATACAAATGTCAACAAATTGACCAGAAAAGGTAGAAAAGCTTTTTTTGTTCCCATACTTTTTAATGATAACTGCAGAAATACTTTTCAACTACTCATTCTAAAAATAATTTTTCTCAATGTACTTGCTGTTGCTGTAACTGAAAGAGGGGGAGTTTAAGTTATACAAAAGAAATTATTTACTGGGAGGGTGGTGAGGCACTGGCAAAGGCTGCCCAGAGAAGGTGTGGATCCCCCATGCCTGGAAGTGTTCAAGGCCAGGTTGGATGAAGCTGGGAGCTGTCCCTGTCCATGGCAAGGGGTTTGGAAAGGGGTGATCTTTAAGACCCTTTCCAATCCAAACTATTCTATAATACTGTGATTTGACCAGAAGAATCCTTGCATGTTTAGCCTATGTACAGAAGACATGAACCAATCCTCCATTCCTGCTCTTAGTTTCACATAGATTCCACTGACTTCATCTGCCCAGAAAAAGATAGATAGGGTTCATGGGTATTTTTAAGTAAATGCAGATAATGATAAAAAAAAAAATCTGATTATAGTCTTAGTTTAGGGTATAGATTTCTGATCGCAGTGCACCTGATTGGCAAGTCTTCTTCTTATTAAATCAATTAATTATCTTTATTAAAAAAATCTGTATGACCTCACAACATCATTCACTAAAATAAATCATAAAAACATGTACAGCACATTACAACAGATTTGAAGTGAGTGTATTTATCATAATCCAGTCAAAATTTGTAAGGAAATAATTAGTTCCTTATAATCAAAACCAAAGAAAACATGACAAAACAAACATTCTTTTGCAAATGAACTGCCTTTTTTTTCCTTTTTTTAATTCTATAGCTTAAAATATTATCTCCTTTGCAGTATTTTGTACACCCTGTTCTCATCTACAGTATTGCAGTAAGGTCCCTTTTTTTCCATATTATATTGTGTGGATGACATCAGCCTTACCAGGGAAAAGCAGAACTGGGAAAAAAGATTGGGCAGTTAAATGGAGGAAGAATGAATTTCCAGCTCTCGTGCTTTTAAAAACATTTGCTTTAAAGCCTTNTCTCCAGTATTGCAGTAAGGTCCCTTTTTTCCATATTATATTGTGTGGATGACATCAGCCTTACCAGGGAAAAGCAGAACTGGGAAAAAAGATTGGGCAGTTAAATGGAGGAAGAATGAATTTCCAGCTCTCGTGCTTTTAAAAACATTTGCTTTAAAGCCTTTTTCTAGAACTTTCTGGAAACTTAGTATGAAAAATCCAATTTTGGCTGAGTCATCCCCATAACATCAGTTGTAGTTCAGAGATGTCATTTTGCAAAGGCAGAGAGGAAGAACTATTTTAGATAACTTGTGTATAAACTGGGTTACTTTTTAAATGGACAGATTTTAAAAAATATTATGTATTATGTATGCACAGTCTGAGTTACCATTATGGAATACACAATTGTAAAGTAATGACTTTTATTATTACATTGGAAAAACTTGAATCTTGTGTCACATAAGCTAAATTTTCCCTAAAGTGAGCCAGCCACAAAACTGGACTTCATTACAAGGAATGGCAAAGTATTCAATTTTATAGAAATAAGCAATGGCATCACTTACCTCAAAACTTACAGATCCATTGTGATCAGTGTCAAATGCATTAAACAGAAAATGTGCATATGTTGTGGAATCTAAAATTTAAAGCAGAAAAAAAAAATCACAGTAAATACATCTTATTTAATAAAATTTAATTTAATTCTCTTAAAACTATTTGATACCGAGATATATTTTGATACCAAAATTTCATAGCAAGACTAGATTTTTAATGAAATTTAAACTTCCTTTTTGGCAGGAGAGGAGGGATAAGTTATAAGTGCGAGTACGTGGATAGCAACACTGCTAGAAACCAAAAATGAAGAATTCTGTTCTAGAATATCTCTATTCATTTTTATTCTTGTGTTTGCTAATCACTGATACCTGAGCAAATAGCAGAGGTGACATATTATTGTACTCTGAAACAACCTGTTTTAACAGGAGCACTGACTGTGGCAGGGATCCATTTCACGTGCTTACAATGAAGATGTGTTCACTCGTTCCCATTAAATGAGGGAAGCAGACACTGCCCTCACTGAGTGTACAGGTTTTGCTCTGGACACAGACCTGTTTCCCAGGCTGAAGCTGATCTTGTCAGAAAGCTGCTGCTGCTGTCGGGTCCTTGCTCACCCACAGGTGAGAGGAAATCCTCTCCTGAGAGGCAGATTCTTAAAGCTGGCTTGCTGCTGAATTCCCACGATCGTGGCATTAGGGCTTGGAAAAATTGCTGTGACTCACTAAATGGGCAGTAAGACTCTGGAAGATGACCTTAAACAAATGATCCCTTCACTATTTGCATACTTTCCAAACCTCCTCCCCAGTGCATATTGACTCATTTCAGAAACACAAGACAGCATGAATATAAATCTGTCAAGACTGTAGCTTTGGTAAAGATCCATCTTTCCATTTCCACTGAATGCCTTCTGAAAGGCAGAACCTGCTTCAGGAGTAATATACTTTGAGGAGAGCACTTTTCCAGAGACTGCCCTGTGGATGTGAGGTAGAAGCTGCTGGAGTTAAGGAAAGTCAGCTGTCCTCAGCTTTTTTCACTCCTTCAAAATCATGCAAATTAATGAAGGATGAGCATTTGTTTACTTTTAATACTCGCTTTTCCCTTTCTACTTCATATGTTTGCATTCATTTTAGGCTAATTAACATTAACCTCACAAATTATTAATAAAGGGCAAAGTTATGAAATCAGTGTCCCCTTAGCAGAACAAACTTCTCCCTCTCATGGAAAAACCTGATCAATGCTGAAATGCCATTTTCTGATTTCTTGGCACTAAACCATTTTGCCTTTTATATCAATCCTGCAAACCTTTATTTTTCATAGCCCAAAATACTGCTTTGTATTAAACTGAGCAATAGTCTTGGGACACTCAGCTGAAATGCCACCTTGACTCCGAGGAACCAAACAGACCAAAACTCAAAGCTTTGTGCTTCACAGATTCAGACCCGATATTTGTAAGAAAATTCTCTAGCCTTACTTCAATATGTTTATTTTGTATGATGTGAAATAATCATAACAAGAAAAAAATGCAGTCTTTCAAACCCATCTGTTAACATGTTTTCAGAGAATTAAATCCCCACCACCACTATTTGAGAGAGTCATTCATTCTTCCATGTATCCAGTAACCACTGTAATTGCTTAAGCACATCTTGGCAGATACATTCCAGCAGAAAAATGTAAATGTGTTGACTACAGTTTATATTTAGCATTTTAATAATCATATTTTCTATAATCTACTGAGACTTCTGTTGTGCAACAGAATATACTATGCAAATCATCTTCAGGGAAAAAATGTGTTATAGAGGTATAATTACTGTAAAAGAAATTTTAAATACCTTCCTATTCTCTTGGGACCCATTTCTTAAAAACATCTGAAATATTCCTGGTTATTTTCTGTAGCTATACAGAAAACATAAAGGTATTTTAATTTTGTTGCCCATACATGATACAATATGCTATTTTTTTTTTTTATATGATGGTATATGAAAAAAAATCCCTAGTTGAAAAATATTTTTTCTGGTAATTCCTCTGGGAAAAAAAAAAAAAAAATCAAAAACCATTTTCAGAGTTTTTTGCTCAAGCAATTCTGGTCCAAAAATTTTGCCTTCAAAACCACAGCAGACTGAGGCACACTAGTCTTTTAATTACATCTACTTAGCCTAATTTCCCTCTTTCCCCCCTAAATCTTGAACATTATTCATTTTAGACAAAATCTTAACTTTTTTAATTAAATACAATTTGTTTCCAAGGATCTGATATCATAACTAGTAGGCTAATCTGCTATTTTAACAGGTTGAGATAAAAACAGTTCTTAGATCAGAATTCCCTTGAAAAACACCATCAAAGCATTTTAAACATCAGAGGCAAAAAAATGGTAATCATCACACATGGAAGAGTATGACTTATCAAACTACAAGCATGATCTAATTTGTTCAGAAGTGATGAAGGAGTGTAATAATTATTCAGTGTGTGGATTCTTATCCATGACCTGCTTGGCTGAAGAAAAATCCCAACTTCCATTTCAGGAGATCCACTGCATAAATGCAGGGGGTATATTCATTCACCTGTATGCACTGAATCTAAAAAGAAGTTACTGGAGTGCCCTTTCTGGCATGGAAAGCTTTTTACAAAACTACTTTTGCCTTCTAAAATACATTGCTTTTGCTGCAGTCCAGTGTCATTTCCTTTCCTTTGTTACTCTTGTAGCACCTTTTCCTATTTGTAATCCTCCTGTACCTTGTCCTGGATAGTCTTGGAAGGTGCTTGAGAAAGTGACTTGCTGGATAACATTGAAAAATTTCTTTGGTTGCCCTGAATCTTAAAATCTTGTCATTCTGTTTGTTCAGATATGAATTGTCATAATGATACATCATTTTCTACTTGTTTTCCATCACAGAAGACAATTGGAGCACAGATCTAGGTGTTTTAATTTGGGGAAAACTTTTAAGATTATTTTTTCCTCTTTAATGCTGAGGCATATATAAAATCATTATTTTAAGCACAACTGAAATTTAAAGTCCTCAGCTGGACACATTATTTTGACAAGACTTTCAAAGATTTAGGGACTCAGTCTGGCTTCTTAACTAGAGGTTCCACTGCAGCTCTCACCCCCTCCTCCAAAGGATGCCACTGCCCTAAATGCCAGAGGAGCAGAAGGATCAGCATTAACACCAGGAGCAGGGGTAGAAATTAGACATTCTGTATATATCCATTTTAACTACTTTAATAGTTTTTCTTCACTGTAGCAACTAGATCTGGACTAATAAATGTTAGTCTTTTAAGATTACATTTTCTCTCACAATATCTTTTGACTTTACTTCTAGAACAGGTGTGCTTTCTCTTTGCCCATAAAAAATTCTGGGTGTAACAATAGGAAATATGATCGATTTTTTTTTATTAAGTATAGCAAAGGTGTAGTAAATCACATAGAGAGAATGGTTTTCACTACCCAAGGGTAACTACAAAATATAATATTTCAAACTGTGATTGTTAGCTTGGTTTAACAGTTTACATAGAGAAACAATCAGTAGGCAGGTCAACCCTTCTAGCCTTTTGTTCATTTCTGTTGAGTGTGCCTACTTCTTAATGATTTCAGAGATATTAATCTGCACTGAATGCTGCTCTTTACCTCCTAGATCTTCATTCAAAATAAAACTAATGGGGAAATATTTTGTTCCTACCAATTAATATGGGTTTTAAAATAAAAAATGAAAAGAAGGAGTTCTGATCAGTCCTAGAGAAATAAACAAATCTCAAGAGCTCTGGCAGAAGCTGAAGACTTGGGACTTAAAGGTTGTAGGAGAATAAGAAGAGGAGCAACTGAATAGCAAATGCAAGAGGAAGAAAAGAGAGGAAAAAATTCAAATTGAAAGAAATCTGAGTTTCAAGAGAAAAAAACCCAAACTGTTACACATTTTTTGTGTTACCATCATTGCACTAAAAGATAATGGAAATAAAAATAACAAAACTTCTGGAAATCAATTAATTGAAATCAAAGTTAACATTTAAGAAGAGAAATCCCATAGAATTAAAGAGGGGTTCTGCTATTGATATGAGAGGGTACCTGCAGTGCCTCCTACAGTTCCTCCTACTGTGAAAGGGTTTTTTTTTAATAAAAGAGAATGGGTAAGAGTTTTTAGAAATCTTAAAGAAAAATAACCTACTCAGAGAAACTTGTTTTTTAATGGTACCCAAGCATAGGTAGTAACTCCATAACAAAAGACTGACTTCATGTAGATATCATTCCATTTCATTCAAAAATATAGACTTAAAAATGTGTCCAAGTATCAAGGAAGTACCCCATGAGTTCAGACAGAGCTTGAGGCAACAATCTTGTTAATTGGAAGAAGAGGCTTTTTTGTCAGACTTAGGAACTAAGAGACATACTGCAGTACTAATGATGTCTGCCAAGTACTTACCTCCCTGTGGAAAGAACTGAGAGTAAATCTCTTTGAAGGTTTCTTCATTGACAACACCACTGGGGCATTCCTGGAAGAAAGTAAATGACAAGAAATGAATACCATCCAATCTGATCCACTCAGCTCACGTGTTCATGAGACCATCCACAAGATGTGTGTGTCCAACAATTTAAAATGTGTGACTTCGCACTTTCAACCATATATTAATGCACATTATCACACTGAAGTATCTTCCTAAAGAATTCCCATGAGACAAAAGTTCCTTCTATGCCATGGGTCTCAACTTCATTTGAGACCTGAGTGACACACGTGAGCAGCAACCACTGTGCCTCAGTGAGTGGAGCTGTTGTGTCACCTGCGGGCCGAGTGGTCGCTCCCTCAGCTGCAATTGGCATTTGCACGGTATGGAAATGTAACAGGAATGTCAACACTTAGGTATTACTGATAGAACACGCAGTCATACTCTACTGGAAGAGTTCTAGTAATGAATCCAGAAGACCCTGCCACTGAAGACCTTGTTCAAACCTTGCAGATCCTTTTGCCTCTTTACATCTTTTTCATAAATTGAATTATGTAACACAGAACAAGTAGGAAGTTTCTGAATAGAGTGACTACAATAAAAAAATGAAAGGAAGTGAAGGAGAAGAATAAAGATAGTTAAACCAATGGCTTTACAAAAATGAGTTATGCAAAGAGATAGGAAAAGCAGAAGGAATACTGTAATTGTTTACTAAGTCAAGTATAAACATCCAACACCAGAGAGCTGATTTCTAGTCCTGATTTTGCTAGACTGAGCAGAAGACTTTGGGCAATGTGCTTAATTCCTTTTATACCTTAATTCCCTCCTTAACATAAAAAGAGGGGTAAAAAGCCAGGTATGCTCTTTAAAAGAAAAGGACTTTTAGAAACAAAGGGAAAAAAGAAAATTAAAATTAAGTTTTAAGGTTCATACATTTATTTTTGACTATTATCATGCTATTTGGTCTGAGGACTCAAACATATGTACTCCTAGTCCTAAACTCAGGAAACTTAATAGCTTGAAATGGAGATCAAGAGTAGTGTAACCTTTTTACCAGTGTAATAACAACTTTTCCTATGAGAACAAATAGTATTCCAATTAGATCAAGTAAGAACCACTGAGATATTCATAGTTCTGGCACCTTCTGCTAAGAACCAAATAGTGTAATCTCTAATCGAGACACAAATGCACGGTCTGAGAAATGCATGTCAGATCTTTAATTCTAGGATTATTATGATTTTATGTCAATTATTCTTAGCTAAATCAGCTTTTCACCATAACTAAGCATATGCAAATATATAGTAAGAAAGGATCCTGTTTCATCAAAAAACAGAAACAAACATCTGTGTCAGAGATACAAATACAAAATTATTTGTCCCTGGGCACAGAGGCTGTCGCTGATGCAGGCAGATAGAGCTCAGGTCTCTGTAAGATGAAATAAATACTGACTGCTGGGCCACACTGCCTTTGGAACCAAAGCCTTTGGGGAATGGGAGGAACAGTGAAATGAACCTCTACCCTTCATTAGGTAAGGAGCAATCCATAATTGAGGAGGCATCTCCCTGTCTGTCTGTCACGTCCTTGGGTATGAGGGCATTCTAAAACATCTCTCTCTCTTACCAGCTGTCCAAAAACATTGTAGTCAGATAGGCCACTGTCTCTATGGTTTCTAGCAGGTTTTCAAGTAACAAGCAACAGGACAAGAAGAAATGGCCTCAAGTTGCCCCAGGGGAGGTTCAGATTGGATATAAGTGAAAATTTCTTCACTGAAAGTGTTATCAAGCATTGGAACAGGCTGCCCAGGGCAGTGATTGAGTCACTATCCCTGGAGATATTTAAAAGCGTGCAGGTGTGGCACTTGGGGACATTGTTTAGTTGTGGACTTGGCAGTGCTGGGTTAATGGTTAGACTTGATGACCTCAGACATGTTTTTCAATCTTGATCATTCCATGATGTTATGATTCTACTACACTGCTTGTCTTTGGGAAGCCTTCTGAAGTTGTGTAAGAGCACACAAAAGAGCAGTATTTTTACTTGGATTCAAAGCACAATACAGAAAACATCAGTCAATTCTTCAGATATTCATTAAAATAGTACTGTAGTTATTCAATGCAGAAAATATAACAAAAAAATTTTGCAACCTCCTCTTCCAAACATATTGTGGTATATGATCTATGTCACTCCCAGACCTGCAGGAGGAAGAATAAACAGCCTTTACGCTGAGATGGGTGTGAGTGGGAAAAAAACAATGTAGCATTTTGAAATTTAGAAAAAGAAGCTGTGGCTTCTTTCTGTTCTGCAGGTAATTTTTTTCAGACAAGGAGAAAAAAAGTGCTAGGCACATGCTGAAGGAATTAAAGAGAAAACCTGTATGTTTGAATTTGTACAGGTCAGGTGTTGCCTTTTTTTTCTTCTCCTGAGAAGTTTGATAAATAATGGATGACAAAATGCACATTTAAGTTCATCTAACTCTATGGCTTACTAACATGTAAAACAATTTTTTTCCCTTTTCCTTGGCTGACAAAGACATTCAAACTACACTCATTTTGCAAAGAATGCTCTCCCTTTTTTACAGGAAATTCCAACAACTCCAACTCTGTCGGCCTTAGTGTGAAGATCTCAAGACTGAGAGTCCCATTTCCTGACTGCAGTTAAATGTTGTGATGTTAGAGGAGAATTAAGGATACTCTGCAAAAATCTATATGATTTATTATTTGTTAGTTTAAAATAAGCTGTCAGCCTTTGTTATTAGAGAAATACATGATCTACATACCTCCTTTAAAGGCAGTCCTTCTTTTTTTCTGTTGCTTAATAAGCTCTGGTTTCACCACACTGTTTGAAAGAATCATTGCTTGAAAAGGCAACCTACTTTCAGAGAATTATATATTAGCAGAGCCAGGAATGACATTTTGAGTTTCTCTAGCTTGTCCCTCTGTAGTTTCCTCTGTTCTTTGCCACAGCATTGCCAGTGACACTTTACCTTTTCCATCCTTGAAGGTCTGTAGAAATGGCGTCTTAAGGACGTTCATTAAAAATCTGAGATGCTGGCCCATTACATTTACCAGAAATATCAGCTCAAACTTTTCTTCCTTTAGCACACATCTTTCCTCTGAGACTCTACATGACAGAGAACACTTCTGATCTTGAATAATTTCATTCTAAAAATATATGTGGCCAACATGATTTACCTCCATGACTGTACTTTTCTTGACTCATAAATCTGGCTTTATTGTGTTTATCAGGAGATTTGTGCAGTTCAGGGAAAGAGATTAAATATTGTAATTGTTAAGTACACCCCAAGGTTTTATGTCAAGCTATTGCTGACTTCTTCCACTGTACCAACTATAATTAAAAAAATCTATTTAACCTTTCATTAAACTCTTATAAAAGAGAGGAAAATAATTAAATAGTTTGAAAGAAAAATGTGAGGCTTATTTAAATGATTTCTTATATTCTTTCCTTCCTTGATCTGAATATAATTTATTTTGTTACAGCAAATTTGTTTGACAATCTTTTAAAATTGCATTAATGTATTAGATTTTCCTTTGGGAGAATAAAAAGGAGGGAATGTTCAACTTGAACTGAGTCCAGTTCTCTCTCTTTTAAAGAGAAAATAATATAAACTGACAAACAGACAGAGAATAATAAATATGATTCTGCCTTTTGATGATCTCTCTTGCTTGCAATTTTGCTGCTGGGAAATTACACCTCCAGCACATGGTCCTATGAACCACTCCAAACCCTGTAAATTATTTACAAGCCTCATACTGTCTAAGACATCTCTCCTTCAGTATTTTTAAAAATACTGCAATAGGTGATTCCTCTTTACTACCTAATCAACATCCTTTTCAGACAAGAGGCAAACCAAGAAGACACAAAAACTGAGAAATAGTGAAACATAGAAGAGAATGAAAGAGAAACGAACTCAAAGCTCAGACTTTTGTCTGCATCACAAACAATTTTGAATGATGGATAAAGCTGGAGTTCTGGCAACTTTGAATATCTTTCAGTTATAGAATTTCGCATGACAGATTTCCCATCCCATGCTTTATCTGCTGGTTCAGTTTTCATACTGTTTCATTTTAGACACACGTTTATGTCCATTGATTTAAATATCTTCTCTTTTTGCATGTACTTATATGCTCTATATGCATGTACCTTCTAGGAATATGTCTTCAGCCTCCTTCTCTTTCATGCTGTTGAATCTGACCAGATACTTCCCCCTAAGAAATGCAATTATTTCATTTATTTGATTTAATAAGTTTCTATAATTCAGTACATTCATTCATCAGTATTGCAGCCATTTTACTTGGGAATACTTTTATAATTAAAGATGTATTTATGAAATACCAACAGGGCTAAACTGAAATTTTGACCTACCTTAGAGCTGCATGCTGAGAATAAATAAATTTGTAATTTATTGTAAATTAAAAACAAATGCATTTGTAATTTTGTAACTAATTTCCCTCTAGTAAATATAAATAAACTTGTCCATGCTATATTAATCAGGAATAGATTTCATCACTTATTTATTTTGAAGTGAGAGAGAGTGTGATTTATTTTCTGTCCTGAAAGTACTCTTAGAATATAGGGTTCACTTTTGATACTGGATGTTTCATAAAAAAAACCAGAGAACACAAAACAGAAATTATCTTTGTGAAAAGGGGCTGGATGACATTTCTGGAGTTCTGATCACACTACTGGCCAACACAGAAGAAACACCAAGAGAAGGGTAAAAATCCTGCAGCAGCTAATAAAAGTGAACTTACTCTAGCCGGACTTCAAAGAAGATGGTGCAAACAAAATGAGGTGTCTGGGGGAGAGAAGGTTTTGAAGTTTTTAAAGAGAAAACAAGAGCGTATAAAAAATATCTCAAAAGATATGCTTAAAAGAGAAGCCACGCACTAGCCTGTGAAGCAGTCTCAGAAAACTAATTCAGAGAAAAACTCTCTTGAAATATTTGCAATGTGGCTGAACAAAGCATTAGCAATTAAGACTGGAAAAAATAACCTGGGAATAGTCAGGCATTTCTAAAGACTTTTTCCTCATTAATACAGATTTTTAGAAATCACAAACAATCATATTTATGCTTCTTTTCTTTTTTCTTTTCTCTAAATTCTTCTAGAAGAATAAGTAACAGAAGATTATGTGGGGAGAAGAGCCGCTCTTTTCCTACCATAGATGTCCCCAAGGCAGCAACAAATTTGCAGAGGTTGAAACACAAGCAAAGTATTGTCCATTAGGTTTTGGTAAAATTTCAAGGGGTTGCTTCAACTATGAACTAAAAGGAAAACCCCCATGTCTTTGTATTCTGCTCTAGACAGAGCTCTAGTAATTTCTCTGATCAGCTTCTTTGAACTGGTGCCTTCTGGACTGCTGCATTGTCAGTATTTGGGCTCCTGCATTTAAACATCTCTTTTTGAAACTACCTGAAGGACAGAAACATTTTGTTTCCTTTGTATAGATTTATCATTCAACATGTCAGCACATCAAATGGGAGCTTTGAGGAAGTTTTTAGGAAACCAGTGCACGTATGAGATAATTGCAGTGACTACAGAAGAGACACCTGCTTTGGCTCTTTTGATCAGGCAGTTACATTATTCACCCAACTCTGTGTTCTCCCTGAGCTTTGCTGTTTGCCTGCTGTAAAAGCCGGTCTGTCAAAGCACTGGGAGGATTATTGGCAGGACAGTGTCTCAAACTACTCACAAAGGATGACAATTTGTTTTATTCTATCTTTACACCTATCATTTTGGGCTCTGCCCAGGCCTATGCTATAATGGAACAAGTCCAGAGCTTACCTGCCTTTCTGCTGAAAGGCTGTTGAAGGAGCTGCTGTGCATTACCAAGAAACACGCGGACACAAGAAGAGCAGAGGCTGCTGTGGAAGGGAGGGGTAAAGGAACATTCTGAACACACGTGCATCGGGTGCCCAGCCAAGAGTACTGGCCACCAAACAGGCTCAAAGCATTTCCTACGTCGTAGAAGAGCTGAACATGAAGATACAGGGAGAGTAGAAATTGTAAAAGCCCAAAATAAAAGGTGGTGTGAGGGTTTTAAACTTTTATTTATTACACTACTGGAAATTAGTTTTTATGAAAAATTTAAGGCCAGAATTAATATGCTTTTCATCTGTGGAATATTGTCCCCACTATGTATAACAATGTATGTTATACATATGAATAGATTTATAATGATCTATTTCTAGTTCAATGGATTTCCACTCATTTTCTCTAATAAATAACCTATGTTCAACTCAATTATATTGAAAATCACTGGTGTTTTTAACTTCAATTTTCACTTCTATATTTTGTGTTATCAGGAAAGGGACAGCTATTAATTTAACCTCCTCTCAATTGAAATTGAATTAGTTCTTGGTTGTTTGGTTTTTTTAATTTGATTTCTCATGCTAGTTTTCTCAGGAGTGGGCTACAAAAAATCACTTTCACAGCAACTCTTCTTTATTGAAAAAAATATTTGGTTTGCATTTTTAGAAATAACTTCCATGCCATCATATAGAAAGATGTTGTAACAAAAAAAGTGATGAATGATGAAATACATGCAACCAAAATTATATCTTGGATCAGATTTATTAACTTCAAGAGGGCCCAAATACCTCCCTAAGACAGTTTGCTATTGTTTTAATTTATTGCAGAATAAATCCTTATAGATCAGAACACAAAAGAACATACTC
The DNA here is from genome assembly GCA_013398275.1 of Promerops cafer. Lineage (NCBI taxonomy): Eukaryota > Metazoa > Chordata > Aves > Passeriformes > Nectariniidae > Promerops > Promerops cafer. The sequence goes on from VZSE01027395.1 coordinate 3,279,684, forward strand.
TAGTCTTGCATCCTTGAATATAGTTACAAGCCTAGAGCGCTAATTGTGATGGTGGGAAAGAAATATTTTCTCCAGTCTTTATAGAAGCTGTATGGGATGAAAGATGTACAAGAGAAATGGTTAGGGAAATGGTTAGGGACAGCTAGGGACAGTTGCCTCAGAAAGTCTTTTGTCCCTACTATTAAATCTTCTGATGAATTTGCCTATTTGGTTACCAGTGTAAAGCTTAAGCTATTTTATAAAACTCAAAAGAAAGAAGGCAGACCCAAACAGAGTGCACCAATTACTGGGTCTAAAGGGACAACTTTCCTTTTGATCTTTCCTCTTTACCTTAAAGTACAGTAGGATTACTTCAGCTAAAGACTCACAGGGGGAACAACTCAGGTTGTCGCATTCTCATTTCTGTCACAGGAGCTGTAAACTCATTTTATAGCTGAGTAGCAACAGTCTACATTTCTTGGAATGTTGTGGCAGTTTTGATTGGACAGCATCTCCATCCACATCCATTGGTGAAATACATGTAAAAACTCTTTTCAAGCTTTGTCTCAGCAGGTAAAACACAAAACTTGCTTCTACTTAGCCACCTGTAGAAGAGATACAGTAATGTTTCCCTATGGCACTGCAAAGATGTACCACATTTTAAGCCTCCCACTGGAGGATACTCTAATGAACAAAAGCTTCCTTCCACCCCCTACTTGCTATGACAGTTTCAGAGGAAAACAAGCAGAAATAAAGGAACTGGCTCACTTCCAGCATGTGTGGCTTCACACAGCAAATAACAATCAACACTTTGGCTGCTACAACTCAGCAGGCCAGGTGCCAGCAAATGCTTTCAATCAGAGCCATTCTTTGTTTTGCAATGCCCACTAACTAGTGAAATTTTTAGCTTCTTATTATTAGTACTGGCAGTAAAACAACAGTAAACAACATGGGTAAAGATTTGAACTTAAAAGCTCACTGGAAAACTTGATACACCAATTTTCATGGATGAGTCCCTGGCATCTGAATGGTGCTTAGTGTTTCTGCCCTTACTTGTCACTGCAGGATAGCATTTTACAATCCTGACTTGACAAATAAGCAGGAAATTAATAATTAAACTAAATAAACTAAATGCAGCAGAACCCATACTTCAGCAGTGCAGCTTATTGTAAACACTTTGGCAAACACAAGGTGCTCACCCTCTTGGGAAAAGCTGTACTTAGGTGGCCACTGTTTCAGTGACTTGCCTTTCACACATTCCCAAGTGAGTTCTTTTAATCAAGTCCTTTCAAATCAGCTGAAATTATAGGTGAGAGGAGAAGGAATAATTCCATATTAGCAAGTGCTGGTCCCTTGAGTGTACTCTGTTAGACCCACTCAAGTGATTCTCTTGCACAGAATGGAGAACATTATCATTCCCAAAAGCAATATTTTAAGGTAGGTCAATTCCCTTCTTTAAAACCACAGAGACATTTATTTTGTTTTTCTTATATGAGGGTGCTTTTGTTTATCTTAGAAGCTCCTTGTATCCTCTTCTGTCCTTGAAGAGTGGAAGATTCACTGAGGAAGAAACAACCTTCTGCTAAATGTTAGTGGACTTGCACCATCTTTATATAGCCATATCTGAAAATGGAAAAGCCTGAATATAGCTTAAGGTATTCAAGTCAGGGTGAAAAAATATTCTATATCCTGTCTTAAATGCTTGTCAATAAACTGGATCTTGATACTACGTACTGACATCAAACCAATTTTTATTTTAATAATGAAGTAAGAGCACTGAGTTTTGCATTCCTGAGATACATGACTGAATGAAAGATAGTCAGGCTGAAAGTGTGTCCTAAGTCATGCTATTCCAGTATTTTTCAGAGTGGTTGTTCTTTGTTTCTTTCAAAGATGTTCAATGGTAAAGGCAGACAGGTCAATATTTGGTTAGTGCTAAATACAATGAAAATACCAAGGAATTTCAGCACCGACAGCCTGCAGAAATGGCAAAGAACATAAAATTCAATGGGGACTGGTTTAGACACTGAAAATCAAACACTGTGCTCATTATTTATATTTTATATGGTAATACATTTACCCTTTAACAAAGGTTTTTGCTTTCTCCACTACTAACAACACTTTGTCTCAGGAGAAGGGCCCCAGCAGTGCAAACAGAAGAACAAATGTGCTTACCTGCATAAATATTTATAAAACTGAGCCTGATATTAGCATAAGTTGGAGCTGATTCACCAAGTACAGAGGGGAAAATCAAACACAATTGAGGCAATGATGTGTATGAGGCTGCTGCGGGTGAGAGAGAGATATGGTCTGTGGGAAGAAATGTCTCTTCCCTGTCCACACAGTGAGGGCAATATGCCTCATCCTAGAGGAACTCTGGCACTCAGTGTCTGAGACACCATCCCCTCCCCATGTCTCAAGACCTCTCTGTCACTTCTGTGCTCACCCAGTCCACCAGCACAGCACATTGGCACTTTTATTCTGTTGCCCAAAGGACTCTCTCCCCAGAGTGCAGGTCCCTGATAAGCAGAAGACCCTTGACCACAAGAGCTCTATTGCTCATGGTGATCATGGAAGGACCAGAGTGGGCTTTGTGGCCATACATCTAAATCCTTTTGAGGAGGGTGAACAGTTCCATAAGACAAGGGAGGATGTACCATTACTGCTTATAAAGGGGATATTATTCCCATCATTCAAAGACATGAGAAAAGCATCAGAGTGGAATTGGAAGTTTAGCAAGGCATATGAACTGATAATTCTTTTAGCACAGCAAAAAATTGAAATGAACTATATGAATCTCCTTTAGACTATTCTGGAGCTTTCCTTTCCTCATATGTGGATACTCAATACATTGCTTTTGGCAGCATATCTAAATTTGTAGCATAAGTCAAATCATTGGAACTGAATACTTAAATAAACCTAAATAAATGATGATTGATATTTGCTGGCATATTTTCATGAAAACATGAACAGCATAGAGTAATAAAAAAGAATAAGATATTTCCCAGTTAAAACAGGTAACAATAAGAATAAAACGAGGTAACTAGAGAATCAGGTACATCTAAAAAAGAGTCATCTATCAATCGGTTCAGGCCTAAAAAAGAGATTTTGTTTCTCATGGTTGTATCATTCCTTATGGAGATACATTGAGGCTGAAATTGCTGGACATAAAAACTTCTTGCACAGTCTGCTAAGTTTACGGAATATTAAGTTTGTCTTTGTTCCATAACCACAGATTTTGAAGAGAGAATAAGAAATTAAGGCTGTTATAACTTATGCTCCATTACAGGGGTGGTACTATGCCTCTTTTTCAGTGAAGTAGATTATTGACTTGGTAGCCTGTGCATCTAAATAGAGGGCTTAATTCTGACATTTTAAATCACAAGAAAAATCATAGTCATGTTGTTCTGATATTTGTAATTGCTTGTAGATAGTATGTCAGATACAAATACTGCTACATTCAGTCACTGACAGTTCACTTTTAAAAGTTGTTCTTGGCACTTCTTTTTTGCGAGGCCACTGTGAAGCTGATCACAGTGTCAGAGATGGATAAATGGAGTGAGTAAATAATTGTTAGAAATACATAAAATGCACATAAAGTGCTTCCTAGATCAGTGTTTTTTCAGGCATGAGTTTACTATGATTTCTACTTGACAGATGTGGAGCTTGGCCACCGAGGGGTAAAGTATCTCTCTCAAATACACTGCCCACACATTTTGCTCTTAACACCGAGGAATTCAGTGTTCATTTTTCTCTCCTCTAGGGATGAACTTTGCTATCTCCAGCTCCTGGGAAAGTTCAGTTTCCCACAGCCACCAGCCCCCCCACTGGTACTCCCCACTTTGTTCCCAAGACGTTTTTGAAGAGGCTTTGATCAATGGCTGAGAAGCAATCTCTCAGATAGCCAGGGACCCTCTGAAAGGTTTTGGCTGTCAGACCAGAGACATTAAATTAGGCAGCTGTCAATGTGGAGCCCACACAGGCCCTGAAGCACTGGTATAATGGTCTCAGGCAATGCAGAAGGCTTTTTAGTGTGATAGTTAAGGCTTTTAAAGGTGTGTGGCAGTTAATAAGCCAGCCAGAGAGCCAAAAGGTTGGAGTCTTTAGACTTGGAGTTTCATGCTGTGTTTACTGAATCATGCTATCTTCTGAGTTATTGGCTCCTATTTCTTCTCTGACAGTCATCCTATCTAAGATCTTTTAGGAATATTTCACAATGGAATTCATTGGGTTGAATAAATTCCCTGACTTGAAAGCTAATATGAGAATGATTCACATAATTGAAGTGCAACTGCACAAATGTCCAGCTGATCTAAAGAATACGGTCTCTGTCAGACACTTTCACTCAAAGGTAAATGCAGGTTGACCCAAGACTCGAAAAAAACTTCCCTGACTCTCAAAGGCTTGACCTTGAGGCTTTGTCACTTGTGGTTTGCTGTTTTATTTGGAGATTTACCAGTGTTTATTTTTAGCACAGATGTTGATCTAAAGACATTTGTAAACAGAAATTGATTCTGTTGAAATAAAGGACTTTCACCTGTTTCACTTACTTCTGACAAAACCTGTATGTTGCTAATTTTGTTCACATTGATCAGAAATTTAAAGCAGAAAAAAATATAAATATCCAAAATCATTTGGAAATTCCTGGGATCCATGACAGATCCCTGAGTCCAGCACAAATAAGATTTATCTATCATGTCCATAGGACCCAAAAGGTTGAACTGCACAATCAAGTTTCACCAGAAGGTACATTTATTCCCTCTCCACTGATTTTGCAGGCTTAGAATCCCCACCTAAAAATACGTGTGTCCACTTGCTGCATCCAAATTTTAGGGGAACAGAGAGAAAATTTAGTACAAGATTTAATTAAGACTTATAACATTTTGTACACGAATTCTTTGAAAGTAAGGAAATTGGTAGCAAGAAAGCCATGTAGAGGGATTTTTGAATGCTGCTGTCTCAACTGATTAATATTCTCACAGAACAATTTTATGTTAAGCTGTGTGTTATAATGTTTATAGCAGTTACAGTTAATACGCATTGCACCTCATCAAGAAAAGGGGATGGGCAGAGAAAGGAGAGTAAGAGGTGTCTCCTTACTAAATTTTTAAATTACAACATCATCAGAGCTGCATTGCACCAAACATTACTTCTCTAATGTTAGGGATTGCCCAGAAACCAAAATCCACCCATGGCACATAACTCAAATACCAGGCTCTGTAGTGCTTAGCCCGGATGCTGCAAAAAAGTAACTGCAGTGAGCTGTAGCCAAAGACGACATTTGGCCGCTCGTATTCTAGTACATAAACATTTATATTCCCAACTGATGCACATAAAAGCTCATGTGGTAGAAAACAGCTCTTCCAGCAGATGAGTTACACTGAGCATCTGGCTGCTAAAGCAGAAGGTTTGCACTGCGCTTCAGGTGTCAGCCTGGCACTTGTGAGCCCCAGGGAGAGCACACCAGAGCACAGGGCAGGGTACTGACAATTCCAAATAGGAGGGGCTCACAAGCACACGGAACAATAACATTACACCAAAAACCTTTAGAGGCATTTGGTGCTCAGGACTACTACTGGGTACTTAAAATCACAGTCCTTTTGTAAGTTTCTTAATTAGAGATTTGGCACCTACCTTTTTCAGAGATAATTCATGAGTAAGCAGCCACTACTATGAAGACAGTCCTTGGTAAGCTAGATGACATTTTTTTCCCTAGTGAGCACTACGTGAAGTGTCTCGTGCAAGCCATGAGATGAATAGAAGTGTAGGGACTGAGGCCATTATTAACTTTCAGAAAGAAGGTTTCAATCTCTGCCAGTAACTGTGAGACTAATTGAAACAAATATCTCTGCTGAACACATTAAGATCTGTAAATTTGTGACGACTGACAACTATACTCTAGGTCTGTCAAACTGTACTTCCAAATAATTTTACTTGAAAAGTTTTTGAAATGTTTCAAGTCTCCCTACTAACACCTGGAGGAAACATATGATGAATGTAAGACTTATTTATTGCTCAGATTGTTAAAAAATTTTCACATAGCCTTGTTTGAAATATGGAAGAGTTCCCTCTAAGTCCTTAGCAAATGAATGCCAAGGCTGTTGTAAAATAATAACAAAACTCTTCCTTGGCAAGGGCTGGTTATTTTAAAGTTATTCTTCAGTCATCTAAAGTTGAGAAAACAATTGATCTGAGTCACAACTGGAAAACAAGAACTCAAATTTAAGAAAGGGAGATTTGCTCTATGTGCATTACACATGTCAACTGAAACCTCAGAGAGAAAAAGAAGATTTACAGAAATCTCTATTGACAGCGCACATGGTATCTACTTTCTAGGTTTACTTGCTTGAGATTAATTATGCTATTGTCTACTGCTTAGTTTATTAAGACAAACAAGCCACAGGAGTTTTCTAAGATGGGGAGATACTGATTTTCAGTTTGAATTACTACTATCTGATTTTCTTGTAATAGTTAGAACTTCTATTTAATTTTTTTTTCCATTTTATTGGCATTTCTATGCTCTAAGTTCAGCAGGTTTATATGCATGAGGCACAACCTGTTCAGCTGACATCACTATGTTTACCTGAAAAAACAAGTTGTTAGTACTTCTTTGTGTGTACAACCTCTGTATGTCCACAACACTGTTGTTCAAACACTGTTTTGTGCAGAGGGGTCAGCACCTCTGCCAAAGCTTTCAGCACAATGGGACTGTCTCATGCACTGATGCCCAGTAGAGCACCCCCTGTTTGATATTCAGAGTCACAGAGGGATATAGCTCAAATGGTTTTTATATTGATTCATGTTAGCCAAGAAAGCCAGGTAGAAACCTTTAACTGATCTATAATTTTCTTCTAGTCTCTCTTCTGTTGGGTCAGAAATTCTGCATGTGGAAAGATCTTGCTAAGACTGCAAGCTGTGAAGCCTGAAGACTTGCACAGTTATCAAATCTTGAGGAAAAGCGACTGCACCGACTGCTGGTCAGATGAAAAATCTTCCTTGCTGTCCTAGGGCTCCACATGGGAGGTTGAAAAGCATTTTTAAGCTCTAAGCTACTTCACCTACAAGAACAAGCTTTGGAGGACTGATGTCAGGGGCAAAATACTTTGCACTAGTGCCACTTCCACTCATGTTCAGTTTGGGGTTTTTCTGCTCTGTTCTAGTCTGTATTAATCTTGAATCTGCATTTACTCATTGCAATACAAACATACAGGTTCAGTATAGAATTGAATATGAACACAACAAACTGAAGACATCCTATTGCCTCTGTGAGATAGATGACATGGCCAATTCAGAGAAAGCTGATCCAGGCTAAGATATTACTTCTTGTAGCATGAAAGCCTCTGTTTCATAATATACAATGTTCCAGAGATATAAACTAAGAGGATTATGTTGTCATTGCCCCTTGTCATGCTTTAGAACAGGTGGAAAAGGTTAAGTAAGAAAGCAAGGAAAATGGAATGGAGTTTCAAAATCTCTGTTTTGGATCATCACAGAGGCATTTTAACTCTTTGCAATGCCCATTTTTTAATCTCTTTAATAGTCAAATGTCAATGTCCCTTGTCAGTATAAGATTTCAATTTGTACTAACTAATTTCTAATCAAGACTTTGATTATCTTAGAAACTACATTTGAAAGACAGAAGTGAAATACAGAACTGTACATCTCTGTTAGCCATAGTTCAGAGGCTGTGCAAATAGCACAGCCATAAAGGTAATAGCCATCCGTGTGTAGTACACTGATACATTTCTCATACCTTCTTTCTTACCAAGTAGGTTCCAATTGCAGTGAAAAAAACCAAATATATAAAGAGTTCCTAGAATATCATGCATACCAATATTTAACAAAAGTTAAATCATTCTGAAAACTTTAACTTTGGTACTCAAAATTTCATTGAGGTGTTTCAGCTTTTGCACAATTTAGTGCATATCCTGCAAAATGCACATTATATACCCAACTTCATCATTAAACAAAAAATTGCAGGAGTAGAAAAATTATTTATACAGTGAAAATTATTTGTATTCTGTGTACTAACTCAATTCTGCTCTTCTAAATCTCAATTACTTTCACAAAATTTATATTTTTTCTTTTGTTTTTTAAAACACTAATTAAATGAAAAAACGTTCAAACACAAAAAACTCAAATGCTTTACACAAGCAATAAATGAGCTTTATCACCTCTGAAACTAGCTTCCATTAAACTTTCTCTGAGACTCACAAATGCCACATACTGATACAATGCTTCCATCATATCATAACTGAAATAGAAAAATCTGAATAAATTAGCATATTTCAACTTATGCATGTAGATAGGTAGTGTGATGAGGGAACTGATCTTTGAGCTGTAACATTGTCAAATTTATTTTCTTACTATCATTCTTTGTCTCATTTGCAAAAGGGAAGAAAAGTGTCTTAGAAATTCCCCATAAAATGTCAAAAGTGTGGAGCTGCCTATTTAAAGGTCCAGTATATGTCCACAGATATTTTTATGCATTTATGACTTCAGCTCATATTTTCTCTGACATACAGCCAGGTAAGATAAAGGTTCATGAAAAATCCTTCCAGTTTTCTGGAAAAGTCTAGGAGTTTCCCAACACAGAGCTCCACAAAAATTTTTACAAGAATAATCAACCAAAATGAAAAGATCATTAACATTTAAATTTAATACAGGAGCATCTTTTGTGTGGCAAAAGCATAATCTAGGTATTTTTTAAATGGACGTTTTTAAAACTGGGAGAGATCTATCAATGGACAAAAGAGGAAGAAAGACCACATGCTGAACCCATGCTTGATAGTCTGTACAAGTTATTGTGAAGTACCACTTGTACTAGGACTGCCACAGAGCCATTGGTTTGAAAGGTTAATGACTGCAGCAATCACAATTTCAATTTACAAGAAATGGGATGACAGGAAGCCAAATACAAATTGGAAATGTCCCACTGTGATGGCAGCTGAGCAACAATTCATCAAGAACAGCGCAGGAATATTGTAAAGCCAGAGTGCTGGGGACAGCCTTTTCTGCCTGAGAAGGGCTTAGGCCTTATATAAGCTCATTTTTCAAGGATAGTATTGAAGCTTAAAAATGGCTAAATTACTTAATATAGACATAAGTTCTCCCTTGATAATTTTCCATATAGTAGCTGTTAGGTCATCTGAAGGTGCTTATCCCAGCTCTTTGCATTTTCTTTAGTGTATATCCCCTTTCATTTTAAATGTTGACTTTGAGTTCTACCAAAACAGCCATTGTCTCAAAGGCATTTCAATCATCTTTGAGCATTCCCTGCAGTTATACTCTGCCTCTTGCTTACTCAGAGCATCAGCTCTACTACAGTGTGACTTCTAAAGCTTTCAGGTGTTTACATTCACAAAAAGATGCTCTGTGAGACCCTGTGCTCCTTCTGCCTGGATTTTGCATGTAATTTGTGTACAGTGGAAAATCTAATAGATGATAATAAATCAAACTTTGTAATCGTCAGCACTAGAGAAATGCAGGTGTATTTTACTGCTTTCTCATCTGAAGTCAGTCAGAACTACATATAAGAAATTTGAAGTCAGAAATAACAAATACCTGGAGGTAAGCTGTGAAAAGTTCTGTTCTTCCCTATCTCATAACAAACATCCTAAAACTTGACAGGATTCAGGGAAATAAGCAGAGTGAGATTCTATAGACAAAAGCTTTTCAATGAGTACTAATGTGCTGTAGGATGCTGCTAATATAATCTAACAGGACCACAACATCAGCAGAACTACAGTAACTTAAGTTCATGCATTAATCTATCTTGCTTTATATACTTAAATTGTTAAGAGATAGTAACACAGGCAGATATAAGGTGAAAAGCATAGAGCACAGAGGTAGGATCTGCACAACATTTTGATGACACCATGTTAAATATGTGTGCCTGTGTGTTTCATTAATCTTTTCAGTAGTTTCCTTCTTAGTGGAATGATTAAACAGAATATCACAGTCTCAGAGAATGGCTGGGGTTGGAAGGGATCTCTGGAGATATCTGGTTGCACACTCCTGCGTATGCATGTCCACCTGGAGAGGATCCCCAGGACCATGTCCAGAGAACTAACTTTTGGATATCTTCAAGCAGGAAGATGACACAAACCCAGTGGGCAATCCAGGCTGGTGGTCATTCACCCTCACAGTGAAAAAGTGTTTATTGATGTACAGAGGGAACACCCTGTGTTTCACTTTTTGCATACTGCCTCTGGTCCTGGCACTGGGCATTACTGAAAAGAGCCTGGCTCCATCTTTACACCCTCCCTTCAGATATTTATATATGCTGGTAAGATCCCTGTTGAGCGTTCTCTTCTCCAGACTGATAAGTCTCAGCTCTCCCAACCTTTCCCCATAGGAGAGGTGCTCCAGTCCCTTGGACATCTTTGTGACCCTTTGCTGGACTCTCTCCAGAATGTCCATACTTTTGGAGGGCCCAGAACAGGCCACACAGCACTTCAGATGTGGCCTCACCAGTGCTGAGTGAAGGTCTGGTGTGGCCTCCCAGGGCTCCCTCGACCTGCTGGAAATGCCTTACCTAAAGCAGAACTGCCTTTCCTGCACAGAGACACATTTCCTGGCTCCTGCCCAACAAAGCAGTGTCCAGCTGGGTGGCACCCAGGAGACGCTGGCACACGAAGCAGACGCGTGAAGCACACGGGCGTGGAAATATTGGCAGGACAGCACTAAGCTGGATCACAGTGTGAGAAGGCAGGCGGCCTGTGGCAGGCAGAAGGGGAGGATGGAGAGCTGTAAGGGGGAGATGGTCCAAGCACAGACCATGGGAGACATTGCAATGCCATTGTGGATCAGTACCCACCACAGCCACTCAAGGTATATTCGATAAAAGGTAGATATGTGACAGGAAAAGTGAACTAATCAGCATAGACAAGATGCTCATAGAGCTGAGGCAGACTTGTCCTATCAGTTCTCTGAAGTGACTATAGAACTGTGATCTAGCACCAAATATTGCAGTAGAAATGCTTAATATGAGAAATGAAACAAACTCCAACTCATCAAAAGTTTGAAATCATCTATTTCTGAAATCTAATGCTTGGGCTAAAGGATACTACTTTAAACTGATTTATCTTTATAAGAGTCACTAGCCCCAGGCATGCTTTACAGCATTTTAGATCGTAATTGATAATTCTGCAATGATATTATACACAAAACCACTGAAGTTCATGCCCATTAACTCTGTCTAGTCAAAGATATGTTATATGTGCATGTCTTGAATTATCATGTACTGATAATGAAAGGAAACATGGATAAAGATGTATTACCATGTCTTACCCTCAGCATTCCTTTGATGTAAGAAAAACTTACATCTTGGAACAGAAAAGCATAGGAGGAGCTGGATTTCCTCTTTTCAGAAAATGCTGAAAAAGGTATCAATTAAAATACTTCCTTATAATGTATTCTCTTTCTCTATACTTCATTTTATGCAAAGAAATATCAAGGTTCTTAGTTTCTGAAACTAAAAATAATTATTCTTGGAGAAACAGACAGAAGGCTTATTTTATCCACTATACTTTGTACCTTTTTGCCTTAGATAATTAGGGACATTAGATCATGATTTGCAATGTCTGGAGAATATTGTCATTAGCAGGGGAATGTTCTCTGGAACCCTGAGGAAATGAAAAGCTTTTAAGAGCAATCACTGTTAATCACTAACATGCCAACATTATATACTTTCTGGAACTGAGGATGATACAGACAGGACACATTAAATGAGTGCCTTGCTTGCATTGTAAGTTTTTGATAAAAAATACGTGTTTAAAACATCGCTTTGCATGTCTTGCTTTCTTTACAGAATGTAGGAGAGCTAAGAACTTTGCAAGATTTACACTTCTTGTACAAGCTATTGAAGATATCCTGATTCCATAATGGAGCTTTAATGTGTTTTTTATTAACTCATCTGAGTAGTAAATGCCATGGGCGAGAGGTCGTCCCTTTTCACCAAGAAGGGTGAAAGAAAAACTAAACTACAAGGTGATAAATGCAATTAAATTCATCTTTAGCTTCAGCTTAGCAGGAAACATAGCATCTGCACAGTTGCAATACTTACAGCTGAAATTATAGATTAACTTTAAACACTGATGTTTAAAAATTTGCTATTATTAATTTTTAATAGATTATTTCTTTAATATATTCTATCCAATGTTAACTGCATGCAATATTCCGCATATTTTTAAATCAGATGAAGGATAGTAAAATAAATAGAGAAAAAGCCTATTTTTTAAGAAAACAGAGTTCTACTCTAGTAAGTACTACTTACTAGCATCTTTTCTAGTCTTATTTCTTTGCTGTACTAGCCATGCATGCCTTTCAAGTCAAAGCCAAGCCTAGCACTGCAGGGCAGCTGTACACACTGGAAAATGAGTCAGACTACACCCATGTACTGGGGTCCTCAGCTGGGATCCCTGCCAAATAAAACATTGGAACTGCCACTACATCACACATTATCAAACAAACAAACAAACAAACAAACAAACAAAAACAACAAAAAAACCAACGAGAAAAAAACCCCAAACAATTACTCCTCGTAAAGAGATCTAAGAAGCTCATAGATTTGTAGAACTAATGAGAACTGATGAAGTTATCTACAGCTCTTCACCAAATAAAAAAGTCATCTGGTGCAGTTGAAGTCAATTACTTCTTGTGACAGCTCCTGAGAATACAGAAATCAAAATCTTTGTTCTTACTGACCAAATTTTTCAGGACTCTTCCATTATTGCATCCTTACACAAACAACCTCAACAGATCTTTCAATTTGTCTTTGAATAAAGTTCTACTAGACTAACTTATAATTATTCTCTCCTTGATGCTTTCTGTCTTTTCTACATCTTTTGTTCATTAAATAGTTTAATAACTTTAGACCAATTGTTTCAGAGTGACTGTTTCTTCATCTGATCAGATGTACAGTATTTAGCTACTGAATCTCATGAGCTGCACTGCTAGTTACTCTTACACAGCTGAGATTGCAGTGGCATATCCTGTAAACAGATTGCAAATTCAAAAAGGAAGTGCTTACATTCTTGAAACCTCTATATAAGATCTGAAGTTCTTTCTTTGTGAATTTACTCTGTGCTTCCAGCAGTTCAAGAGCTTCAGGTCTATGTCGTACTGTGGCCATTTCCATTTCATCTTCTACAGTGTCTGCAGAATACAAGAGACAGAGAAGGAAATCTCAACAAGAAATACAGGAAGTAGAAATACTTAACCCTTTCAAAATACAGAGAAGGGAAGGAAGGAAGGAAGGAAGGAAGGAAGGAAGGAAGGAAGGNAGAGAAGGAAAGCTAAACAAGAAATACAGGAAGTAGAAATACTAAACCCTTTCAAGGTAGAAAGGAAGGAAGGAAGGAAGGAAGGAAGGAAGGAAGGAAGGAAGGAAGGAAGGACATTCTCTTAAAGACTTGTTTTTGCAGCTTTAATGACAAATGATGAGTCCATTTTGAACTCATAGGGAAAGGGTGTCTATCATCTGCTTCTGTGGCTGCAAAGAATAGTGAACAGCAGTGATGATCCAGTAGCCTGCATATTATCTCATGAGTAGAAATAGCAATAAACTGGAAAGCCAACATCCTGCAAGAGCACGCATGATAACATTCAGTATGACTTTTCTGTTTATACAACACTTTGACCAAAGGAAACAATTTTATAAAACTTTAGTGACTCCAGAAAACTGAAAATTTTCCTTCAGTTAGATAATGGATGTGAACTCACTGTATCAGGCTGGGATTTTTATTGTGAAGCTGTCCTCTGGAAAGTATGAGAAATTGATGTTGCACATCCAGCAGCAGATCTTACTTTGAGTATCGTACAACTGTATCATATTTAGGAGAAATACTATTGAGGGTGAGCAGCCTAAGTGGGGAACATGATAGTTTAGCGACCTCTTCTTTAGGTAAGTAAGAATGTGGGTAAACACATTCAAGGTTTACAGCTGAGTGTAGCTCTAAAACAATGAGAATTAGCAATGCATTTTTTCCTAGGTAGAGTTTTAAGTGAGAAAGCTCAATGAATAGCTAAAGGAACTTACAATAGGGTGCCAGTCACTTGACATCAAAAATACAAATGTGTGTGTGCATTTCTAAATACTGCCAGTATTAAACATAACTGATGTAGTACTCCAGATTAATTTAACGAAATTACTGCCCTATTTTGATTTAAGAGCCATATGAGCTATAGAAATATAACAATACAAATACCTAATTGTCACTTCTACAATGCTGAAGATAGATACATATTTTATTTCATTATAATCTGTGACTCTTTATTCTTAGAATAAAGTTTTATTTGGTTCAATATTCATAAACACATAGTATTAGAATACTTTATTAAAGTAGCATTATGCCTACAGTTTCATATATTTTTGTTCTGCTATAATGAAGTAATAATAGTTTTCAGCTGCTTAGGAGAAATTTGGCATCAGAAGATACAGTTCAGCTAAACAAAAAATAAACAACCTTTAAAGATATATTTAATAATATATAAACCATTTGGAAAAATCTTCACAAAACTTAGGGCTTTGTCCTTCCTCCTGTGAAATATATATTGCTGTTAGCACTAATCTCAGGAGGAGGATCTCAGTGTGATCCAGATGATTTTTTTGTTGTTAACTGCAACTCAGCACTAGGTACTTAGACTAAATTGGCAAAAAAAAAATCAACCGGAGAATAAATATTGTTGAAAGCTCACTTGTATTTTATATTCAAACGGTTACATGGGATTTAAATTGGCTTTGGGTTTAGACAGCAAAAGACCTAACTTGAAATGAGTTCTCTCAGCACCCATTTGTAAAACATCTGGCTACCTAGAGAGACATTTACAAGCTTTTGTGGAAGCTAAATGAATACACCTAATAAATGTGAGGCTAGAGATAAAGGCCAGACAATGTGCTGTGCACAATATTTAGTATATTCTTAGTAGTAAACATTTTTATTGTGTTTAAATGACTCAGTGAGAATGTAGAAGACTGCAATAGGCTGATGATGTTGATGAAAAGGTTCAGTATAGCATTCTTCACACTCAACTTTTCTAGTGTCTTATAAATAGAAATAATAAAATCATCATAAACTTTCTTAAAATCAACCAACTGTGATGACTAAAATGCTATAGCATTCATGAGTCATTTGCAGGTTTGTTTTGTTTTGTTTTGTTTTTCTTCACACTTCTAGCTACCAGGCTGGAAAAAAAAAAAATCTATTCTTTAAAAAATGTGGAAAAATGTGTGAAAATCTATTTTTACTATTTCTATTTTTATCTATTTCTAAACAATAATGATTTCTATGGTATTAGTTATTTCAGTTCTTTGGTTTCTTCAGCCTAGATAAGTTAGGAGTACATTTTTTTTCACAGAAATTAAATTTCATGTCAACGAAAACCAGAAACAAATTCACACTCCCTCATTAATGTACTAAACAAAATATTCTTACTGATTTCATTAATTAATAGATTTCTTATAGCTAAATAGTAAAGACATTTTTTTTAATGTAGATGTCACAGGAGATATGCTTTGAACCTTTCATTATTCATTAAAGGACAAAATGGTAAAAACATTGCAAAAAGCAAATGTACTCTTCAAATAATTCATATCTGTAAAAAATGTGTACATGCATTTCCCTGCATAAACTCCACATTATAGCCTCCCTAACTAATTAATAATTATTTAGCATGTGTTTCTTTTTCAAACGCATTGAGTGTAGTCCTACCCTAGTGTACTAGCAAAGCACATATCTAGGGAATGAGGATTTTCAGTTTAGACTTACTACTCTAGAGCACACAAATAAGTGTTCTTGTTTTCAATAGGAATGCTGAAATATATTCAATACAAATGCTGAAACAAGATTTTACGTTTTTAGATAACCTTTATAAGCACATATTGATAAAAGTGCAGAAGTACAAATTCAGGCTATGTATATTTCAATAAATTACTTGTTTAAATAATATTTCCCTGCTAAATTCTAAGGAATCACATCATGTGATTTTTATTGCAAGTGGTGCTGCTTTCATTCCTAGGACACTTTAATGTTGCTTTTTTCATGCTAGCAAGAATGAAATAGCATATGGTGTCAAAATGGAATAATAACAATGTCTATCTACAATGATAGTCTTATTTAATATTTTCACTTGATATAACATTCTTACCTAATGTAGCACTTCATTATTGAGGAGATTACAGAGAAAATTATTGAATGCACCTTTTTTACTGCTTGGTTCTAACATAGGAAATATTTAATTCTCATTTTAGTTCAACTTCTCTTCTGGTTTATACAATACTTTCAGTAAGAAAAATATAAGTTTGGTCGAGGTTTCTAAGAATGACTCTAAATATATTTGGTTACCTGTGCAGATGAAGACCTTACATAGAAATGTGCAAGGAATTAGGATGTGTCACTCTCCGAGCAACTTCAAACAAACAGATCAAACTTTCCTTTGATTCTGTTCTATTTCCTTATCTATTCCATTCCCCATCCCTGGGAGTGCTCAGGTTGGATGGGACTTTGAGCAACCTGGTCTTGTGCAGGAGGACTGGACTAGATGATTCAAAAGGTCTCTCTTCCAACTCAAGCAAACCCGTGATTCTCTGATTCTTTTTATTGTCTAGGGCTACATTACTCAGGTCATGCAGCTGAAAGTAACTTATCCAGGAAGAGTTATTAACAAGTGCCACAACAGTAAGGGAGGTTTTTAAGCTACCTTATTTTCAATTAAAACATATCAGCTGAAGACACCATGAAAAAAATCAGTGTACAATCAAAAATTTAGCCCTTTTCATCTCAAATACTTAAAAGGAAAGCAAGCACCAGTTTTCTCTACAGAGGAGCATATAAAAGACAGTGAAGGAGGATAGCATAAAGAAACCCGGGATCTATACCTGTGAAGTTCTGACATTTAGCAGGGGCCTGTATTTCTAGTCAAGTTGCCTTTGGCTGTCCTGGATTCACTACACATGGGGAACTGCTCTTGCAGGCCTTTTTTTACCTGGGATTGATTGGTATGCTTCATCAGAAGAGTATACAGGAAACATATGGACCATTCAGCTTCTGGTTTTAGGTGCTCATATTAGTGCCTAGAATTCACTCAAATTAATCTAGATTGAATTGGATCCAGAGAGATATTTTAAAATCTGCTATAGGACACAATTTATATAGGAAGACATTATAGTGTTATTACTATAATTAATCTCTATCTAGAAATATATATGTATCTACGTATTGATCTCTATCTCTCTCTCACTCCCTCCGCCCCTCTATATTTATCTGTTACCTACCCTGGAGAGATTTTATTTCCTTACAGCATATCAAGACATTCACTATAGTATCAGTGTGCTTTTCCTGTATATCCACATTCACATGCTTTCTTTTCAATCTCATTATTATTTTTCTCTCAGATACCAACTGTAAGTCCTGTTTGAAATTATATATTCAAAGCCTGCAGGACCACTCCTTTCCTCCCAGACCAGTTATGATGGTACCCCCTGTGTATTGGATAGCAAGCACACACAGACGTGCATAAAAATGCAAAAAAAAGTTACCACTTTTCAAATACATGGAAAGCAGGTATTAAATTTAACCAGGGAATCACTTGTCAACTAACTTGCAGATCCTAAGTGCCAAATGGTTATCCTCTCTGCTGCAATTGCCAAGCTCCTGTGTGGCAGACCGTGGCACTGGTATCTGTTCATCACTAGATTTTAAACCTCGATAAACCATATGATTACTTCAGCAGATATCTTGCCTCTCAAATGAGCAGTTAGTGAAAGCATAACTTTTGATGCATGCAAACGTAAAAAAAAAGAAAAATCAAATTAAAAAAAAAAGAAAAATAAAACTTGCTTTGAGTAACAGGAGATGTCGTTTTGGCAGCCGAGCAGGGCAAGAGCTTCATAAGTCGCTCTTTAATGCTGCGTTTGGTACTGTTCTGAGCGTAGAGGAAACCTAAAAAATATATTATCAGGACTGTTAACATAGGCTTGAGAACAATTTCTGTACATGCTGCAGAGTTCGTCATTAGAGCAGAATCCTGATGGGAAAAGGCCAAACAGATTGCAGCCATCATGAATTGTAAAGGGCAACCAGAATTTTTTAACAGGACAACAAAATTTTTTTGTCTTTGTATCTTTCCAGCATCCTTCCAATACAGGGGATTTGTTTGTCTGTGTGCATCTCTTGTAATATTTTTATAACCCGCCTTAAATCATCTAACAGAGAAGTGTCAGATTATTTATTTAAAACAACAGAAGGCAAAAGAAGGTTTGTAAAAATTTTGATGTTAAAATATTTTAAAGACTTTTAAGTCCATTTCATTTTTAATTTTAAGATGGAAAACAAAATCAAACCAAAATGAAATCTCAAAGATATCTTTTGTTGTCCTTTCTGGCAGACTTCTAATTCCATGGCTTAGCTTTCCCATATAATGAATTCAGCAATTGTGATAACCAGTCTGGTACTTTTGCCTTTTCTGAGTAGTAAAATATCAACTATGTGTAGTCAGTCTCCCTTTAATATTTGGCACTCTACATATATAAAATATAAATATTATTCATACTCTCATTTTAAAGACTAATTTGGCTGAATAGGTAATGTTCACATGCTATAAAGCAGGTGAACAGCATCACCCTTATTTACTGTGATGGAAATTGTTGGAGTATCTTACTGTGAGGTCTAACCAACCATCTTATAAAAAATGGGTGACATGAGCAAGCATTGCCTGGGTGGATATTTGCTGCAAATGGCAGACCTAACACCTGTAAAACAGCTCAGTACCTGATTTATGTTCCTGAGAGAGGCAGAGCTTGGCTAGGACATTATGCAACTCCTGCACTTTTCATCTCGACTGTGTGCACGGAAACACAAACGCTGCTCTATGATGGCTCTCGCCACAACGGCGAGAGTGCGAAACAGACGGGGCAAGAGAGGAAAGACACAACTGACAGGTCCTGTGCTAAGGGCACAGCCACCAGGATAATCTTTGGTTATCCCCTCTGCTGCAATTGCACTGAATCCTGGTGTTAGAGACATGACGTAGAATTGCTCCCAGGCCATCTTAAGTATGTGCTTGTATTTGGGAACAGAAAGCAAGAAGCTTTAAGGATACTAAACTTTGTAAATAAAACAGAAAAAATATCAGTTTGTATAAGAGTATATGAGTTTGTATATTTCATTTAAGGAAATGAAAAAGAAATGAGGAAAACCAGGGATGACTCAGCCACAGCCTGAAAAAAATCAACCAACTTTCAGCAGACAAATTCTGCCTCTGAAAGAGCAACAGCTCTGGTGAATACACAAAACAATCCAGTTTCAGCACAAGGTCAGATGGACCTAAATGACTATCCCATGAAATGTCTAAACCTTTTAATACAAATAATAAGATTGAATACACTTTTAGCCTGTAGCACATAACCATCAGCCCAACACAGAAACATAGTGCAGATAAAAGCATAAAATAAAATGCAATCTGGGATCTGATGGGATCTCAAACTTCCTACTTTTAGTTTGAGCACCAAACCTGAGCCTTTAAATGGGTAGCTTGCTGTGTCAGCTGGCAGTGTCTGCAGTATCACACTATGCCTGTACTCTGCCTATCTGAGCGTGAAAGAATTTTTTTTATCTGAAAGATTTTTTTCTTTATTAGGAATTCTTCTAGCATAGACATGATGCAGAAATATCTACAGATATCTTATTTTTTTGAGTAAAGATTTGCAAAAGTTGTATACATGTATTACTTATATAATTACATAGGTCCACATGCTTTAAAATACAAAGGGGTCTATACAATGCTTTAAAAATGCAAAGGGATGTATTATTTCTAAGTGGTTTGAAGCTAAAAGCCTTGAGTAAATAGACAATTTTGCTACTTTCAGGCTCACACAAAAGTTCACGGAATTCAATGCAAACCATATGAGCTTTGCAGTAATATGATTAAGGTCAAAACCAAAATAACATATATGGGAGAAAGTAATATCAGAGGAGTAAGTAACCAAGGAAAACAGTATAACTCTGTACTCACTTCTGGCAGCTAATTTAAAATTTTGACAGTCTGGTCAGGGCAGAGGTAAGGGGATTGGTTTATCTTGTCACAGTGTGAGAAAACAGCACAGAAGCTTTTCATTCCCAGTGGCTGCAGTTAGTTTATCTGCAGCTACTGCTGTTATGATCTCCTGATCAGTACTGCAACTTTAAATGTGACTTTTCATGAGCTAAAAAAAAAACAACTTAATACAGAGAAAAAGTGCTGCACACTGGGCCTATGCTGTATCAAAACACTAAAGGTGATAATGAAGATAAAATATTGTAATAATTTCCGTGAATTCTATACCTATTTGCCCAGTTTGAAACAGGTTAAGGAAAAACCTTAACCTCTAATGTGACCATTAAGAAACTAATTATTCTAATAGATTAAAATTCTTTACACAGTAGGAAACTCTTACTACCAGTCTTTAAAGTGTCTGGTCATAAAAAAGAAGATCTATGAAGCATCAACACACTGATAATGATGGACTGATGCTATTTCCTTCAAACTTCTAGCATAGAGTAATAGTAATTCTTAGCCTGAAACAGATATTCAGGAGAAGCTGAATTTTCCAGACTGTTTTTAGTCAGGTTTTTTTCCAATAATATGTTGACTAGAAATGTCATAGCTCCTATCCCTAACCCAGTAAGACGCAAACTCCTCTGGGCTAGATGTGAAGGTTCTTCAAATTAAGGTTAGTTCACTGGTGCTGCTTGCTCGTGGATTTAATAATCTGTTTCCCTGCAATGAAAATTAAACTGTGAGACACATTTTTCCCCAGAATTCACTGTGGGAGTGCCCTAGAATTCATCTCTGTATGACACCATGTGCAATTGTCCCCAGAGGTGCTTACGTTTCACAAACAGTTCTGTAACTGGAGCACGCCTCACATACTCTCGTATCTTGGTAGCCCTGTACTGCTGCCTGTGCACAGACACAGGCACACGACATCCTGTGGGAGTGCCTGCTATTTAGCATGATTTCCATCTGTAATTGCAACTGTTAAATTCACCAATGGCCTAAACCTCCTGTGTAGAGATACTTAAACTAGAGAACTGTAACTTATTAATCAAGGTCTAATATCAAGAGTGCAACATGCACATATGGCCAGTGCAATTTTTTTCCAAACAGCTACATTTAAAAATTGTACTTGACTAAAAGCATCCAGGTCACTGTCATGTGTGTGACCTAGTCACTTCTTTATCACTGTGTTGACACTGCTGGTTATGAAAAAATACAAAAAATATATAAATTTTTATAATCTAAAAGTTATAAGTGGTTAATAAATGACTGTATATTTCTAATCATATACATCTACACCTAGACTATCTTAACTTGATGTATTTACTTTTTTCAGACATATGATCCCAGCTTTAGGAAGACAGTACATATGTATTGCCCTGTTGTTACAGAGACAGGTCAGACTACCCCAGGAAAGACCAAAGGAGTTTTCAGAGGCAAAAAATCTCCCTTTCTAAGTGCACAAGATAGACCTTGTTGTTGCTGCCCTTGCCCCAAAGTCATGCTCACCTTTCCTCTTTCATCAAATACTCTGTGTTCAAAGAAGTATCCACCTGCTTCATTGCTGCCTTTTTGTAATGGGATTTAGGTGATAAATATTCACAGAAGGCATAGTAATCTGAGTCCCTAAAAGCTTTTGGCGCTGGTAATCATCCTATTCATCCTAGAAGGATGTCTCTAGTTCAAAAACCAGAAACAATTCTTCCAACAATTTCCTCCTTCAGTGTTAGTGAAGGACAAAAGTCACATGTAAACTACCTCTTTTTTTTCCCCCACTCTTTTTTCTCTTCATGCTTTTTTATTTCTGTTAATTTTTTTCTTCTCAAAGTCTTCCTCCTAAGTCAGCAGGTTAGCTCCCATTGTTTAAGTCTAACTGCTTTTTAGTCAGCAGCATTTACAATCCACTGGCCACCTCCACTGCCTTAATAGTACAGCTAAGCTCCCAGTAGTGCTGGAATTTAGATTTTGTTTACCTACAGGATTTTATGTCTTCCCATAAAAAATGGGGGAAATTTCTCTTTTATATTAGTTCTGGATGTGATGGTTTTGGAAGAGATTTAGCATAAGACCTGAAATCTAGGCTGGACAGATCATTTTTCTAAATACAAAATTTTGAGACAAAAGTGACAAAGACTCTGAAAACTGAAAGGGAAATGCATTAAGTGGTTTCTTGACATGATGATTTAAGCTCAATTTCAGCTGTATGATGGAATTTCTCTCAGGGCCTTAAGGACTGGCAGCACTACTAACTGTTAATGGTTCATCACAGATGGAGAGGCAGGGGAGACAAAATGAACTGCAGATTTCATATTCACAGTTCAGGACTTGTGGAAGAGAGACAGATGAGAGTACTTGTGCCTTCTGTGTAGTAAGCTTGGGAATAGAATGAAATTATGTACAACATAAATATTTATAAGTTCTTTGGAAGCACCTGTCGAGGAACTGTGTGAGTTGTCAGTAGGCTACTTGGTAGAATATCAGCATTTTTTGTCAAGCCAGGAAAACATTCTTGATAATCTTATTTGTCTGTACACATGCATTTTATTGATTCTTCCTCTACTGACCCTAGCTTCCTGTTTTTCCTTGCAATATATACCTATCAACTTCATTGACTACTAAAACCCTATAGACCACATCAGATCACCCATGAAGGTACTGAGTTAAAAAAATGGATGGCAGCATTTTAGGGAATACCTTGGAACTCTAATTTAAAACTCTCCTTCACTTTAAATTCTCTTGTACATACTGTTATAAATCAGTCTCCCAATGGCAGATGCAGATTAGGAACTGATAGTTACACTTCTCTACCAATAAATTACAGATCAGAGCCAATTGGGAGGTTTGGAGGTAATGGGATTTGATTGAAAATGAAGGGCAAAGAACCAGTGGTCTTGTCAAAACCAGTAACTACATTTTGGCATTTGTGGGATTGTCAAAGGAAAAAGGATGAAAGAAGAGAGGATTAAGTAGTATCACTGGAGAGAAGAAATGGAGCAGATAAGCATCAAAGTATGAAAGTGATAAAGCAGAGAAATGGCCACACTTTTCTCCTGACAGTCTTCATTAAATTTCCCAACTACAGATTTATCATTCAGACCATGCCTTTCCACGATAAACATGCAGCTTTTCAATCTGAAAAACTTATGTTATGAAGCTTCTATACAAATGTTCAATGTAAACATTATCTAAAACTGTTATATACATAACACTGGTGCATAACATGGTGCATAAACACTGAAAATTTCAGAGAGTTTCTTCAGTGAAATACTTGAAAGTGTACTAGTATGTCAAGATGACTTGGTTCATTTAATACCACGTAACACATTTGCACACACACTCTATGAGTGTGTGTAAAACTAAGCTGGTCCCCTATGACATCTAACATATTTATACCAGATCACTGGTTTTCTTTAGAAGAATCTCACTTGAAGTGGACCATGTGAGCATATGAAAAAATGCACAATGAATCAGATTTACTGCTACACTGAACTATGCCGTTTCCTTCCTTTTCCCCACCCCTTTTTGTTGTTTATTAGAAGTTTTTAACTATCTGTAACACATACAAATGTTCACAGAACAACTTACATCAACAAAAAGTTACTTATCTTGTGGGGATCTAGAAAGAAGAAAGATAAGGAAGAGGTTTTTGAGATAGATGAGAGATCATTCTCTCTGGATATGTCTTCACAAACAATTTGGTGCCACAGAAATAGCAAGTGACGCCGAGAAAGTGGAGATCTCGTGCGTGGCTTATGCATACGAAGAGAGAAGAAGGTGGAAACTTGAGTAACAGTGAAATGGGCTCTAGCACCGGGCAGACACTTCCAGACACCTCTATGGTGGTGTGTCTTGTCAGTGAAGAGCCTGAAGGGCTGGCACCAGAGATGGCACAGTGGGGGCAGTGAAAGGTCCCCCCCAAGCATTTAGCAGGTCACAAACAGCAGCACAGACCCATAAAGAAAAGCTGTTAAAGAGACTGAATTTCTACTAATTAATAGATTGCGCTTATCTGGTTTAGTGGAGATTCATTGAGTTTTGCAGTAGAGGAAAACTAATTGATGCTTCAACTGAAATGAAGGATCAGTTCTAACCCAGAGGCTAAAAACCAATGGCACACAGTGCCTGTGCTGTGAAATAGGAAAGCAAAAAAGGAAAAACACCATTGTAAGAAGACTAGAGAAAGCAGCTGAAAACAAAAAAATACTAGTTTACAAAAGTTAGTGACAGAAATCAAATGGGTGATATGAGATGAGCTGGAATGAAAGCGTTCAGTAGAGAAAGGAGAAAGAGAAAAGCAAAAATGTTTAAGAGGAGTTATTAATTTGAATGAAAAAGTAAAGAAATTTGGATGAAAATTAAAGAAATTTGAATGAAAAAGACCTTTCAAATATATGTTACCTCTAAATTTAGCTCCTTATCTAAACTGTGTCGATGCCATACATGAACATGTACAATGCTGCACTCAGACACATTTGCCAAAGGGACAGCAGCTGGAGTCAGACCAGGGGCGTAGGTGTCACAGACCTGGTCTGTGGTATCACTCTCTGGCTGGAGCCAGTGGGGTCTCTGTGCCATTCACTGGAGTGGGTGGGAGTCCCAGCCACTGTGCGAGGTGCATGTCCTGAAAAACACCTACAGCAGGCTCCAGTGTGAGTGAGAGGCTCAGTGCCAGTGATTGCAGCAGGACCCCAGGTCACAGCCCATGTGTCTGGTACCACCTGCAGGGGGGAGAAGCTTCTGTGTCTCCTCCAAATCGTGTGTGGAGCATGTTATAACGTCCCTTGACAAGCACACCAGTATTTTGTGGAGAGAAGTCTTTTCATACTCATTAGGAAAGTTGATGACCAGAGAGAGATACTTTTAATGAACAATTTGAGGAGTATACCTTCATAGTGTTCACACTATTATCTAATTAAGATGAGTGGAAATAATTAACCTGCAGTGCTCCAGGCAGTCATTGTAATGTGCTTTTAAAATGTTTTATAGGAATTT
Organism: Promerops cafer; assembly: GCA_013398275.1. Classification (NCBI taxonomy): domain Eukaryota; kingdom Metazoa; phylum Chordata; class Aves; order Passeriformes; family Nectariniidae; genus Promerops; species Promerops cafer. Next base: position 3,304,692 of record VZSE01027395.1, read on the forward strand.
AGAGAGAACTGCCACAAAATGGTGAAATTAAACCAGCACACACTTTTCAGTTCTGCTGAACTAGTCAGTGAGTCAGCTGTGACCTAGGTCAGTCAGGAATAGGTCATTTCCAAGCCTGATGTCAAAGTCAACAGCAAATTTTCCACAGAATTCTGTAGGATTTGTCTGGAGCTTAAATTTTATATTCCATACTTAAATTGCTAACATTTTTCTGCAAATTTTTGTGGTTTAGGTAAAGCTCATTTTGATTGGAGCTGATGGTGACATCACACTATCTTTGCACAGAAGACACCACACCTTTCTGGCATACTAAAAGTTTTCAGTTGCTAAACTGCCAGTCTTAAGGTGAAGTGCTCCCCTTTCCACTGATAATCTGTACCCTGCTTTCAAAAAAATTACCTTTTTGACTAAGACAGAAGAAGGGCAGAAAAAAGTAATGAAGATGTTACTTTTCACTTTTGCAAAAATATTTAAAGAAAACAAAAATTGTGCTGTTCTTTAAATGCTTCATTAAAAATACTACAATGAATAAATAGAAGAAATTGGTATCACTACTTCCTCTTCATTAACAAGCCTTAAAACCAAGTGTAACATTATGTCTACATTTATATTTCTTTTGTACAGAGCTGAGTTACTATAAATTATTTGATGTAGTTAGATGCAGTACACCCTACTAACAAAAAATTAAGAGCAGTGATTTATTTCAAAATTTTTCTGGTTTCCTTAAGAATGATGCAGCTACTTTTGTAGTTTTTACAACTGTGTGTACAGTTCCATTTTGAAAACCACTTCTAGGCACACAACAGATGACAGTCTAAGTTGGTTATAGCATGGTGCTAATGGTGCTGATAACACCAGGGTTGGGGGCTCTCTGAATCTTTGATAAAAAACACCTGGCATATGAGCATGAAGGACTTTAGTAAGACAGATTTGCAATCAGACTGGCTAGAAGTGACAAATATATTCTTGTCAGTCCTGCCCCATAAGGACCATTGTGTAATTGGCTACAAAATGCAGAACTTCTACTCAATCTTCTCATCCATCTTGACTACAGTTTCATTCGGAGACTGTAATTAATTTCAGATAGGCTGAAGAATTAATGGTCTGAATAGCAGTGATCATATGCTGTAATTTTTTCACTAGAGTTCTGAAAGTATTAATCAAAGAAATCTCTTTGAAGAAACAAAATTTTTTAAGTGGTGAACATAAGAAGTTAACTGACAACAATTCTACACGCAGTTTAAAATTTCATAAGACTCAGGAGTCATGTATTTGCTAATATATTATACATTATGATGCATTTGCATCACTGTGAAATAATGTTTAAATAAGTTAAAAAACCCCATAATTTCTTCCTCTTAGGAAAAATAAGTCCTTGACTCAATGGCAGACTCAAATGAATCTCTGGCTGAGAGTCCCTAACTAGTCCTCTCTTCCTTTACACTGTTTCTCATGACAGCATCTGACTGGTTAAGAACAGCCCTTACCTTTGCAAAACTGATTTTATTTCCTAATGTAGCTGAGAGCACATCTCTGAAACAAATTCTTTCTAAATGCTTGGAGCAGTGATGTATTTGGGTAGGACTGAGAACAACTGCTTAACCTGGGCGAGTGTGAGCCTACCTTGTTGTCAAGTCCACATACCGCTGACATGATTTTGTTTTCTGCATCACAGAGCTGGAGAGAAGGTGCAGTGTTATTGAAAGAAGACAAAAAATGTTTTCCTGCTAATCCTTGCAAAAGAAAGAAGTTGAGGTATTCCAAGATACTTTCTGAGATTAGAAATTGCATTTATTGTCCTCTTTATTCAAGAATGTTTTGAAAGGCATCTATTATATTTCAGCTGAAGGATACCATGTACAGCAAGACCATGAAATGATTACAGCCTGAAAAATGTTAGATGATTACACACTGTCATAACAATGAGATTTATCTAACATATGAAATATAAAAAAAAAAAAAAATCTATTTTTGTTAGTTTTTTCTATAAATTACAATTTTTTCAAGACTGGTTAATTCACAGAGCACTATGAGGGCAATTGGAGAAAAGGCCTTAGGATTTCATCAGCCAAAAATCCTAATTAAAATTAGTTCCTTGAACAAGGAGATGTGAAATCTGGCTTAAAAAGGAACTTTGAAACCTTTGCAAAAAACGTTAGGAAAAAATTTTCACCTGAAACTTTCCATCTTAAATGCTTTGCAAAGGACATAAAGAAGGACTAACACTGAAAGATAAAAGAAACATCACTTACCGAACAATTTAAACTTTTATGTTTTGGACAGTTTTTAAAGATGCTCTTCTGTATGAACCAACAACTACATGCACAGGCACACACACAAACACTGACTGCAGCATCTAATGCTGATAGCAAGTCTTCCCTGTGGCAATTCAGGACACAAGATAAAAGAAATAAAGTGCTGCAACAAGTGGGGTTTGATTACTTCCTCCTGACTTTGTAACCATTAAAACATGCAGTTTCCTGTGGTTGAAATGTTTTTGAGTTGGTGGTGCTCAATTTTTTCTCTTTTGCCTGAAGCTTCAATTTCTCCATATAAACGTCGTAATTTAGTTCTCACTGGTGTATTAAATACATTCATATTATCTTCTGCACTCTGTTCAAAATCTGCTACTAAGATAAAATTCGTGCCTTGACATAAACATATCATTCTGACATGGAACTAGTGCTTGCTGCTCTCTAACATGGGTAGATATCTCTTCTAAACTTGTCTCTCCATATTGTTCCTCCAGCAGTAATACTCCTTTCTCATCTCGAGGAAACTCTCCACACTTGAAATATATATAATTCATTTAGACTAGTTACCTAAATATAAGGTTGACATCTTCATTTGTTCTCTTAGTGATCTCAGCTTTTCATCACCCAATTTTCTGAATTTCTAGCTAAGACTTTCAGACTTTCTATTCATATCTGTGCATGCACAAGGAAATGAAGACTGGACCATGTTCTTCTTTTTCCCATCCCTTTAAACTCTTCTGGTTGTGCGCTGAGCTACAACTAGATCAAATTTTCAGAGAAAAGTAAAGAACTGTGAATGACATGAAAAAGGGCATTTAAGGCACGTATTGCTTTGTATTTTACTTGTATTATATTTCTGCTTTTATCAATGACTCCTTATCTATCTACTCATCACCTAGGTCCTACTATGTGTGGGAGGACAAGAACATTAATTTATATTCACACAAGAGTTACTGTAGTAAATCCAAGTTGACTCTGATCCTTAGACAATAATCTCATACAGGATGATTATAAATTCCAATATCTTTCAAAAGCTTGAAACAGTTACTAGAAAGAACAAAAGAAAGACTTGTGGCAGCTACTGAACAGGAAGAAGTACTTGATTTTAACTTTAAGCTAAGAACCTTTGCAGTACTCTGTCATGAGGTGCATGAAACAAATTCTTGCATTGAGACTGACAGAACTTTCAACTGTGCAGGAAGAACAAGTGCTGGGACCTCAGCTCTCATGTGCTTTGAGTCAGTTATTTCCAAGCACGTTGTTCTTTGATGACCCTTGTGGGTCCCTTCCAACTCAGGGTATTTTATGATTCAGCATGTTGAAGAGGATGCTGTATCTAATTTTTCTCCTGCTTACTTGGTGTCAATCAGAAAGAAATATATCTAACATTTGAACATGAGAAATCCTGGTATAAGTCTGCTGTGACTTACATGCCATACATAAAATCCCTATGTCTTTTTCATTCCCTATTCCTAAATGCTTTTCTAATTAGTGTTCAAAATTTTCAGCTAAACCAGTGTAAACCATATATGGCAACATGTATCAACCTATAGTAAAAGGACCGACCTAAGGAACATCAATTTATGAGTCAATAAATGTGGGAGAAAGAGTAAGTAGGAAGACCACTGAGTGCTGCAATGCTACCATACAGCAAACAAGGAGAGGCCAGCTTCCAGCAGAGAAACCACCTGCCCCAAAGGTCCTATCACAAATAAAAAAACATTATTGCAAAGTCCCTTTAGAGCAAGGGTTATTGATTCGGGAGTTCTGCCAGGGCAAATCTGTTCAGTTCAGAGGCTCCCCAGAGATCCTGATAAACCACTCTCTTGCCATGCTAGAATAAATTGCCCTACTGGAGACTGGTTTTTATCAGGCCTAAAAGCACACAAATCCACTTGCTATATTTCTTACAGAATGCTCTGATAGGTGGTTGGGTTTCTTTTCAGTTTTCTTTTCCAAACCACTTCCAATCTTGACTGCAATTAAATAAAATATCTTGGACATTTTTATTATTCTAGTTTGGCAATTGTCCTCAAGCTGCTCTCCTGTCTTCTGAAAGCCCATCCACACATGGATATTGGCCATCTTGGGAATCTGGGAGCTGTTGCCAGGAATAAACTGAAATTCCTTTTTAGTTTCTCAAGACTTCTTTAAATAATTTCTTTCCCTCTGGAACACAAAGAAGCATTGTTTTAAATAAATAAATTTAGATTATTTCTTCAGGATTCTTAGAACATATCACTTCAGACTAATTGCAACAGTGAACTCTTTAAAGTGTGAAATATGGAGACTTCCCAACACGTCTCAGACAATGTAAATAAGGCAAAAACAAAAAAGGAGAGAAACAACAACATTCATTATGGATTCTTACATATGCATGCACAAACCCATACAGCACAGCTGTCTAATTTCACTGGCTAGAAACAGGAGCCTTACTGTAAAATGATATCTGCAAAATTTAATGGTATTTGTTGCTCAATTTAAAATCAGGTGATCAGATAGAGATATAACCATATTCATATATGGATAAATATATAAATATAGTTATATAAATTATCAGAAAAAAATACTTATGTCGAGAAAAATCTGGAATGACTGCATATATTTTATTACTTTCTAAGTAATACACTAATTAAGACATGACCAAATAAATACTATAAGTAGCTATGGAAATCTGTAGCAATTTCTTAAAAAAACAAAATAGAAAGAATAATCTTACAGCCCTTGACATACAATTTTCCAATTATGTTTGAATAAAGCTCTCAGTTTTTTCTGGTGTAAGGTAATTTCAACAGAAGAAGTACTCAATTTCTTTTTATGTCCCTTAGATTTTCACGCAAAAGTATCATGTAAATGTAAAAAGTACATTACTTCTGAGAAGGTTCCTCAATGCCTAACAGCTAAGTGGTGAAAATCTATGGAAGAAAGATATGAGTAGCAGTATGCTGTTCAATTTTCAGTCCTTTCTGCTTGTGGAATTTAACTTCAAGAAATATCTCAATATAGAAAATAGTTCATTGTAGGTCTTCTTTTACACAGAATATGGTGTGATTTTAACTCAATGGAAGAAATCCTGAATTCTCTTGAACAGAATCCATGTTCAGAAAGATTAATACACTATCAGAAGCCATTTGCTTCATGTTCTGTACTACCAGCCAGTCAGCAAACTATGATTAGTTAGGGTAGAGTGCGGAATACACGAATTTCTGTGTGAAAGTTCTGTACCTAGACAAGCACATAAGCATTTAACAGTTCAAACACAAATCAGTAATAGAGAGAGTCTCAAGGTGTTCCACTTAGTGACCCAATACAGAAGCTGATAAAATAACAGATATTGTTGATCTATTTAAATGAAGTAAAATAGATGAGAAGTGGATTTTAGGAATGAGCTAAAATAGGAAGCAATGACTTGGCAAACCAGAGTACAGGAAATAAGCTATGAATAGAGTAGGTAGCTTGTAAAAATTTACAGAGACAGCTTTGGAAGAGAAACACTAGAACTAGTATCAATTATTAAAGACTGGAAAGCAGAATTAAAACAATAACAGAGTGGAGAAACATTTGCATAGAAAGTATCTTTCTATTTCTAGTCTTGAATGCATATTGACAAAATTATATGTTTCTGAATTTTTAATACAGAGCACTACCAATACTTACTGGAAGAGCAATAATTCTCGCTTTATCTAATAGGAATTAAGAATAATGAAAGCAATTTGGTAAAAGAAGCAGTAGGAAGGGAAGGACCCTGTCTTGGTTTGAGAGAAAGTGAGTTTTTTGGGAAGTTATAGTCAAACCAATCAGTGGTCAGATTTGAATATTGACACCTGGTGTGACCACTGAAGACGTGAGTCGCCTCTGAGAACACAAGGGGTTAAAAGCAGAGAATTCCCAGAGTTCGCTCTCTTTTGTACCAGTGGCAGAGAGTGCACATCTCCTCAGCCCAGCCACAGGCTGCGTGGGGAGGGGAAGCCATGGAGGCCCAGGCTGAGGTAGGCCGGAGCCCTGAAGAGAGAGAGAGAAGGTGGAAGGGAATGGAACCGGGCCAGCCCTGCAGGACAGAGGGGTGGAGACACCGAGATGTCTTTTGTTGCCGCCACCCAGAGACAGAGAGAGACAGAGAGAGAGAGACAGAGAGAGAGAGCCTGTGCCAGCAGAGGAGGCGGGGAGGAAGGTGGCCAGTGTTGGAGTCGCTGCCATGAGATTTCAGTCTCCCGAGGGCAGCAGAGCTCAGACTTTTAACCCTTTCTTGGGTGAAAGAAACTTCATGAAACATTAGTCCTCCTGGCTGGTGGTTTGAGAGAAAAGAGAGACAGTCTGGGACCTGAGATGTTAAAGGAAGATGGGAAGAATCTGAGGTGAGAGGAGAGGATGGAGTGGCTTTTTTTGGCTGGACTTTTCTCGTACAGCCATAGACTGAACCAAGTGACTTGTAATACATGAAACTGCATTTAGGGGGATGTGATGGCTTGAGCCAAGAGAGTGACCTGCAGTAATGACACCATATAAAGGAATGGAGTGAACAGAGGAAGATGAAGAGGGTGTGGTGGTGCACTCTGTCTTCAGGGAGAAGAAGAGCTCTGTTCTCAAGACCCTCGGCCCCAGGGGATGAGAAAATGGGGGGGACTGTTGTCCCAAAAATGACACATGGTTGGTTTTTGGCACTTGGCAAAGCATCCTTGAAGAGCCCTGTGAGCAGTTTCGGTCCATGGACAGTGGTGAGAGCACTGTACATGGAAGGAGCATGTCACGATGGCAGAGTTTCTCCGGGCAGTGCCATGTGTGACATGGAAACATGGGGAGTTTCAACTGTGTTTTGTGAGGAGGACTGTGGTACAAGAGAGACTCCTCTCTCCCCTGATGGACTGAGAATTGAGTGGCGGTAACTTGGTCAGGCTTCCAAGGTTTTGTCTCACTGTGGTTTGGTGGAAACTGGGTGGGAGGAGGAGGAATGTTTAGGTTTTCATTCTGTTTCCTGTGTGTTCCTGTTATTTTAGTGTAGGTTTCTTCCCTCTCTTTCTAAGATTGAGCCTGCTCTGCTCTGTTCCTGGTCACATCTCACAGCAATGAGAAAATAGTTGAAGAAAATATATTTTCATGGGAGCACTGGCACTGGCATTGGGCCAGCATCAAACCATGACAGACCCTTTTTTAATACCTTCCTAAAAGCCCATGCACATTCAATTAATGTTATTTTATTTACAGACACTAAGAATTTAAAAGAGAAATCCATAATTAATCAGAATTCCTTCCCACCACTTTAGAAGAATATCAAGCTAGAAAGCAAATTCCAAATTATGGCATTTCTGCAAAAGTTTCTGTCTATTTTGGTAACAGGCTTCAAGAGAACAGCTTCTCTAGGCTGGATTTATCTACTTTTAAAGAAAAGTACCCTCCTAAGTATTCCTTTTGAAAAGAAAAAAAATTATAGTAGGTATTAAAAAAATAAATTATAACAGGCACAAAAACATGAGCTGGTATTTTCTAAAAAAATGCCTAATTCAACAGTTTTCAAAGGTCTGCTAGGAGATAAAGAACAAAATATTGTTGTTTGCCTGTAGAATTAGGACACTGGGGACACAGAAAAAGAAATAGATTTATTTAAGAAGAAACAGTAATAATTTTAGATATTATTTCTGATATAAGTATTTAATGATAATTTTTGTGACTTACATGCACATTTTCTTATTAAGAAATCAAATCTCTCTACTGGTTTTGGCATCCTCAGAAATGAGGAAAAAACCCAATAAAAATAGTAATAAAAACCACAGAATAAACATACTGAAAGAGAAAAAAATTATTTTGAACAAAACAAGCTGATCTTTCTATATATAAGTGGGATTTTTAAATTGATGCTGTTAAACGTAGGCTGTTACACCAGGAATGTTTGCATGAAAGCCTTATCCTGTGAGGAGGACAGAAATCTCTCAGAAAATGCCTCTTTGGGTGACCTGTGTCACAATGAGATTTATTAGCCAGCTCAGAAAAGTAGAGCAGCACTCTCACTCTTCATTTTTGCTTTCAGATACTTAGGCTTGGGGAAAAGAGATTTGGGGGAATTGTCACTCTGCACAGTCAAACCGATTTGAGTGGCTGCACTCCACTAGACAATGACACAGAGGCTTGTACCATTCTGTCTGCAATTACCTGCAAAGAAAATCTGTGCTCTGAAACTTCAGGAAATTACTGAGGTTCAGGAAGAGGGCTGTCAGGAAGATTTTTCTTTGAGATCCCTTCTCCTAATAAAACTGCTTGGACTGACTGAGAAAAAAAGATACCTAATGAACCATCAGCAATCTTTTTGGTGACTGTTTGGAATAAATGATTAATGATGGCTATATTAGTGCCAGCCAACTGAGCTTTTTTAAAAAAATCTGTAGCTGTTTGGTATTGCTTTTGTTTTAGTGATGTAACAATTTTTTTCAAAGTGTCATTTCTATTTATAATTAATCATTTTTAGAAAATCTTTAGACTCTTCAATACTGTTTTTGCAAGCTATAGAACTTTTATTATTGCTATCTAAATAAAAAATAAATTTAAAAAAAAAAAAGAGGTAACACGACAAAAAACATTGAGAAAGCAACCTGATGACCCATTGTTCAGTATCTCAGAATCAATAAGCAATTTACTACAGCACTCTATTACAGTATAGCTTAATGTGTTCTTGAGATCAAACCTGGCTATTTTTCAGGGTGCAATATAATGCAAATTAGCATCTACCATTTTCTTTCTCTCCTTGAGTAGCCAGTGACACAACCATTATGGCAGTTAATTCAGAAAAAAAACCTCATTACTCAACACATGCATATATCTTTAAACACGTGAACAAAATACTATTGAAACTGTTTATATAAGTATGGTTTATTTTTGAGACTGAACTAACAGATGTGAGAGGACAATAACCACCCCAGAGTGAAATATGTCTGTAAGAAAGCAGTGGGTAACAATCTCTCCTGCTGGCAGAGCCGTAGCTGGAAGTGATTAAGCCTTTAGGACCCTGCTGGTATCAGGGTTGTTACAGGTTCTTTTGTCAGACAGGACCACTGTCTGATAAACTTAAAATATATATGTGCTAATTTCTTTACTAAAAGAGTTGTCAAATATTAAAACAGGCTGCCCAGGGAAGTGGTGAATCCCCACCCCTGGAGGGATTTAGGACATGTAAACATGACTCTTAGGGACACAGTTCAGTGCTGGACTTGGCAGTGCTGGTTGGACTCAATGTTCTTGGAGGAGTTCTATGATTTGATTAGCAGATAGAAAATACTTGCACTGAAAAAAACAAGTGTTTATATTTATATACAGAAAATTCATTTCTAATTGCTCCTCCGTTCTGAGTCAACCATTTTTTGAAACCACCCTGTTCAAAAGAATTTTTAGCTTTTAATTATGACTGCAGAGCAGCTGTATCACAGAAAAAGAAGCTTATTTTTAAATGAGCTTTTTTGCTGGAGTATTTCTGAGTTGCAATGCAATTTTTCTATGTGTGTTTTTTTTAATATATATTCTTTAAAATATTTTTAAAAATATTCACCTCGTGAATTAATCAATACAGGCTTTGTAAAAGCATTATTTATTGTAGTTGTTAAATATTCCTTATACAAATCTGTGTAACTAGAATATATAATTTGGCATTTGCTATTTGCATCCCATCCCCTCAGAGTATGATGCTACTAACCAAGATGTTGCATCACTTGCATCAAAACCTTTCCTAAACTGTCTTTAGGATATAATACACACTAAGGGAATTCATAGCAATAGCAGAAAATGTTATTTTATTCCCTCAAATTACTAGTTCATAGCTTTTAGACTGTGAGCTTTTTCAGAATGGCAAAAACTTTATCATTTGACTTATATGCTGCAGGGCTCATTACAGCTGAATAAATGAAATTCTTAGATCTGCTTAGTTAAAATTGTCTTCACTGCACAGTGTGTGTCTAAAAGAGCTCCACTGCATTCTTTAAGAGGTGGTTCCCACTGACAACACTGTATTTCAAAATAATGTCACTAATTATTTAAAAATAATAAGGTGAGAGAAAATTATGCACAAGCTTATCTTAGAGATGGAGATGCCACCTCTTGGACGGCACATTTGAGACTTGCTACAGCAGAAGCCCAAGCCTAATACAATCTTCTGAAATACTGTTAGGGTTTGTTGAAATCTCTCGTAGTGTGAAGTGTGCAGCAATGCTCTGACCTTAATAAAGAACCATTAGAGAATAAACCAAAACCTGCAAGTAGCACACATGGCTCCTTCCCTTATGATGTTGTCTCAAAAACAAAAGCAGTAATTCCAGGAGCATAAAGCCAACAGCAGCAACAGCAGGAAAATGAATGAATGAATGAATGAATGAATGAATGAATGAATGAATGAATGAATGAATGAATGAATGAATGAATGAAGAAGGAAGGAAGGAAGGAAGGAAGGAAGGAAGGAAGGAAGGAAGGAAGGAAGGAAGGAATTTGGCAGTTGCTTACACTATGAAAGAGATACATCAAAATATTAGATACATTAGATACATCTTTAGCTAAAAGTTACTCTTTAGCATTATGGTCCTTCAGAGCACACTCACACTCTTCACAAACATAGCAGAAGGTTCTTCAGGTTGTTGTGATTCTACTCAATCAAAAGAGCTAGACCATCCTAGGACACTTCAGGATAAATTTGTTTGAAAAGGTTTGACGGAAGTGGACACAGGAAAGACAAAAAGTAAGGGAGCAGCAGTCCTGTGCCTTCATGGAAATAGTTTGGATGAAAAAAAAAATCAGTTCTGAATTAAACCTTATGAGGATAATTATCATTTTATACATAAGAATTATTTAACTGAAGAATGTTTCAACTGATTTAATGGAACTATCAATTGAATGATGTCTAAAAAACTCAAAGAAGATGCTAAAAGCAATGCTGAATATTACCCAGACCACTCATGATAAACTCAGTAAAAATTATGTCAAGGATGGGGAGAATGAGATCATACTTTCTTCTTGAAGAAGTAACCAAATACTTGAATTTTATAAATTCAATCTCATACAAGGCGGAAATATTGTCTTGCTGGATTGGGGGCAGAATGCACATTGCCTTTCAGGATTAAGGTCTGGGTTGGTAATGAGATCTCACCTTCCTTTTGACCTTAAGAATGGAAAGACATCAGGAAATATATTCTGTAATTTAGGCCAGTTAGCCATGATATTCTCTAGCCTCTTCCTGGTCAACTGAGCATTACTATTTATCTATCCACATTTCTTCAGAAAGACATTGAAATCTGCTGTCACACATTCTAGTCTTATTGAAATGTTCTTTACTGTTAGTTCCTTCCAAATAGCAAATCCAGGGGCATATTTGTCCAGGTAGCTGGAAAGCTATCCTGCTCCTCCTTTATTGCTGGCTATTTGGAATATACACTGTGTTTTGAGAACAGAGAAATTTCCAGCCTAAATCTCCCTTATGAAAGCTGCAGTCCAATAATCAAAACCGCCTGCAGCTGTGGTTTTTCAGTAACACCACTGTGCATAAAGAAACACAGCAAGAAAATGTTTTACCTTTTTTCCCCTTTGTGAAGTGTTGAACCAAAAGCAAGAGAAAGAAAAAACCCACATGCCATAGTAGAAGTACTGGACTACTTAAAATTGAAAGGCCCATGTAATCCTGGAAGATCCTCCATACTTACCTAAAACAGCTTCTTTTCACAGTCGGAATACCAAATTACTCTAAATTATTTCATTTAAAATGCCAAAATGGGACTCTGATAGACTTTGAACTCTCTATAGAAAAATTTTGCCTTTCAGATTGCTCTCGGGTGTTTTCCATTACATTTCTTTCTGTACTCCAATAAGAATCTAAAATGAAAATGAGCCCTAGGGAACATTTGATTAAAATGTCAAATATTGAGGAACAAGGATTCATCAGCAATCATAAATTTATAATACTGATGGCAGATGAAATTTTCCAGCAAGCAATATAGTCTCCAAGAACAGGTGGATTTGAAGCCATTCCTCAGATTGAATTACATAGACAGAAACTATATGGAAGAGCACGTGGAAGTGACCTTTGTTCTGATTGACTAGCACATCCTATTACACATAAAAGTTCATGGAGAATGAGTAATCTTCAGTGACTTAGTAGATTAGCATCACCTGGGTATCACTATTGCATATCCTTGTCTGTGTAACACAAATGACTGAAATCACTCATAACAATTAGAAGTTGCATAAAAATGTGCAGGTGCTGGGCAGATATGAACTACTGCAGTTACAAGGAAGATACCAAGGCTATGCTAGTTTGGATTCGGTTGCTAAAATGCAGTTACATTAGAGAATTGAAACTGTATTATATCATGCTTGAGCAGTGAATAAAAAAAGAAAGTAAAAAGCACATTCCAAGATGCATAAAATGACATTTTCATTGTGGACATTGTGCTTTAGCTGTTCAAACATGATAACCAGAGAGATAGTTTTGCAAGTCATTTAATACCACTTACATGAAAAATCATTTGCATTTTTGTGTAAATAATAAGGCAGGCATTTTGTTTTGGCACTTCTGCTGAAAAATGTTGATGAAGAAAGACTGCAAAAAAAAAAAGGCTAAATAATAATAAATTCATTATGTGTCATTTATATCATAAATATTTTTGAGCTGAGTTTATTAGTGATATCCAAAAAAGGGGGGAAGTTTTAACTTTCTATATGGTATAAATGACTCATCTTGCTATGATTAGAAGGCTTTTCTGGCCAAAATCTACTCCCAAAAATCACATCCTAACACCAGCAAGTTACATGAAATAACCTCACAGATCGTAAGATTAAAATAACTGTTCTAGGAAATGTTTGGGAAGAACTGACCACCCTGGAGACAGAATTAGAATTCAGAGAGATTTTGACAAGCCAGGAAAAAAAAAAAAAAAAGAAAAGAAAGTCAGTTGAGATATGACAAATGCTCCCTGAAGAAAGAATGACTTGGCAAAATTAGTAAAACTTCAAGTGTCGCTTTAAAGCAGTGTCAGGGAACAGTTTTTCAAGGACACAGACCTGTAGAAGTGAGTTCACAATGAGCATCAGGAGTTAAATGGCCTCTGATAGAAGGAACTTGGCAAAACAGGGGTTTTTTCCCTCTAAGGAGGATAAGACTGAAGGAAAACAATATAACAATCTTCCCCCTGTGCAAAGTTGCCACAAAAACCAGAAGTATCTTCTAATGCCTTTTGGGTCACAACAGCATGTAATAATATTAAATTTCAGAAAAGATTGATAGTAAGGGTTGGGATCTTTTTTGTAATCATTCTAATATAATCAGTGAGATTTCTTAGGCATATTGTGGACTCAACATTGCTTTAGGTGTTTCAAAACAATCGTCAAAAATGGTTAAAGCCTTACACTAGGCAACAGAATGAATGACCACCTGACAGCCTCACCACCTTTATTCTATGATAAGTAACAATTCCCTATGGAGAGCAAATGATTCCTATAAATAACAAATCTATTTCTTTCTCTAAGTAGAGCCTATAAAGGAGCTCTAGTTGGCTCAAGTGTGACTTTTGTTATATCTTTGAGGCAGGACTTTTGCCTCTATCTGAGTCTATGTCAGCATAGCTGCTGATTAAGATTGACTGAAAAATTACACCACTAAACCCGGTTCAGAAGAGGCTGGTACAGTGCTGTGAGTGAGCTCCCAGCAAAACACATACACAAGTTCCTGATGATAGGCTCTTTCCATCTTCTTCACCTTCACATACTTGGATAATGCATGGTTCTGGCTGTTCAGTATTCCAGTAAGGCTGTAATTAGTAAATATTTATCAAGAATGTTTTTTTAAGTGCAGTAAGGAGTATAATAGTATATAGCATAAGTTTAAAGAAGATACCAAGGTTTCTAATTTGTCAAAACCACACAACTATGAGTCATGTCAATCTTCACCTACATCAGAAAATTTATTACTTGAGCCTAATCTAACTAACACTTGCTTAAAGATCCTGTTACTAAGAGCTGTGTGAAATAAAAATATTTCTGTTTTTTCTTCTCATTCTGGGTGTCTTCCTAATCAGCATCAGAAAAAAAAATAAGTGTTAAGAACCCAGATGAAGATAAAAAGATGCATTTTGGTAACTACATTTTAAAAGTCTCTGCACTATTTTCTTCCGTATGTATTTCTGTGCCTCTGTAAAGAATAATCACTTAGGAAGCAGAACTGTCTGTAAGTCTAATGAAACAGAAAATCTGTGGCAAGATCAAGTGTGCAATTTCAATTTTTAAAACAACATTCCTTCTGGCTTGTAGGAACATTACGGCTGCCTCCTCCAGAGTAAAGGATGGAGGAAGCAGCAATTTACTGGTGTTTGAGTTCTGTAATGTTTCTCCTTGGCACTCAAAAAATCTAATTTCCTGTGAATGGGTCTTATGTTATCATCCATCACATCCCCTTAGTTCTGGCTCCTCACTAATATTGCCCGTAACAGCTTGGACTGATGACTGTGGTCCTTCCCAAGCACAGCCGCTTGGACCCAAATCAAAACAGACACTGGTCAAACAGCATGTTTTAGGGCAGAACCAGAACCACAGCCACTTTCTCTTCTCAGTTCTCAGGCTTTAATGAAAGATCTTCTTAATCTAATTTTAAGGCACCTGGAGTGTATCTCTACTGCTGTCACCAGACTGTATCAGTAGTAATTCAAAAGCACTGAAAGCTGAATGAAAGCAGCTGTCAACTGAACTTTAAAATCACCCAGTCATTTGATTGTTTGGACACATTTATTGGGAAGTACACACCAGAAATTTTGTGTGTATAATAGGCAGAGATACTATTTTTTTCATGTGTCTTCCTATACATTTCTCACATCTCACAACCAGCATTTTAATACTGAGATCTGTGCTCTGAATAAGAAAGAAAAGAGCTAAAGAAGAGTTTAAGTACAAAATGCATACAAACCCAATCAATTCTGCTTAGTTCTGAAAGATGAACCAAGTTACGCATAAGGTTTATTACATCAAAAAGGTATTAAAAAAATGTTTGGCACCACTAGTGCTTGTTTTTAAGTCAGCATAACAATACACTGCTTTCAGAGGAAGTGGTATCTATTCTATACTAAAACAAGTCTGAACCCCAACTTTATTTGGCAGTAGACACTGTCCCTTATAATATGCAGCTGAGAATCAGTGGAGGAAGGTAAGGCATCTGAGCTAGCACGATCAGAAGTCACATGCCAAGATAAACATTTTCATGGTGGGATAATCACAGTTTCTGTTAATAAGCTCTTCCTAGTCACTATATGTCTCGTACAAAGCCCCAAAGCAATAAATTTCAATCAATATGTCTCTGAAACGTCAAGCTTTTCTCAGCGCTGAGATAATTACAACTCTCTGCTCCTTTACAAAGAACATTTATTGAGAAAAAACAATTTCACTCAGAATGTGGCCCTTGTGATCTAAGAAATCCTAAATCATCTGGGCAGCAAATATGTGGGGGAAAAAAAGCAAAACAAAATATTGCAATAGAGCTGCCATGGGAGCTTTATGATTTACATTAAAGCTTTGCTATCAAAATCACTCCTGGTGTGTAACACAAAATGGATACCCATAGATGATGAGGCATTCAGATTTGAAAAGCACTAAAACAATTCAGCTTTATGCCTCTGCTTTTCTGCAAGAAAAGCAAACTCCTCAACAACAGCATACTCATCAACAACCAAAGCTTAAAATACACAGGGTTTGAGCTATATTCAGGCAGAGGTTACATAAATTATCATTTTCATTTTACAATTTTGAGAACTAAGCAAGAAATTATAAATCATGACTTTAAAGAGAAACTTAGTTGAATGGAAGAAACTTGTGAACTGCATGAGGTTCATGCAATATACTCTCCACAAACTCTCACAACTGTAAATAGGTAATAAACACATTGATCAGGCATAGTTAAGTGCATTCAGATTTGGGTGGAAGCCCATGTGTTTGCTTCAAATACCCAATTAATTGCATGCTGGAGAGAAAATAGGAGTAAGTTAAGTGGTAATGAAAAGGCTACAGGTGCATGGATTTGGTCAACTAACATATCTAAGAAGTTTTGGCATAAAAACACCTGCAGCAACTTCATTAATGGCTGTTGCCATGGAGATGCAAAAAAAGAAAGGGGAACTACTTGGGGTAATAAAAAAGATGAAAGCAGTATATATGACTGCTACTCTGCAGTTATTATCTTGGTGGTTATAAGCCAAGTTTATAACAATAACAACATGCCAGAATGTGTCTGAGATCTGAGAGTGGAAGCAACCCTCTCTTTGTTCTTACAGTTCCCTTCTTGCAGGCAGGAAAGATGAACAGATGTTTTACTGGAGCCTATGAAGGTCATTCAAGAAAAGAACGACTCAGTATGTGAAGAAGGGGGTATGTGTTGCTTTGCTTTAGTTTTTTTTTATTAGCAGCATTAAGACATTTAACCAAGAAAATAACTTTTCTTTGCGGTATACTTGCAAATCTTGCACTCATTCAACATTTAGATTAACCAACTATTTGACTTTCTGAAACTTCCTTCTCACCCAAACAGTATCAGTTTAACAGACAGCCTTACCAAGGGTGTTTATATTTGTCTCTTACTTCTCCATCACAATTTTTTGAAACAATTGTTTTAACTCTTTTAGTGGGCAAATTTCTCTTCACAGCTCTTCATGAGTACTGAGACAATACCTTGTAGCAAATATTAATACCAAAATAACAAGGCTTTTTTAAAATATTTTGTCGCAATAAACAGTAGTAGTCTAAATAACCTAACAACAGGAAAGGTGAGAGGGACAAAGGATCCCCTTATTTTGAAGTGACAGAGAAAATAAAAATCTGCATGTATTACTTGATCATACAATGGCTGTCAACTACTGATCTGAAGCGTCCATGACAGAAGATACTTAAAATGCTTTAGAGAAAGTTTGAAACACTGAGTCTTTGGTATCAAGCAGAAACACTCAATGATAGAATGCAAAATCCTGCTCAGTCATTTTTGTCAAAGATGAACTGAAGCTGGAATAGAAGAAGACAGAAATTCCCAGGATGACCTGAACTTGTTTAGCTCAGTTAAGGCAAGACCAAGAAAGAATATGTCTCTTGTCAGCAAATACATCAAAAATGCAAACTTGAGGACTGGAAATAATGCTCTGTGAGCCAAAGAATAATATTAGAACAAATGCATATAAAATGACTGCAAATTCTCTGAAGCTGGATACTGACAAGACTTTCATGTACCATGAAAACTGCTCTAGTAAGCTCAAGAATATATCTAGTTTCAAGGTAAATGTTTGGTAACACAGCACAAAATATTATATGACTGTTGCCTCTGAAGTTTTAGGATTAAATACTCAGTGACTGAGTATTTACCCAGGTTCTTTCCACTTGTGCTTGGTTTAAGTGGAAAGGTTTTGGCAGCAATGGGGTGGCTGCAGGACCCTATGCCTGAGCAGAAGGATATTTCCTGAAGGAAGTTTCAGCCTGTGGAGAGACCAAGCTGGAGGTGCAGAGCATGGGAAGGAGACCTACACTGGAGCACAGAAAAGGTGTGAAGAGGAAGGAGCTAGAAAGGGGAACTGTTATGGACTGACTGCAACCCCTGATTCCCCTTCTCCCCACGCTGCTGCCATGGAAGAGGAGGTAATTAGTAAGCCACCATCCTGTCTTTATGTCCTCCCATGAGATTTTCCATCACATTTTACCCCCATCCTGTTAAAAAGATACTGCTAATTAATTACTGATCATTGGATATCTCTAGTCATTTCCAACTACACATTCTTTTATGTAACAAAGTAACTGATTAGTTACTGATCAGTAACATCTCTACAACAGTTTTCCTTTGGCTACTTGCTCCATCACAGACTGTTGTTGAAGTCTAAAATGTCATTAATTATGTAACTGCAGAACACCAGCAGTTTAGACTGAGTTGTCCGGAGGTGTATGGAAGATCAGAGAAATTAAGGAAAGGGAAACATTGCTTATAAGTCAGAGAGCCTGAAATAAGTTGAGAGTGATGTGAATGAAGTCATCTTCCCTTTGTATGCTCTATTTTACTTTTAAGAAAGAGAAACGCAAGCCTTTATCTCATCTTGCTGTTATGGGAGGAACTATGAAATTTGATACTCTGGGCTAGAAACACCAAAGTATTGGTTAGGAAATCAGAATGCAAATGACAGTATGGTCTGAGCTGGAAAAACCATGCTGTAGCACTGCAGCAAAACAGAGTTTCTAAAAATCTCTGGTTAGTTCTTGTAGAAAGTATAAGGAAACATTGCTTAGGGAATCCAGGAGATTTAGTCTTGCAGTTATAGAAAATAACCACTGGTTCTACAGGAAAATATGCAAAGATTAGTCAAGGGTTTGTATCTCTTTCCCAAAGTTTTCCCTCTGGAAAGGAATCAACAAATAATCCTCCTGAATCTCTCCTAAATTCCTCCATTGATTTTTAGTGCAAGTTCTATCAGGATTATATTTAAGAGAGGATAAAAGCAGCTAGCCAGAACCAAATCCTATCATAACTGCTTGAGGATTTGTTGGAGTAGCCTGAATGCTGTTTTCTCCTAACATCCCAGGAGACCACATTGTGAACATTAAGTTCCTTTAGAAACTGTTGATGTTATAACGCATTCTGAAATACCAGCTAACTTAAAAGAATATTTCATCTTCCTATTCCATTTGGTTGACTTTTATAGCTGGCAATCATCACAGTCTTGGTAAATCTCCCTTTGCTGATAACTCCTTATATTGTTATTTTGAGCTTACTTACCAAAACAACATTGTTAAAATGTAAATCTGATTTTCAGTCTCCAGACGCTCTCTCAGGATACAATGTTTGCCAGACAGTGAGCACTAACAGTGAGAGAAGAGATCTCCCCCAGCCTAGTTTCCTAGGCCTTATGACCAATGCAAATTCTCCCAAATGCCTCAATTGCTAAACCCCCATCATTTTCCAGTGCACTAGTTTGATCAACATTTTGGTTTACAATTAACCTCCTCTGGAATAAACAACAGTTACAGCACATAGTATGTGCCACCTGTAAAAACCTCCAATACACTTTATCCTGTCTCTACGAACCTCATCAAATATTTAAAAAAAGGTGAAAAATTATTTTTTTAACAATCAACTTTTCCTTTCTGCTTGAATCAGAGTTCTGTGAGTAATGCATGGCTCTTCCTTACCTCTCTGACATGAATTTTTATCCCTCAACAAAATCTGTCTCATCTACTCTCCCCTAAAAAACACTGGATCTGAAAATATCTTTCACAACTTTCATGTGTGTTCATCAGATGAAGTCTAATATTTTTCTCAGATGATCAAAGATCACATGTGGCAACACTCAAAACTGTTCAAAAATACCTTCACATTTAGAAGTTGAATCGAAGCTTGACCATCCTTTGTTAGCTTGTTTCCCAGTATGGAGGTAGAAAGTGGAGTACAAATGGAGTTTTCAGTCTGACACAGTTACAAGTATAGAGTTCAAATTCTCAAAGTGAGTTTGGAAATTATACATAGTTATATTCCCTAAATCACCATGGTAATTATTGTGACCCAGAACAAGGACCATCATTTTAAAGTAATTTTAATTATGAACGTTGGTGAATTGCAGAGGTTTGGGAGAGAAACTGGGGCAAAGCTTTGCCATCTCCCTGGTGCAATGCGGGTGCTCCAGAAGAATTCTGTGAGAATGCATCAGGACAGGAGTCCTTCTTAAGTCTTGGCCCCTTGTGGTATTGTCCAGTTAGCACCTTGCAACATTCACAAATCCTTTAGCACCTTTCAGTGAACTTAACTAAATTAAAGTGTTGCATTATGGTTTGGCAAAACAATCTATTGATTGTAAAAATGTTTAACTAAGAGCTTTTTAGGTCTAAATACTCCCACAAAGTGTGAGTCTTTGTGGGTACACAAAGTTCTGAGGTAATAACAGAAAAAATAAGTAGCAAACAACAAAAGTTGAGCTTTTCTCTTTTTTGTAACTACTACTACTTACATTTCACTTTACATAGCTGTTGGGTTTTTTCCACTGGCTGTTTTTGAAAGTTGCACATCTACTGCAACTTCATTTCAGTCAAAAATGTGTATACTATGCTGAGGCATTAGCTTTTAAGTTGTTTGTTAGCTGAACTGACGGTCTAAGAGGAACTCTTTGGCTGTCTCTTTAGATGTAAATTGGACTTTGAGGATGTAGGTTTCCTGTTAAAATTGAAAACTTGTTTATCTAATCAGCTTTTCCTTTTAGTTAGGGAACATAACTCAAATACCTTTTAGGAAAAAGCACATGGCATAAACCTGCTGAAAATATCATAAAGACTGAGTCCCTTACATATATCCTGTCTTATGTTTAAGTAACAATGAGATTATTTTTCTACAATTAGAATGAGCAGTTAAGTTTAGTGGTCTTGTTAGTAATGAACGAACTCTTCAGTAAAAGAAGAACTCAAGAGTTACAGTTCAGTTCACACTTTTCTTTGGGGGGAGTTTAGCATCCAATCCTATTTCTTGTCTTAGTGGTAATACAAAATATGTCTATCTACCAATGAGGGATGCACTCCTATCTGTCCTCATTAGCAGAGGATTTCTGTTCAAATCCTTACAGAATTAAAAGAAAAAAGAGATAACCATCTCATGTTTCCATGAACATATAACATAGTAAAACATGCACAGGGGCATTTAGCAAAGAGCCAGTGATGCACAGTTACACATCACTCCTATGTCCAGAACCTCAGCTTCACACAGCAGGCATAAGATACTGCTTAATTACACAGCTCAACAGCCCAACCTCTCTTCACACTGTCTTTTTTATTCCAGCTTGATATGGGTTTTCTCCCAGTTTTTATTGTACCACCATCTACTTTAAAATTTCAGAGATTCAGTGTGTCTCAGGCCCTGACTGAAAATCTTCTGTCTCAATAAGACATACACTCAGAGTAACTGCTTTTTACCAGTCAGATATAAATGCAGCACAATATAAACTACAGGGAATTTGCTCTGCTCTGGTATCAAGACATAAGCCATGAAAACACATAAAACAGACACAATGAAAAATCTCCTTCCAGCTTGTGTGAAGATAAGCATAAGAGATGTACCGGAAATTATAGTAATACAGAATATTCCTGATTGTATCTTTCACCAGCAGGAATGGGTATCCCAAACTCTGGGACATAAAGGATAAATTTCTTACATCATCACTGACTTTTACAGCAATCTTGGTGAACCATCACTCCTTGAGTTTTATTATAGATATACACAAGAATAAGAAGCCACGCTCCATTTGTTGGCTGTGTCTATTCTTTTAAAGCAAAGAATACAGAGGAGAATATATTGGAAAATCAAATTAGTGGACACCTGCCAGTCAGTAACAAAATCAGTAACAAAAAAGTCAGTAATAAAAAGAAGTCAGTAATAAAGCCAGTGAGAATTTTGGAATGAAAGACAGTAGATGCTAAGAAAAACTCTGTAACTACATTTTATTGAGGAATGCAGTTAACTTGACAAATATATTATAAAGTCTAAACTGGCTCAAAAAGAAAAAACAAACCCATACGACTTAGTAAAGAAGTCAAGAGAAACAATATTTACAATTTTCTTATTGGCATGAGGGTACAGCACTGTCAGTAGAAATCTGTCTTGTTTTAGTCCTACCATGCCCTGGAACACAGTGTACATCTGCAGTAATTTAACAGGGCATTAGGATTTATGTGAGCGCTATGTCTTTTCTCTTATACTAGAAGAAAAAAATCCCCTGCAAAAAAAACCCCAAAAATTCTACCACCACCAACAAAAAACCCAGAATGTTGCTGATCTGAGAGCAGACAGCAATGCTGGCTTAAGATGAAGAAAGGAAATTGGAAATGACAATTTTCATTAAACCAAGTCAGAGAAAAATTAAACTGCTTATGATATAAAAATGAAATGACTGAGGTAATTTAAAGCAAGAGCAGAAATTTGTAAAAAATTAGAGTAGAGCTACAGAAACTTTTTCAGTGGCCACAGATAAAGTCCTTATTAACACAGCAATATGTGAGAAGGCTGTGAACCTACAAAAAATGTCCTCCACAATTACCACAGATCCAAGAAAGGACCAGTAACATGGACCACCATTTTCAGTGGACTAAGGAATTTCAAGAATACATGATGCCTTCAAGTTTAAAACAGATGACCAAAAGGAATTTTTAGATGGAAAGTGAGAGCTGGTGTTTATGGTAGAAGAGGTAGGAATTTATCTACTAGAAATGGAGAAACATAAAAGGTTTAACTTTAACTCAAATTTTAACTCAGAGGGGCTCAGAGAGGGAGCAGGTTGTTGATCTCATGTTACAGAACAGGGGGAGAAGGGAAGTTTTACATTATTTTTTTTGTACCATGGATTGTATGGATAAATAAACAAATAAACAATAAAATCATCCCAACAATGAAAGTGACACAACCCATGCAAGTAGAGATGATAAAGTTCATATGACTGAACTTTACATATATTTGTGTCAAGAGGTCCTGAACCCAAGAGATATTAAGATTAATACACTCTTCTGTAACAGACTGTTAATGAAGCTGTTTCCAAGGGAACCAGACAAAATATTGAAATTATTTTACATTATGAGTTATTTCATCTTAAAATAGAATATGAGATGTAATTGTTGCTACAAAAAGTCTGAAAAGTAGGTGTAACCTGCAAATCCTTTTGGTGAACAAGCTGAAATTTTATAAAAATATATTACTTTCTAAATTATCTCTGACAGCTGAAGAGAGAGTATTACAAAAACCCAAGGCTACTAATTAAACTGATACCGAAGCACATTTTTGTGTTTTTAAAAGTGTATATTGCCATGGAGAATAGTACCTGTGTTAAGGATAGGAGACGTATTTTATGTTTTGGATATATAATCTGTTCGCTGGAGTAATGGGATACAATTTTAGTATAGTACACTGAAAGAAGCCACCTTCAGAATAAACAGTGGATAAATTAGATTTTCTGTGATGTGTTTGGGATGGAATCTAAGGAAATTAAGTAGTTCAGAGAAGGAGCATTTTTCCCATAAAAAACTCAAGTGTATCCAAAATGCCAGCCAGACTGGCACATATATCAGAGCTTTGTGGGGCTCTGCTTCCATTGCAGAAAGGTTATTTCTCTGTGTGGAACTCAAGCCCCTCTTTGGGAAAGAGAAACCTTTTCGGGGTGTTGAATGTAATCTTCAGAATTTCTAAATCTGAGAAAGTATCTTGTGATTCCCACATTGGTATTTTCTTCTAAGACACTATTTTAACAGAATGACAATATAGCAACAGGTGACAATATAGCAACATAAATATACAAAGCCTTGGGGGTTGGCTAATTATAGCAAGTTTATATTTTATTTAGGCGTGGTTTACATTCATCTACAATTCAGCCTTAAAATAATGTTTCATTTATATATTCCTACCTCATAATTCCCAGTTAATTTGAATTATTTCATTTTAATAACGAAACTAAGGGGGTTTTTACCTGTGATCAGTAATATTAAGATTATAAGTAGTTAATAGGATAATAATACAGAGAACTACAAGTGTGGGTGTTTTAGAACTTGCAGAATTGAAGGAAAAAATGTTGGAAAGATATGTCTATAAGTTGCCTATAGCAATTCTGATGAAATTACATGGGGGAAAAAAAAAAAAGAGTGGCAAGCTAGAAGTCATTTCCTTGAAGAATTGTTGTCAAAGATGCCAAAACTGCTTAAGGTTCTGCCAAATATA
The DNA here is from genome assembly GCA_013398275.1 of Promerops cafer. Taxonomy (NCBI): domain Eukaryota; kingdom Metazoa; phylum Chordata; class Aves; order Passeriformes; family Nectariniidae; genus Promerops; species Promerops cafer. The sequence continues at coordinate 3,328,653 of VZSE01027395.1, forward strand.
AGATTGCCCACACTGAATATCAACCACTGTCTCAGCTGCTGAGAACCGAGAAATGATGCGCACGTGCCACTTCTCAGTCCCACCAGATGGAACTGTGTTTAATTAAGTTTTGAGAAAAAAAAGGGTTTTTGGTTTGCCAAGGATATGAAATGGAGTAAGGCCTCATCCAGATGAAGGGTCCCTTTGGCACAGACTGATATGACATTGTCATGAACTTCTGAGGTTGCCAAAATGTTAGTGACAATACCACAAATACAAGAGTGATATTTTTGACAGATCAGAATAAGAAGTATCTATTTTTTTCAGTGAACCTTCAATAACCTTGAATATATATATATATTACACATTCTTTTATTCATCCCAGTATTTTTGTCATTAAGCCTTTAAGTGCAACCACATGCTGCAAGCAATTTTTGGGTTGAGAGATTTCTCTGAACCTTCCACAAATGAAAAGGAAAGTTTAGAATGAGAAAAAAAAAAAATAGAAGAGAAATTTCAGAAGTGATGACACAATAGCACCTCAAAGACACCTAGTAATTGCTCATAGGTGCTCCAGAGGTTATAGTATTTCTTTTTAAGCACTCCTTAGGCTACCAGAGTGACTCACAAAAAATCCAGGAGTTATTCTGAAGGCATTCCTTACTTTTCTCCCTAGCCCCACAGAACACAGCAGTACAGAGCCAAATACTTTATTACATTCTCTAACAGGAAGAATCATCTCAGTTAGACAGCATTTTTGTACCAACAAGAGCACAATAGTAACTGACAATAAAACCATTGCCTAATTTGATTTTTACTATGGAAGAGCCACTCTGACTCTGCATATTAATACAGTACATTTTTAACATGGTTTGTTGGAGATCCATAAATTTCCACAGCAATCCAGCCATTACCTCATCTCTAGCACAGCCATGTGCTCAGAGTTCTGCAGGATTTATTTATGTTTTTCAACTCAGAAATAGCGGGGATGGATTTGCAGAGCTTTTTTGTGTCCATGAAACAACAGCAGTATCCATGTATCAATTGTTGGGAAAGGCTGATTTTATAATGATGACTAATGGACATTTCTGGGTACACTGGAAGCAACATCAGACCTGGTTTAAATAATCAATGGGTCTTGCAAACTTCCCTTACTTCTCGTGCAATAATAAAGTGACACCACATGCTAATGATGAGAAGTCTCAGTTGATTTTCACTCATGCTTATTCATACCTGTCATCTTCACTACTGATACTTTTCTAGGTAAACCCAAGACAATACCATAAATTAGATTGAATGGCTAATCATGTATCTGAACCTACGAAGTAATAATTTCTCTGATCCTATTCTAGCTTTCAGTTTTTTCAAAGTTTAAGCAAAGTTCACTCAACTGATTTTTAAGTGTTCAGACTTTAATAGAAATTGTCTTTTAATTTACACATTCCTATGGTTGTTTTCCTGGAGAGAAGAGATGTGCCTAGCACCCTTTTGCATGAAATTCTTTGTAAATGATTTCTTTAGAAATGTAAGAGTCAGGAAGTTTCAAGCAAGGAAGTTTTAAAACCCTAAAAAGGGTCTTAGTCACAGCTGAGGCATATTATTACCAACATTAGTGCCATGGGAAAACCTATGTTATCAGTTTTTAGGACAGACAGTGTTAGAGTCTCATTTGGCAATAAAAGTCCAAGCAAAATATTTTTATAACGACTGGCCAAAAAAGCATATATAATTTGCAAACAATCATGTTTGGTTTACTCTCATCCCAGCTGAAAACGGCAGTCTGACATCCAGCCTTTCTCCTTGAATAAGGGTTTCTTAAGTATACAGGAAGAACAATACTGGACAATTATACAATATATCTCTCTGCATCAGTCTCTAACACTTTCTCAGTCTTTAACACCAGTCATTGCAGTCATAACAGATCTGTGCAGATTGGACCAAATTCACAAANGACTGGCCAAAAAAGCATATATAATTTGCAAACAATCATGTTTGGTTTACTCTCGTCCCAGCTGAAAACAGCAGTCTGACATCCACCCTTTCTCCTTGAATAAGGGTTTCTTATTCAATAATAATAATACTGGACAATTATACAATATATCTCTCTGCATCAGTCTCTAACACTTTCTCAGTCTTTAACACCAGTCATTGCAGTCATAACAGATCTGTGCAGATTGGACCAAATTCACAAAGCTGGGAGGTGGACACAAATCCTAGTCATGGTTTATTCTTTTCTAGACTGATTCCTGTAATGTGTGGAAACACATTTAGAAATATATAAGGTGGTAACTCTTCAGTGCAATCAGGCAACTTGTGAGGAGAAAAGTTAGAATTTACTGTCTTTGAAAAGCTGGATAATGATGAACATCTACTTGTTTACCAAAGGGATCTAAATACGAGAGAATTAGGATGGCCTCACATTCTAAACTTGATAAAGCTTCTTTTAGTCAGTTAGGTTGGAACCTTTGTCTACAAGCAAATTCCAAAGTTTAGTTGACCCTGAGAGAGGGTAACTGAGTTCTCTCTCAAACAGATGAGCTTTCTGTGGCTCACTGACAAATATTACTGATAAAAATCTTTTTAGAAAAGAACTGAAAGCCTGGCAGTCAAGATAACTTCTACCTTGGCAGCTGTAGCTAGAGTAACCTCCAGGCCTGAAAAATGCAGACTGCTTCAGGAGAATAGCTCATATCCCTTTTCCTCTCAGCAATTTTGTACAACTTTTTCACCATTTATCTTGGGAACAATAGGAATTTGTTCCAAGGGAAAAGTTTGTTTCTTGCTAAATCAATCCATTTTGTCTGGCCCTTCTCAAGGAAGAACTTCTAAAATATACTACTTTTCAATTTGTCACTGTTATAAGTGTTCGCATAAAAAAGTTTATACCATAAATTCAATTATCTCTCTTACTTATGAAGAGAGTCAACATTGCACCACATAGAATCACCACAATATTGTAAATTTCCTTGAATAATTTTTTTGATGAACAACACCTATAAATGAATTAGAAAATTTAGCTACATCTGTATAATTACCAGTAAATCCATCAGAATTTAAAAGAAGGTGAATATTTTTGCCTTGGTCAGCGACTTTAATTATTCATTTTTTAAACGAAAAAAAAATCCGATATTACCTTGCCACAGAAGACTGTGAAGTTTCCTAAGAAGAAATAAAGTACTGAATAAGTGAAAAGCACTACAGCTCAATCAACTCACAGATAACCTTGAAAAACACATTTCTATGTGCTTTCAATGCAGCAGACAATCATCATTTTGAGATATTATTTCCTTTGGGCAGTAGATAACAGTCTGAGGTAAGGTCTCCAGACCATTCCTCTCCTGGAAATGGAGACATCACTTCTCTACTGTGGCAGAGAGGGTCCCAAAACCAATTGCCTTTGCTGAGATATTTTTCTCTGCTAGCCTGTGATCAAGGGAAGTTTAAAGATTGCAGAATGAGCCTAGAGGTGATTTTACTACAAATGAATTGCCCAGAAAGGTAGATTTCTTCATAACTATTACAACAGTCAGCCACTGTGATGCAGCAGTGCCCATGGGATTTGCTTAAACCAAAGATGTCTTGCAATTACTATACATGTGCCAGTAAAAAAACCCAGCAAGCAAACAAAACCAGGCAAAACAAGATGAAAATCATAATAAAAAAAAAAGACAATTAATATTTTGTGTCTCATTTTCCTAATCCAATTTTGTGAATGGATAAATTGTGCATCATCTGAAAAGGGGACTGAAAGTCCTTTGACATTTGAATTTTTTTCTCCTAGCCAAAAAGTTCTATATTATTAATAGGTCTTATTAAACTAACAGTAGCAAGCAGACAATTTCACTCTGCAAAGAACAGAGAGGTAGAAGCTGACCTTTCTACTCTTTGAAAAACAGTAATTTATTCACATTGTCTGAAGATCACTGTTTTGCTGATAACAACAGGGAGGGCACATTCTGCATTTCTTATGTACTCTAAACTCCTGATAGCTTTAACAATGAAGAATATAATCGAGGGTTCTTCATGAAGAAATGGAAATTGGCAAAAAATGCAGGACAAACCCTGAGTAGCTACACATTATAAATGTATACTGTGAACTATCACAACTGTGTGTTCTTATTAAAAACAGCTTTCACATGAAACAGGTATTCAGAAAAATAACCAACATATGGTTCACTGCTTTCATTTGAATGTGACAGGTAAAATGCCTCAGCGTGTATTAACCTAGTTTAAAATATTGTTGAAGAAGGAATAATAAGAGAGAGGTTTTTTAGCCTGAAGTTCATTTCGATTACACTGGAAATATTATTCATAGTCTCTGCTGTCTGAAATTTGCTTTGCTGATGATGTGTACATAGCACTGAGTGTATTTTAAATACACATAGGGGAAGGGGAGGAAAGAGGTTGTCTGTCTCCAGAGCAACATTCCCTGCTAACATCCCAGGCACTGTCACCCACAGCCACAGGCCAGTGGTCAGGTGGCCGGTCGTACGGAGCCAGTGTTAGACTAAAGGCTGAAGTGAGCTAAGACAGAGCTGCACTCGAGGGCAGTGCTGCCCTGCAGACCCAGCCTGTGAACACAGCTGTCAGAAGACAGGGCAGCACCGCTGCAGTACCCAACTTAGAGAAAACAGGAATCCAATAAATATTGGCAGAAATTGTACCTTTTTAGTTTGCTTTGACAGTTACCCTTATTTTTCAATTAATTACACCAGTTTAGTTGTGGAGATTAATAATTAGTCATAGTTTCATTCCTTCCTTTTTAATTAGAGTTTCTAGTGGTATTTCAAGAATTTGTGGACAAATATTGTCTTGGTGGCTAGCATTTACAATACTTAGATCATTCTTGCTCCAGGAAGTTCTTTGTTATTCATTATTACAATGTACAACCACAAAATAAATCACCATTAAAGAGCTCTATAGGCAGCCTTCAGATCATTTTGACTCAACTTCATTTTAAATAGATTTTTGAAATATAGTCTTAAACTATGGGACTGTCATGTGATATTTTTGACTTACATTTGACAAATAGTCCTGCTTTCCTTCTTTAAGCCTATTACACTTCCACTGCATATCACAAATTCACACCTTCGTAATCCAGTACCTTATCGTATAGTCATAATAATTTTGAAGGAGAATCACTTTAGTTAATCCCAGCCCAGTCTTTTTCATGAATCTGTCCCCTTCAGCAACGGCTGTAAATCACAGAAGTTTGAATTCATTTTTGATATTTAGTTTTTAATGTCCTACAACTTCTAGGAGGGTAAGGGAAAAAAATTAAAACATGTACTATCAACAAATGGTATTGTATTCATTAATTGAAATAAAACACTATGTGCTACCATAACATCAAGAAATGCATTTTTTAAAGTTAATTTTAACTCTCACTTTAGTATAACAACTTGGCCTTTAAGGTGTTGGTTTATGCAGAAGACAAGAAATAAGGTAACACTGAGTTACTCAGAGGTTGCTCCCATCCTTCTCTCACTCCAGCTGACAAACATGGCATTTCTGAGGACTGCAGGATGACAGATTCGGTGATTGAAGTGAAAAAATCTAAGCTTTCAATTCTAATTTAAAATAGCACTTTCAGAGATACTTTCTATCCTGCTGTTGAATGACAAATAGCTGACTGATGTCAAACACACGAACTGGCAGACACCCAGTGAAATACAGTTATTGAGCATTTAGTGCTGGCTGATCTTCCACAAAAACAAGCTGAATCAGCTAAAAATATGACCACATACCAACCTTTTTGGGGGTGGGGAACTAGGGGTGTGTAATGTGTGTGTGCAGGAAAATTTGTAAATAAAGTAAAAAAATTATCTGCCGACAAAAATAGTTTTAGAAAATCCCAACATCTATTGCAAGAACATAATCATAGTACTATGGAAATCAAATATGTAGTGTACTTACCTTCTTCATTACACACAGAGCATGACCACCTTAATTTGCTAAATGTATCATGTTACATGATTAATTTAATATACCTAATGAACATTTGCACATTTAAAGATATGACAATTCAAGGAAGATCAGTGATTTTCCCAAAGCATACCCAGTCTGGAGCCCATTTTAATTACCACGAAACTACCATACATACAAATAACTCAGGTTGCCCTCTGTTATAATTGTTAAGCAATGTTTTGGAAACAGGTTGTTTTCTAATTGGGAAAGAAGATGTGCCAGAGGAAACACATGAATATCTGGCAGTACGAAAAACCAGAGTGCAATTCATGTCTTTATAGAAGGACAGGAAGTTCAGATATCCAACTTTTATCTACTTTTAGGCCTTAAACACCTCTCTGTGTCTTAACATATGTACCAGCTTAGTAGAATTATTTTTAAAGAGCTTTCTGCCCTACTAATATATTAAGGCAGACAGACTGGGTGAAAGTTTCCAAAGAGATGGATAGTCACATGAATGTTTTTGGTTAGAAGGTGTCCACTATTGAGTTTCTTCCCCGTTTTAAGAGAGCTTGGCACCTTTGTCTGCTTTTAAACCTTCCATGCACTCTTGAAAAGTATGAACTACTTAGGATGATGTGAGGATAAATTTATATTAAAGGAATACATTTAGGGTAAGAATATGGATATTTACTCCTTTTTTTGCAAGAATTGGGAATGAAAAACATGATTCAAGTATAAAATATTTATCAAATAGTAAAATGGATATTAAATAAGATAATCAGAAAGCATTAAGTCAGGTGAAGGCTTACCATATTCTATCAGTTCACATTCCTATCAACCCCATGAATTCCTGAGTTCTAGTTCTGTGAAAAGTTTGTGTTTTCAGTTTCTCTACATAACCATTAAAGAAAAATAAGCAAAACCTCAATTCTAACTTGTTAACTTTCTTCTCCTTTCTCCTTTGCATAATGAGCCAATTTTAGCAAAAATCCTCTATATAGTTTTCCAGAAACTAAGGTTTCAACTTAGAGAAATGTTTTGCAAAAAGACTACAACTGAAAAGAAAGCAACAGAAAATATGAATGATATTACTTTTCTTTTAAAATGTCCAGATAGAGAATAGCACAGGGTTCCATCAGTTTTTAGAATTAAACTCTCTTAACCATTCTCAAATACATTGCAAAGCAAGAATTTCTGAACTCAATTATCATGGGATTAAAGTAATAAAACTATTATTAAGCTAATTTTTCCTCAGAAATGTACAACTGTGTAGTACAGTAGTAACACACTGTGAATCACATGGTGTTAAATAATGCTTCATACTTCCTGCAGGGTAAGACTAGTCTTTATTGAAACATGAATGAGGGAGATTGTTCAAAAAACAAGACTATAAAAACTGTTTTCTCAGTGTGAAGTAATTTAATGTACTTTCCAGGCAGTTTCCTGGATATCTGAATCCACTACACTCCAGATCAAACCACATGATTTAGACATGTCTGGATTCATCTCCATGCAGAGATTGATCATACAACTTAAAAAACATAAAGAACATCAAAAAGAAAAGGAATTTACGTTGAGGATAAGTAGCATGCAAAGAATCACTAGTGCTTAAACCACATTTTGAAAGGAAGGTGTCTAAACTGGGTCACAAAGATCAATATCTAGGAACTGATGTGGCCTAATTTGCTGAAAAGTTTCCTCTGAGATCTGCCCTAAAACTCATAGTTCAAGTCTTCTTAAAAACAGAGCATCTTCATTTGTAGTCCTGCATTGCCAGGCTACTCTGTTGGAAACCAGTGGGTTTTCAGGTGTTCAGTTACCATCCAATACAGTGAATAACTATACTTCCCTGGAAAAGTGGCAAGAACAGAAAATCCTAAACAGTTTAATTTTTTGGTGTTGTATCTGCCCTCCCCCACCCCCATCCTTGTTCTTGTTTTTATCCACTCTTAAAAGGCTACTAATATCATCATGTCCTTAACAAACCGTGCTGTGATTAATGAATTTACCTATTATAGTTCTAAGCCCTCCTTAAAAATGTGCATCCATTGCAATGCTTCTGAGCATGGCTGACCCATCTATACAGCAGAAACTCTCATGCTTAGTCATATTGTTGCATGCAAATGTTATCTCATTTGCCACCTCCTCAACTCTCAAGAAGACTGGAGAACCCACTCTGTTCTGCTTTCTGTTCACTGAGCATTGCACTGAATCTCCTCTCTCCCTCCCATCAGATATCCGGGATTGGGATGCCACACAGAGTGCACAAAGTGTGAGCTGCCATAAATATTACCTGCTGCTACTTGTTCCTTCTCAGCAGCAGAGAACTCGAAATGAGATTGCTGCTCCCTGTGTTGTCAGCCTTCTCTCTGGCTGCTTCTGAAGTGGTACAAAGAGAAACAGCCCTGAACGATAAAGCCTTTAGGCAGAAAATCTAATTTTTAAAATAATAACCAATAGAATTGTTGCAACTACTGTATCTTGTTATACAAATAACACAAAATGGCACCATTTAATAAAATTCATAAGAGCAAGAATTTGCTACTCAGGATTTTACTTAATTATAATACTTCAGATACTTCTATTCAAGCATTCCTCTGTGAGATACAAGTTTAACCTGGCACGGATAAAAGAGATCTGAATAAAAGCTTTTAATAACGTTATTTTCAGCAATTTTGTCTCCTTTTGGAAAAAAAGCTAGAAGCACAAGTTCATGGTAATATATGGGTACACAGTGAAGCATCCATTTATTGGTAATACACTTAGGTTCTCTACTTGTATAAAAACAGCCTACACTTTTGTGTTGGTTGCTATATTTGGAATGCTGTTTTGTGCACAGTATTCTGAGAGAGTAAAGTGATGGGCATATGTAAATCTCTGTTATACACTACAAGCTCTGTATTTACTACAATGCATTAGACTTCTTCAACTGAGAAAAACAAGTAGAAGAGTTAGTTTTCTATCTTCCCAAGGATGAGAGGCTGAATCCAATCCCAAAATGATTATTGCAAGTTAACTGATTTGGCTCCATTTAGTGAATTTAGTAATGAGGATGAAAGGCTGCCCAGATGGAGAAAGAACTGAAGCAATGTAAGGCATATACCTATTATCAAAATATAACAAAGAAAAATTTATTTGCAGAGCATCATTATTTGAATATAACAAGAAAAACCCTATATACAACATTTAACTAAGAAAAAAACCTTTCAAATTATTTATGATTTATTTTACAATTTTAAATTAAAATTCATTCTATTTCTTATGTATGGGAAAACAGAATCCATAGGAAAATGCCACACTTTAATAGCAAAAAAGCACCTCATGCTGAAATTAAAAATGCATTTTTATTAAAAATTTGTTGTATTAAGAAGCTATTCACATGAGTAAGAGACTGAGAAATAAGCCCTGTATTTGAAATATTTCAAACAACCACCTACGATATTTTTTTAATATGCAGTCTGTGAAATATGGCAAATTAATCTACCTGCACTTAGTACACCATAAATTCAAATCTAAAATTATTTCCCATATATATTTCATTGCATATATGTATAAATGCATTCTATGTGCTATGTTTCTCATAAAGCTTCTCTATACATATATACAGATGAGTTCAAACAAACACATTATTCATAATAAACAAAGAAACAGCAAAGTTTGTATTAAGAAGAATAGGTAATATGAAGCATTTGTAACTGCAGATAGTGCATAAGAGTACAACATAAGGTACTCACTATGATACAGTCAAAATCTTACTGTAATTTATTCTAAAACAGCTTTTTATTGGAATATGAGATGAGACTAGCTGCTTTCTCAATAAGGAAATACATGCTATTCCTAGTAAAAAACAAGAAGTCTTGGATACTGACTAATTTCTATCTAGACTCAGAGTGATATTTTGCTTTAAAACATCTCAACAGTTTGAAGCTATTATCACTCACTGTGTTCAAGTTTCAAACCTGGGTTTTGACAAAGAGATTAAGAGAAATCTCTTGATGTCTGTCCCTCAATACTCATCATATGGCCTCACCACTTTAGCATTGGATACCACTTTTTCAACTGACTCATTCTCACAACAACCCATGAGTTAACCAGTATAATTTTTACCATTTTCTAGATTTTCTAAGGTCAAAAAGGAAAGAAATCACAATGAGAGTTCCTGAATGCCAACCCAGATGTCTATTTATTTGTGATTCTTTTAATTATGTAATTGAAGTTGCTGACAATTGGTACCTCAGGGAAATAATAAAGAAACTTATAAACAATTCAAACTGCAGAGGAAATATAGGGTGATGCTGACTGCAGATTAGCCAATAGTCTAAGGATATTAATCACAAGTATTTTTATAAAAAGTAACTAGCAGTAAATATGTCCAAGTAAAGAATACCACTGCTCTACCACTTTTAGAAAGTGAAACCTTTTCCCAGGAGAGTTATTTCACATCAAGTGGGATATTCTTCTGTTACTGTCTCAAAGGAAGAAATTCAGGTAATTTCAGGAATTTCAGAATTTCAGGAAATTCACAAATATAATTTTGCAAGACAAATGTTAATGTACACATTTTGACTTAGCTCAAATTTCATCATGATGTGTAAAACCCAGAACACCGTCTTTTACTGAGAAATAAAGAAATCTAAATTATTTACAGTACAAGAAGGATACAGATCCAACTGCTAGAACACAGGTTAAACATTATGGTTGCATTTTTCAGATATATCTAGGCTGAAACTAGCCCCTCTGTCACTACGACTGCCTGAAGAATCACAGCTTAGTAAAGAGTTCCCATTAGATCACTCAGAAATATAAAATTCAGTTTTGAGCAGGGAATGCTACAATTCCTCTCCTTGCTCAGGAGTACATGCTCAAATGTAACATGATTGACGTACGACATATGGAAATCTAATTCTCTGAAACTCACAAGCATGATTATTTTCCTAACTTTTCTATTTTATTAAAAAAAAAAAATTTAAAAAAATTAAAACAAATTAGGCCCTCCTTGCCTTGCTACTTATTCATTTGGTGGTTGACCACTAAGCAAACTAGACTCTTTTTGCCCTTTCTTCTCAAGTATATTTTCTCAAATCCCTCTAATTCCACTCTGCCACTTCAAACCCAGCAGTTTTAGCTGCAAGGAACAAGCCTCCTTTGGGATCATCACAAAACAGTCACTAAACTGTTGCATTTCATTTTGGTTTGACTCATTTCAGTGATAAATATCCTTCCTTCTAATTTATGAAATCTGTGTTGTCTAAACAAGGATTTGTTTTATATGATGTAACTTATTCTTTCTTGAGTGATTAGTGGAAGACTGAAAATGGTTTCAAAATAAGGGTAGATATCTATCAGAAATAGTCAAGATCTCTTCATCTGTCTATATTCAAGAATCGGTCAAAAGCACACACGGAATCTATCAACCTGCTTACAAGCAGTGATAAAATAATCAATCTCAACTGTATCCTACCATTTTAACATGAAAATATATATTATTTAGCAGTAGCATAATTCATAGACTTTGACCAGTAGCAGCTTTTTTAAAAAAGAAACATTAAATTGACCTATTTGTACCGATGTCAGACTCTCCATGTTATAATTGTTTTCTTGAGATATCTTACCTGTTAAAAGTTACTTACTGTTAAAATTTGGTACACAAAGTCTTCATTTTAGATTATTCCTCTTTCTTCATGAAATGTACACACATGCATACACACATGCAATCAATCTACTGTTGGCCTATTTCTAAAAGTTCATCGACTGGACTTTGAAAGGGCATATTTCACTTCTATAAACAGAGTGGTCTCATTTGTGCTTCTTCATACTGCCCTAGTAACATGAAGCAGATATACAGATGAAACTGCAAAATGAGCTTTATGGCTGCTTTTGCAGTTTTTCCCCAAGGTAATTCTGTAAGTATTTTTATTATGATCTAAAATGCATAATAGACAATAAAATTGTAGCATAGTATCTCCAAATTGTGTTATTATTTTTGCATTATATGGAACAGATTCAGTTTCTCTGTAAATCTCTATGTTTTAAATAGGTCTACACATAATCAGATACATGAATCCCTATAAAATCACTGAGTATCTCCCATATCTCATTAATAAAGAAGAATTCTGATAAAAAATGGAACAAATAATTTTAGATTCAAGAAACCAAAGGTGACTGCATTATTTCTAATCAGTACATTGTTATGGATTTTTTTTCATTCAGTCATTCCATCATCATGTATATTCAATGTTGTTCTATAGAATTTTAGGCAATGATTATTCATGTCTGCAAATACCTTATTCCAACAGCAAGGCCTTCTAAATCCTCAGCACTAAAGTACATTAGAGAGTAGGCAATGCTTTTCTCTCCACACCTATAGTCAGCTGAACAAGTGCAATTGCTTTTCAGAAGCATATTTTCTCATATCAAATTTTTGTCATCTTAAAATGAATTATTTTATCCAGAGCTACATTTTAAAAGCAGCCTGGGCATGGAGCAGTGGCACAGTGCACAGGGAAAATGCTTAATCAGGGCATTCTGTAGGAAGCTCCTGGTACCCACGCTGTGAGATGCAAGGCAGTTAGATGCAGACTTTGCTGCAGGTATCAAATATACACACCTACCTTTATTTTGGGTGACTGTATTTATATTCTGGGAGAAAATACCTCCTTTCCTTTCAAAATACATGGATTTTGGCCAGAAATGACCAAGACATATCTGGATAAATAACCTCCTTCAGATGAATACTCAGAATTACAGAAACTTCAGATAGTGCTCAAAAGCAACTCTACCTTTGCAAAGATGAATACAAGTGGAAACTTCTCTACCTGCACGTAGTCAATCTAAAATGACTATTAGTATGAATACTTTCCTGAAAAACAAATCAAGACTACAAAGTAGAGGATCTGATGATTGCGGGGAAGGGTTCTCCCAGAACAGTGTGGCCAAAAGGAGCCCTACCCAAGTTAGAAGGAAAATATCCTGAATGATCCTGAACCAGAGAGGATCTGTGAACTCCCGCATGAAGAGACAGGACATATGTTATCCTTACAGAAATATTCCTTGTAATATTTGTAACAGCTCTTAAATATTTCTCACCATTTTTCACACAGAATCTAGATTTTTAATTCAGACTGATGGATCTAAAGTGACCTATTCCACAGTGGTTTAGTTGATCTGAAAATTCCCTGAAGAAGTCCATGGAAAGCAGTTGACGGAAAGATCTTCATAAATCAACAGGCCCTTCCTCAAAACTTTTATGAAAAGTGTCCCATTTTATTCCTATTTTGATTAAAGCTTGATTTCTCTAATTTTGACATGAAAGAATGATTTTTGCATTTCTTTACCAAGCACATTACTTTACACTTTTATGTGATTTGTGCATCATATCATTAGGTCCAGGTAGAAAAACCACTAAACTAAAAGGAAAGCAAAACAAAGTAAAAAATTCGCTTTCAATATAATAATAAGGTTAACCAAGACATTGCTTTCCAAACATAACCATTCTCCCAAGTCTGGAGAAGTCTACTTTTTGAGGATAGGTGAAGAGTAAATAGAACATCATCAACTACGCTGAGGCTGGGTGTTAAGATGGTCACAAGTTTCAGTAAGTTTCACAGCCTGTCTTGCATCCAACATAAGAATATAGACATGTATCCATATAAATGAGCATGTTGAAATTCACACCCCAGTTTTTACATCTATTTGGATCAAGGTTGGATTTAAAGCAGCAAATGAATGCAGTTTCACATCTGGTCTGAAGTAACTCTTCTCTGCTGTGCAAGAAGCATTGTCTATGGATACTTCTATAGACTGACTCTCCTTCAGAGACCTTAAATCCAGAATGTCTGTCAAGGTTTACAAGGAGGGCTGGGTTACTCAGAATAAAGTATTCTGTCAATTCTGCACTGTCTGGGGAAGAAAAAAAAGACAAGTAGGAGGTGGTCATTTCACCACATATTAACTGAAACTTCTTTCTGTGTTACAAGCAGCTGCAGAGAAAAGGCAAGGGGACAGGTACTGCTGCATGGCATATTTTTGCCTTTCTGTTTATGGTGGAATTATGCTACATTGCACCCCATTTGGCTGAGAGAACTTACACAGGAGAGGGAGCAGCATAGAAGAGTCTGTTGGAAGCTGGACTTGTAGCACAGCTTTCAGTGGATGGAGAGGACTTTCAAATTAGGATCATTCATGTCAGCCACATGCAGAGAAGGAAAAAACTCCTATGGTTTTGGTGTTCTTTTTCTTAGAAAATAAGATGCAATAGAGAATTTGTCAGCAGCATGTCTTTCCCTATATTGTAAGGGTGAGACTCATACTGCACTTGAGACAATACTTTAAACCTTAATGGTTTTGCTAAGCCGTAAGGGTGACTAACAACATGTTAACACAGATGGCTGCAGACAGACCTAACATCCTCTCTGTGCTTTTAAGTATCTGAACTATGAAAGAGGCCATATTTTAACAGTTTGTGTGACAGAACAGATAAATTCACCAACATGACTTTTGTACTGGAGATAACTTCTGTCCATCTAGATTAGATTGAAAAAACCTGATCTTTCTGTACCTGCATAGAGAAGATATAGCCTAAGGCAGAAAACTACCTCTATTAAAAATGACTTCTATTTACCCCCTGAACCAATTTCCAATTTGTAGCTAAAGCAACAAATTACTTACTCACAAAGCTGACTTTGAAGCCAAATATGTTTATTGATGACTGCAAGTGAACTGGTCTTTTCTTTGCATTACAGTAGGAGAAGCTAAGGATCAAATACTCTTATCTGTGCTTGATAGCCCATTGAGTTTAAAGACAGACACCAGTGAGCCCTAACCAAAAGACATGGAGTTCATAGGACATTCACATGCCAACCATGACATTTATTTCTGAATAAGCATTTGAAAGACAACAACAAGCTCTGGAGACTGTTAGAGATTAGTGTAAGGAATAAGAAAGGAGTAAGGGAGTCTAAAATAGATTGCAACAATGGCTGATATTATTCACAAGTAAAAAAAAAAACATTTTTGTAAGAGACATATTTCAAGATAAAATCCGCGCATAGAGTTTGTCCTTTCAAAGACTTTGATTTATGCAGTTCCTTGATTTTTAAAAAGTTGCTTACACGTGTTTAGATAATCTCTCTGCATAGCTACTACTTGACAGCTGTTCTGGACACAGAAATGCAAAGTGAATCCTTCATTTTGCCTTCTCTCCCCTCCAAGTTTCTGGTGGATGAATTCCCTCTAAGCCTGGTCCTGTTGCTTTACTGTTCTGATCCATTGCTTCAGTTTGATCTCCCTCCTCTCCTCCCCTTCCAGCTTGAGTAACAAAACAAAAGCTTTAGAGTGAAGCTGCCCAGCAGAAAAATCTCTAGGCAAGGAAGTTGGAGGGAAGATAATGGTCAGTGCGAAACCACTTTCAAAGTAATGGAAGGAGAGGGAAAGGGGAGTATCAATCTCTCCTAGTAAAAGTTGTATTGATTCAATTCTGTCCTTTTAACTAAAGTAGCTTGCTGGCTCCAGTGAAGCCAGCTTTGTCTTCATTCTGGTCTGTTTTCTACCTATTGGAAATTGGAGAATGGATGAAGCAGAGTAACATAGTCTCTGGTTTGGGGCACAGGATAAAATCAGGTTTCTCTCTGTCCTGCCAACTGTTGAACACTGTAATAATATAGGTTAGGCTTGATGATGTCAAAGGTCTTTTCCAACCTAGTTAATTCTGTGATTCAGTTTATTCGGTTAAACTAAGCAGATTGACTGGGTTCTCCTGTTTTCTCATGGAGATGAGGGCAAGTCAGGCTATTCTTCACCATAACTGCACTAAAATCAGTGGAGCTGTAGCAAGTTAGCAACCAAGAATTTGTCCTTTATCTGTCTTCTCTGCCCTGTAACAGCAAACATCAGGCATGCTGTCATTTCTTTCGGTGATATTTGCAGTATAAGTCAATGTATCAGGGATGTTAAGACAAGCACGTTAAGGAATCACAAAGCCTAATTGTGGGAACAGATTTGTTTCAGCAAATGACCCATGACCTGCCTGCATGTGGTAGATAGGGAGGACTCATTGCTTATTTTGGTTTCTAGATCAACACTGGCAGTTTAAATGTGCTCCTGCTTGGATATGAACAGAAAACCTTTCCCTGCATTCAGTAGGTGAACAACAAATCACTAGTTCTGAATACACTATAAAATATTCCTTAACCATTTGGGGCAGAATTCTTGCTTAACATAGTGGTGGTACTCAAACATGAAGAGTTGATTAGCACAGATCAGCCTCAGGGGAACTGGAAATCCCTCAAGTCACTGGAGTTACTCACATTGCAATTATAAATAATTGTACCTTACAAAGGTACAAACTGTACCTTACAATGTTTAATCTTTTTACATTAGGGATTTATTTATGTTGTTAGGTACTTTTGAGTGAAATTATTATCATGTGAGGAAATGCCATGACACTAATGGGTGCATTAGAACAAAAAGGTGTACTTCAATTGATAGATCATCTTGAACTTATTATTATTAAAATCAGTGTAATTTGTACCAAGAGGATTTTTTTAAGATGTGATTTAATAGAGCTGAAATCACATAAAACCTTTTCCCAAACTTAACAACTTAACAGCAATACCAGTGAGAAATCAGGAAGAGGAACTAACTCTACATATGCTAAAAAAAAAGCAATATTGTATTTCAATCCTTTTTCCCTATTTGTTACCATACATAATAAAGCTGAAGCTAATCCACAAGCATGATGGTTTTTTACATGTCACAAATGTTACACATCCAGAGTATTAAAAAAACCAAAATGAGCACTGCTATGAGGGGTAAATTACCCATTGGTTAGAATTTAAAAAGTAATTCCATAACCAATACAGTATATAGCAACAAAGCAAATATATATTCTCACCACATACAGTTTGAAAGATGATTTATTTCAGTAGTTCAGTAACTATATAAGTGCTAAAGATTTCAAATTTTATCAGCACTCTGAACAATTTTATGAGGTGATTATGGGAATCTACATCCATCAAAGATCCTATCTACGATGAAAAGTTAATGTTTCAGAAAACTGGAGTGCTCCCCTTGGCTGTGTGATTCTGACTGAAAGCAGTTATCCAGAAAAAATGATTGGTTTGGACTGACATGAGTAAACATAATGACAAAAGCAAGTATTTTTTGAACCAGGGCTTCAGTGACTGAGTAGACATTTTGTGAAAAACTTGAAAAGTTTACAGCAAAAAATCTCAGTTATAACTGACCTGAAACAGCTTGTTTCTATAAAATGTGAAAAAACTCACTTTGTATAGAAATAAAAGTCCTAATATATTAATGTGAAGCCCTCTTTGGGAGTAGGTGAAATTATATGACCCATAAAGTAGAGAGCAGACAAGATTCTGAGCAAGCAAGAGGAATTTTAAATATTAATGATATATATTTTAAATACACACATTTAATGTGGGCATCTATGCCTTTTTTTTTAAAGATGTAGAGCAGGCTTCATCTTAAAGCTTATCCTGTAACAGCAGTGTGTTGCATTTATCTGTGAAACAGACTTTTAAAACACAGATACTTATACAGAAGAAAACTCTAATTGCATCATAAATCAGAAGAGCAAAGCATTTTGTAAACATGAACTAAACTAAAATCTATCATGTTCAGTAGCACTGAACAGCTTTCAAAGGCAACTGACAGGTGTTATGTTCACTATTTTAGTCTTTTTTTAATTAACATACTCTCAGTTGTAAATTCACTATAAAATAAAAATCTTATGCTAGCATCTAATTCTGTTTTCAATAACAAAGCAAAAGCAACAGGAAAAAAGCAGAGGTTTTAGTCTGTTACTTTCACTTCTTTCATTTCACAGCTTTTAAAGCTGATGCTCTCTATTTTAGCACATCAGACACCAAACCTACAAACAGCTCAAACTGTGAGTGACCACTTTACCTTCTGAAAAATCAATCAGTCCCAGCAAATGAAGCAGCTTCAGAGATGCAAATATAATCACAACAATACCCACTGTTTGTAGTCCCTCCGACTCCCACTCGAGAGTCAACATTCTTCCAACAGGCAAATCATTCCAGTCTTCACACCGGTTTGCAATCAGAGGGAAATTAGAGGATTTTACCAAGAGTTTGCTTTGAAGAAATTTGCAGTGGTGTAAAGCACCACTATACCAAGCAGTGGCAGTTCAGCAGCCACTCTAGCTGAGATAAAATATCAGAAAAAGCCCCGCATCTCATGCTTCTCTAAGCAATTGATTTCATCAGTAGCGAGTCCTCCTAGAAGGCTGAGGCGGACCACGAACCTCTGGGTATGACATTGTATCCGTCGAGCAGCGTTTCTGAGAGCTGCTGGAGGAACATCTGTGTCGGAGCAGGAGACTTGGCTGTGTCAGTGCCCAGAAGAAAATCTCTCTGGAAACTTGCACGAGGGAGCACGCTGCTCTCAGCACTCAGTGCTCCAGCGCTCCCAGACCCAGACGCTGCAATTCTCCCCAGCTTCACAGCCTTTCCCCAGCTTCTCTTAGCACAATTTTTGTTAAGTTTGAGAAATGACAGTTTGCTACAGACATCTGTTTTCACGTGCTAAATGCTGCATGTCAGAAAACTACCGCCCTCTGCATTAGAAAGAACAATGATCAGAGAAACGCTGCCCCTTCCTCTTCTTAAGCATCACCAGAGTCTAATTAAATCTTCACTGAAAGTGAGAATAAAAATTAAAGAAATACACATCAGCATGATCAGTGCCTCCAGCTAGCAAAATATAGTGCTGTCAAGGAGACATGTACTGCCCAAATCCCTGACCCATAGCGAGGTAGAATGTATTCTTTATTGATTAAGAAACAAAACAGAGCTTTTCTGCCTCAGGACATGAACCTAGAAGTGCTGAACCCCAAACTCTGATATACATTAATGGTATTAGGCATTTTCCTGGGAAGGTCTTGCCCAGGTTACACATCAGGGGAAAAAGAATCCCAGCTGATTTATTAGACAGTCTGTATAAAACTAATTGTCCTGTGTTTATTAATGTGATTACCAAGAGGATACCCAGTGTGAAGAATACGGTCTGAAGAATATTTATGCAGTACATGCATAAATGCTTACCCTTGTGCACATCCTAAACATTTAAATAAATCCTGTCCATTGCTATACAAGGCATGACAATAAAGTTAAGGGAAGCCTCAGAAAAAAAAATTATTTTAGACACTTTTATTAATTAAAATATATGCTCTAGCACTAAAAAGAATTACATAAATGATGTCCAGCATCAACTACTAGGGTTGCTAAGCTCTTTTGACTAGAAAAAACTTTTGCTAACTATCAAGAAGTTCAGATACTTCTATTTTTGTTCAGAAAGTCATTATAGTTTTAAATTAGACTAATAAGTTGTAACATTAACAATCTATTGTTTATGGGCTACAATGTAGAGAAAGAAAAATGTAATCAACAATTTATTGTCAGATTTTTTTTGGTTTTCTTTGAAGGTCGCACACATTGAAGGACAATACAAGTAGAACTCTAGAATCTACATATTCTTATTCATTCAAAAATGCATGTGTGTACTTCAGTTAATTTTAGGTTATATCTAGTCAATATATAAGCAAGAATATTCTTTGATTTTACACTTCCAGGTATTTAATACTAGAATGTTGTGAGTTCTGTATTATTTATATATGCTGTCAATCTGAGTGTCAGTTCAATTTTCCATTAACATGTAAAGCTAACAGTGTCTTACTGTTTCCACAGTAAGAGGAAAGCATAGTGAAAATAAATTAAACCAAATACACTATCCCATATTTGCATCTGCCAAATATGTAATTACTTTTTACCTCATATTCCATGTTAATGATTCAATACATTTTCCTGTTAAGTTCTTCTCCTCTTAAAAGAAAAGTAACATTTTGTTTCCTCTTTGAAATTTCTAGGTATTCCATATAATCTTCTGCTTTTAAAACTCTGACATGTTAATCTTGACCTCATTCTCATCTCTAGCTTCTATTTTTTCCTTGAGGTTATTCCTGCTTAGGGCTTTCTTTTTCTCAAATTTTTGTTCTTTTTCTTCAATGATGAAGCATGAACAAATGTTTCCAATATTGCAGAAACAATAATTCTAATGAATTACACACTCATACTATAGCAGTGAAAGAGGCCTTATTTGTCATAATAAATGGTCTCAGGGAAATTATTAAAATGGAGAAAACTGTCTGTCCACATTCTCCTTTCACACAGTAGGTTCAGGCTACCTTGGGTTTTTGAGCTGCCCACTCTTGGGAGCAGAGCCCCTTCTACTCTGCCACTGAAAGCGCCAACCCACTTGAGAAAGCCACCCAGCAAGAAGTGGTCCCAGACACAGCCAAGGTTTTGGTTTCTGCTTTCACACAAGAAGAAAGGCCTGGACCTCTTGGAAAAGATGAAAGGGAGAAAGATTATGTATTTGATGAGTTTTAGGGGCTAATTCTACCTGCACAGCAAATGAGTTACAGAAGAATGTCTAAATAAAAAAAAAATAAGCTGAGAACATCCACTTGAATTAATGTAACTGATTACTGACTACAGAGAATACCTCCTTAAAAAAGAAATAGACTTTTCCTGTTGTTTCTCATGATAGTTCTCTAAGTTAGGGGAACCATACACTGAATTTGTGCGTCTTCAAGCCTTAACCCTAGAAAGTAAAGCAGCAAGGATAAGAAACTATGTGGTAAGGAGAAGGAAGTGATATATGAAATCTTTCCTACAATATGCAACAGATTAAAACATCAATGTAACTTAGAGATGTGAATTCTTCTGGAAGAAGTTCAATTAAAAAAATTCTATGCCCCAAAACATTTGAAAATTTAATCAATCTTGAATAAGGAGATAATAACATTCTGTTATATGGCAACTGTACGGCAAGTCTTTGTTTGCTTATCCTTCTAAATTCAAACTCCATTGCAATTTCTCTCACACACTTCTTATTTTTTCAATAATTTGAGAACAAATATTTGTCTGACACATTCTTATGTGGTGCCTGTATTGACAGTACAAACAAATTTTAAAAGTTGTTGAAAGAAAAAGAATTTTTCCATAATGTATCCTTCCTGAATACAAAAGGAAACACCATTTTTTACATTAAAAAAAAAAAAAAAAGTGAAACCAGGGGATGACATAATATCCAGGCACTGCTCTGGCTCCTTCTCTTTACCTAATCCAGCTTTCATTTTTGACTTTGCAAGGCATTCTGGTGGTGACTGAGCAATACATTTAAGTTTGCACAAACTTCCTTGTGATTCTTCACTAGGTTGCACGGAGGGAAAAATAAAAAGTACTAGAATTTGTTATGAAGTTATCCCATCTAAACATTGCCTCTTCCACTGTCCTTAAATTCTTCTCCGTTAAGATTTGAAGCAGACAAGGAAGGAGACGCAGAGGGGTAGCCCTGTATGTTAGGGAGAGTCTTGATTATCTAGAGTTTAATGATGGCAGCAATAGGGAGGAGTGTTTATGGGTGAGAATCAGGAGGGCAGGCACCATGGTGGGAGTCTGCTACACAAAATGTGTGTGTAAGCAGCTGGGAGAAGTATCATGGTTGCTAGCCCTTGCTCTCATGGGGAACTTTAACTTGCCAAATGTCTTCTGGAAATACAACACAGCAGTGAGCAGACAGTCTAGAAGGTTCCTGGGGTGTGGCAGACAACTTCCTGACACAGCTGATGAGGAAGCTAATGAGGGGAGATGTCCCACTGGACCTGCTGAGAAATGGGGTGCTTGCCATTTGAGGGATGGCAATTGTGAAATGGGGGTTTTCAATTCTCAGAGAACTCTGGAGAAGCCTCAGCAGAAAGGCCACCTTGGATTTCTGGACAGACACTGGCTTGATAAGGTTAAGAAAATCCTGTTGGAGGCAGTCCTGAAGGGCAAAGGAGTCCAGGGAGGCTGGAAGTGCCCTAAGGACACAACACTACAGCTACAGGAGCAGGCTGCTCCCTGTGTGCTAAAAGATGAGCCAGGGAGAAGACAATTGGTCTGGTTGAGCAGAGAGCTTCGGCTGAAACTCAGGACCTCTGCATAAAAACAAGCACCAATTTTTCTCTCCTTAGTAAATATTCAGGAGGAACCTGGCTGAAGTGCTGTAGGAGACATAGACCTGGAAGCACAGATCCCAAGTGAGTTTTGAACTGGACAGAGTAGATATGTCTATATTACTGGAATCTACAAGAATGATCCAATTCTGGAGTTCCAACACTTTTCCACAAACAATCCCAACTAATTACTGGCTACTCTAACCATTTTAAATAGAATCATTTATGAGTGGAATGCAAATAATATAAAAAGGACTCCTTAAATAAGACAGTGCATTAAGTACATTTTGTAACTAATTGATGTATGCTTGTAGAATACCATCAATTTTCCCTAAGAAGAAATAAAAACACTCAGGAATACTATTTATAAAGCTAAGATATGGGAAATTAAATTCCATTAATTTCAAAGTTGACTAAGAACAGAGAAAATCTGCCATTTAAAAACAAACAATTCTATCTAATTTAACACATCAAAAGAAGTATCAAATTTTTAAGAATAACAACAGGATGTTAAGAATTGAACAACTAAGGAATAAAACAATTTTAGATTCTAGAAATACTTAAATAATACCTAAATAAGAATTCAATTACTAGCATATAAGGATATAAAATTTCCCTACAACTTAATATGGTTACCCAGTCCTTTCAAAATTATCTGGTATTATCACATTTCTTTCATATTAGTCCTAGTCAGCATTTGGTTTTGGATTATATCTGTCATTGTAATTAGCACAGTACAATGCATTTTCTTTTAATTCCCTTAATTCTCTTAAATAACTTTAATGTTTACAAAAAAAAATTTCTGGAAGTTATAAACTCTTCATCTTTTCAAATTTCTTCTGACTCTTATAGAGACTCTACCTGGTCCCTAATACATTGAAGTGTTTAATGTCTTTTCACTATATTTTCTTTTTAACATCTGCTTGTAAACAGTATCAGTCTTTTCAGACATTTCTTTTTATACTGAGAGTGATTTTCATTTCTGTGCAGCCATTCTGGATTTGCTGTTGTCTAATGCACAACGGGGCTGACCAAAACTGAACAGTTTTCAAGGCAAGGATGTATTACTATTCGTTAATTGACTTGAATTTTACTGCCTTCCTAGGTGTTGAAATCCACACAGCGTTGCAATTAATGTGCGTGTGTATGTGTGTGTGTGTGTGTCTTAATTGGCTGGGAGTAATAGTTCATTAGACTCTATTTGATATTTTCCCCCAATGTATCTGAAAAGGGAAACTGCGGATGAGTTAGAAATAGAAACAAAATTTGGAAGTATTAATTAGTTGCCCTTCTTTCTGTACTCTGTTCTTCCAGAGGGACATGTTAGACAGCCAGAAGAGAATGAAATGGTCAAATAAACACAGAAAGGGCACCTACAAACAGGTCAGATAAACGGCAAATCTTCAGCTTCTTGTTCATGCCAAATCCACGTTTATTAGGAAAGTTATCTGGTGGATAATGAACTTAATCCTCCGATTAGTTAGCCAGTGAGAAATTCACTCACAGGCAAGCAACTGCAGTTTTCTACACAGAAAAGTTTCTTTGATCTGCAGAAGAAAACTGTCCACTAAGAAAGCATTTTAAGAACCAGAAGAATAAATTATTTTACACATATCTTTTCAAGAATTATTCTCAGGGTAAAATAATTTTGAATGCAACACCTCCTTTGTAGACTGCTACAGCTAATCACAGAACATCATGGAACTTTCATAAAACGTTTAGAAAAATGAAGCCAATGTATGGAATCACAGTGTTCATCTCACCAGTGCTGCAGCTGCTCAAGAGCCCAATACTGCACTAGGAGATTACTTATCCAGACAGAATTGCAGGGAAACTTAGAAGAGCAAGGTAGAGTGTAATTATGCAAGATTAAATTTGTCAGGCTTCATATATCATCTTTAATATTTACACTAAGTGCCCTAGATCTTTAATGACTGTAAGTGAATACAGGCTGAGAAAGAAAAAATTCAACATCTGTACAGGCAAGATAAATTTCACTGGTTTGTAATCAAGGAAGAAAATATGATATCTAAGCTTCTAAAAGTTTGGTCTCATACTTAGAAGTAAATTACACTAATACAATATTGTAGTTATAGCTGTATAAAGGTTCTAGGCTGTGGCGTGGGATTTCATTTTTTTTCCTCTCTTCATTTTCACCTTATGACTCTCACTTGCTTCTGAGCTTTGTTTCTTGCTTTGATCTATATCAAAGGACTGCTGCCATTACTGATCTGAAAACAGGAGCTGAAAGAAATCCCACAAGAAAACCTTTGCCAACTCCCCTCTAACATAACACAGGTGGATTTTTTGTCAAAAAAATCTAATTGATACAGCATGTTATACAAAAATGTATAAAATACTTAGTGTACAAGTGGCTTGTAAATTAAATGGAATGTTCATGGGAGCAACAGTAGCATTTCAATTTATTAAACTTTAGCAAAGGATTACAGAACAGCTATATGTTTCCTAAATGAAGTTAAATTACATTTAGTAATAGTCAGTAATCAAATTCTGGTTTGTTTTACTGCAAAGACCACTGGCTTGTTTGACAAATGAAATTGCCTCTAAATTATGCAACTGTGTCTTCAGCCTACAGACCTGGGGATTTTTTTATATTAAATCATAATTGCTGCAGCAGGAATGGCCACTACCAAATTTGTAAGCACAAATGTATATCTACACAGGAGAAGTGCAGTATGATGGAACTATTAAGGGCCAATCCCACACAACTACTTTGTTAGGTGTAGAGACCCACCTTCCTCTAAGATATGCTTTTCCTGCTTATAAGAAAACACCATTTTTTGCCTGTACAACTCTTGTCTTCTTCAGTCTCCTCACATTTGGAACAAATATGGTAATACCTGACTTGCTGAATTTCTTCTTTCACTAGTATTTTTGTAATAATACATTGAAGCAAGAGGATGCCATTATCAATCACTTTATTTGTGCAAATAAAAAACTACTGGGAGGCCAACAGCTCAAGCTGGTAGAAATGATGGAACAGAGTAGCAGCATTCACAGCTCCATATGCAGTCATTTTCTGTTAGCCAAATTGTGACTTTATCCTCTCATGCATGCCCATACATCTAGGAAGCCATGTATTTATGGGCTGTGCAGTTAGATGACCTCAGATGAGTTCCTAAAGAAAGGGAAGGTGTTTTCTGTGGTGATGAATGAGAAAATAAATGAACCATGTATGCCAGTAATAAAAGCTAATATTCTAGTAACAAACAGGAATATTCATCATCCAAGCCTCCAAGCCAACTAGCAATTTAAAATCATCAACCTATCCTCTGCAATACCTCTGTTTCAAAAAAGATGTTTCTGGCTCTCTATGGTTCAGTGTTGGTTAGCAACTAAACCAAAGGAAAAAATAAACTTATTATTAACCACAATCATAAGAACATTACTATTGTGCAGCTCTTTTTTTGTATTTCACCTTTCTCTGATATAAAATAACCCATGCACAATAAATGTTCTATTTCTCTCCTTGGCTTTTCCAAAGGTGAAGCACAGTATTTCACCATAGCAACCAGAAAGTATTATAAATGAAGGCTGAAGAGGCTGACATATTTCTACATTTAATGTACTTGTTAAAAAAATAAGTGCATTTGTCCAGTAAAGATGAGCTATTACATGTTTGCAGCACATTAAAGAAATGGCTGTAATCCTGATTTAGTCCCTTAGCTAATTTAATTCTAATATAATTAGACTTGTACTACATATGAAATATGCACAGGTTTGACTATAGCTCTGCAACATGTGGTTACCATTCTACATTATGCAATATTCAAAATTAGTCCATATCACCTTGTGAGAGACTGGAATGTTAATGGTTAATGACTCAAAACTATTGACCTTTTGAAAAAAGAGCAGAGTGCTTTGCTGACCCTATGCAAAGTAGCCACCCAGGTGCAGAGGAGGTGCACATCCACCACTGGAGGATGGCCATGACAAACTGACCTTCGTTCAGCCATGAGCTGGGCTTTGAGCCAGATATGGGAAAAGGTCAATGAGAAGAAAATCCTGCAAGGCAGGATAGTGCTTTTTATCATGTCGGTGTCCCCCCTTTCACAAATGTCTCAGATGTGAAAACTCCTTTCCAGGGAAGCACCAGGACATTAACACAGACCATTATCACTCCATCCCTTCTGATGGGGCACAGCTGGCTCAGCCTCGCTGATGTGAGAGCTGTCGTGTCCTGAAGGTTTTGTAAACCATCAGCAACTCCCAGAGTCCCCTGTGATCCACCGTGTTACATCACACAGTGCAGAACATTCCCACCTGACCCTGAGTGTATACCAACCCACTGAAATTTGTGTTTTACAGGCTTCCCCCACCCCCAATGGATCAAGACTTGGACCATCACTTCAAACAATAGACATCAAAATTGCAACAATCAAATCTCAGTCACAGATCCAGCTGTGGTAATATCTGTCTACTATTATCCCTTCTTTCTTTTCCCTTCTACATTTTCTTAAATTTTATTTTTAGGATTTTATATTACTAGAGATAATAACCAAAATGGCTATATAGTGATTTCCATTGCAGCCAAATTGTTCTAAAATAAACCCCACATACATTTATTTATAAATACATATATACAGTTTTTTTTTTCACTCTAATAAATCCCAAGAGATCTAGTAACAAGAACGTGGGTTATCCTTGCCTTCTGAAGTGGGCTGTAACAGGATACTGAAGACTTTTTTCTTTTCTTCAGTGTAGGGCCTGAAATTCACCTACATATAGGTAGGTGGCTTCTGATAAACAGGTTTAGTCCTGATAAATGGTAGTAGTAGAAAGAAAAATAAATTACAATCTCAGAGGCTTCTTAATCCTTTTAATTCTGCCATAAAAACTATAAATTAGGCACAGTACTGACAGTTCAGGAAATTTAAAGCTTTTGTGAGCTGGACTCCCATTATTTCACAAAAGGGAGAGTAAAAAAAAACTTATGGCGAAGGTGTTGAAAGAAATGGCATGACTTGATGTTTTTCAGCACCCAACACAGTGGCTCACAGCCCTATTCCAATGCAAGAACCTACAATTGTATTTGAGGATCCACAGAATGCAATGGAAATTTTTTCTGCTACGGCAATTTTGCTGTTCTGGCAAACCAGAAAGCAGCTTTAGGATAAAACCAAACCCTGAAAGGAGCAATGAGCTTACAATGACTTATCACTTAAGTAAGTTAAAGGAAGGTTGCAGATATTCCCTGAGGAAACATATAATGCCCAACTAAATGCAGCATCATGAGGCTCCTGTAGATGCTGAAATGAGGGAAGCAACAAAATACAGAAACACACAATCTTGAACCTTCAACAAAACTTCAGACACCACTTTTGATTGTGTTATGCTGCTGCAGGGATCAAATTTTTCTTTAGTAGCTTTGCAGGGTTTACCACACCTTCTATACAATCCATGCTTATAGCTTAGATAGGCAGATATTCCATTATGTACAGCGAATTTGTGGGTCGTGAGAAATTAATTTTCACATGCTTCTTGACATGCACATGGCGAAACCCAAATTCCATAAATGAGATGCCTTCATGTCTTCCTCTTGATAAACAAACATGGTTTGGAACTGGCTGGATTTCTAATCCATTCTCTGCCATTTTTAAGATGAAGAATATTTTTACTGTCATTAATACTTCAGGAAACATTTCCCCCCCCAGTAATCATCTGCACACCAGGCTATGAATTTTAATTCCTTTAATCTTCTCAGAAGCAATTTCCATAGCTTCCAAACATGTTGCTCTTTTCTGAACTCATTCTAATTAGGCAAAAGACTTATATAGAAAAAATTTAGTAACTAGTTTTTAGGTATTCAATTAGTGATGAACAACATTCTATAATGACAGGCCAGCCATAGCCTTAGCATTTCATTAACAACTTCTCCTCATGAAAAGAATATTAATTATTTAAAAACATTATGTCTTGTTTGTCCCTCAAAAGCAGATAAACTTGAGCATCCCTTCAATTTCAGAAGCTGGAATTTCAGTTGAGGTACCCCAGGTGTGTGCCCACACCTCAGCCCATTCCCTCACTGCAACTGGTGTTTGTTTTGGGCAATGTGTATTTTCAAACTTATTCTTTGCTAATAGGACAGTGACACATACTTTCACTGAAGCACACTGAGACTAATTAGACTGTTCTGAGGCTGCTTGAACAGCTCTGTCAGTTTGTTGCCCTGTCCCTAGCATGTTGTCACTTCTGTGCCTGCTTTGGTGTTTATCTGATACTGTGTGAGCTTTCAAGGATAATCTTAAATCAGACAAAATACAACTTGACAAAAAACCCACACACAAACAACAATCAGAGCTTTTGTCCTCAAAATACCTTGCAAGCAGTGCTCATTTCACTTGCGAGTACTGATCTCATGGTTGTAGCCTAAGACTGGCAATGCTGTGCAGGCTCAGGACAAAAGCCAGACTCTAATGGTGAAAGACCAAGCAAGTAAGGAAATTAATCTTGGGCGGGTTTTAACAGACATAATCAGCACAAAGATATTGCAACAAGCAGTCAAAACTTGCTCTCATACCAGATGTGTGCAAAGAGACCCAGCAGTCAAGCAGCATTTCTCACTGTGTGGGATTCAGCGAGACACACAGCCCCTAAGATCACGTGCAGTAGCAAAACAACACAGTTCAGTCCAGCTCTGTAAGTTTAACGTGGTTTATGATTAATTCTGATTTATACTTCTTAACATAAGCATACAGGATATGCTCACAGAACCAGTACCTCTGAAAGATATTCCTTAGATTTCCTGATTTGGATCCCAGCTGAAGGAATAAGTTAATTTTATATTATATGGTGTTCAGCCAACTGGTAAATTCCCTTGGTGAATTCAAGTCTAGTACATTTTTCCTTCCTAGTGAATTACACCATCTAGCACACCAAAAGAGATACACGAGGCATCTGCTCTGAGTCACAAACCAACAGAATGCAGTGGCTGTCTGGCTCCCTCACTGCCAGAAGATTGTTTTCTTTCATTTGTAATTGTTTGGGGGAAAGGGAATGCAACTGCAATAAAGGTTAAGCAACACTTGCTGCCTTATTTGTTGAATGAGTTTCTCTTTTAGCAGAGTGAGGGAATTACTGATCCCCAAAGAAGTTTCTTAGTGGTATTAAGTTAAGAACTATAAATCTTTTTACTGTAGCTGGAGAAGAAAAGTTAAAATAGTTAAACAATTTGAATAAATATAGTAATTTCTCCCCATCCCAAATTCCACTATGCAATAGACTGTATTGGAAGACATTCTCTATGGATAATTAAGTTTAAAAATCCACATTGCTCAAGATATTTCTCAAAAAAAATCCTTAATAATTCAAGATTTTTTTTTTTTTATTATTATTTTTTTTTTTTCCCCCCAAGGTACTATTTGAACAGGGTATCTCTGAAGGAGGTAAGGAATAAAAGGATGCGATGACAAAAAACCTAAGGTAGTCTTATGTTCTTCAGGGACATATAGCAGCAAAAGACCACTTGAAAAAAGCAAAATACAGAAGTAAAGGAACAGTCACAACAACCTCAGCCTCTCTGCAACTGTCAATCTCCAGTGAAGGAAAATTAACATACTCTAGGCATGAAGGAATGGTGTTCAGCTCACTTTTGCGTTTCTAAACTTCCTGGTGGTGAAATCATATATTCCAGAATGTGCTTTGTGCTCACAAGCAGTAAGAGTGGGTAGAAATTCTCAGACAAAATTTGACAGGACGGCAAATTTTATCCCACTTATGGAAGAGGAAAAGGGTCACGGACAGCTCAAGAGTAATAGATCCAGCTGTCAGACCCCAGCTGCACCCCTATCCACAATCTTAATGTGCAATGATCTCTGCAACACAGCTTTCCTGAAGCAAAGGAAGAGAAGGCAGGTACCACCACACGTGAATGTCTAATGCTTTAGGGCTACCTGTAGCATTTTACAAGAGCTGTTTTGCAAAGAACAAATACATTTAAATGAGACATGTGGTCCCAGGCACAGTTGCACATTTCTCTATGAAGGAATTCTTGGTCCGTGACCCCAGTGATTTGATACAATATACTCCTTTTAGTTCAAATTTGACCACACTTTGAGTGAGAGTTTAGCTTTCACCTTATTGTTTTCATTTTGTGCCCTGAGCTATCAACTGCCCAGCAGTAAAATAAATTCTGAAAATAGCTTTTCTGCTAGAATCACGACCTGATGTGTAAAATGACATAAAAACAGCAGTAAGAGATCAATTACTTTTAAGAAAAGCTTTTCAAATTTGTGTGCCTTTTTTTAAAGGAGATTTTGTCACAGGAATTTCTTGGTTCACATCTGGAGGCTTTTTTGTTGTTTATTCAGTTCTCACTCTCTACAATTTAAATAACATTTCTGGGCAAGTGTTTGAATTTTAACTCACAGGAAAGTCAACCTTTAAACAGACACTGCTCCTATATGTAAATATTGCATGTATTATACTTCAGAAAGCTCAAATACTGCATATACCAACATGTATCAATCCATATCTCATGTAGTTCACTAGTAAAGTTGTTGACTGCCCTTATTAGATACAGGATTTTTGTATCTTTAATATTTATTTTGTTAAAATCAGCCTTTTGCACCTGGGAAAAATTACTAAAATCCTTAAATCATGACACTGCAACCTAGTATTAGAATTTAAATGTTTAAAATCATTATATCTAGGATGATGAACACAGGAAAGGTGGTGTAGATTTGGTGTTTGCTTAAGAAAAACAGCAAAAAAAGGTTAAAATATTGCTAAGTCTGTAAGACTTAAGACAGAGAAAAACCTCAAATTTTACAAATTGTAAATATTTAGTCTGTTTACACAGCCATGAACTACATAACCTGTGTACACCCTTTACATTTCTTAATGTACTGCTGTCCTTCAACAAAAACCCTCTAGGATATTTAGAGACGATATTTTATTTCACCAGTAAAAGTACATATTATGGATGTAGACTAACAGTAGGTAAATATATACCTGGTATCTAAATCCTACCTTTAGAGACTCAGGAAGAGCATGTGTAAAAATAAAAATGCATCCAGCTATGCCAACCTATATTTTTTTAACTTATAAAATAAACTGATGGGATCACAACATGATAGCAAACAAACAGTTAGGAGACCAAACAGGAAAACTAGAAAAAAACACATTTCAAGGTGGATGCTTAGAAAATATCAGGTTCTTAATGTGGTGCTTCTGATTCGAGGATGCATTTGTCAAGTGTCTCCCCCAGGCCAGGAATTTAAGCTGCCTGTGCTCAAGGCCAGGTTGCTGGGGAATGAGAACTGCTTGAGAAACTGTGACTGCTCATGAGGATGTTTAAGACCTGGAAGAAATCACACTCTTTCTCTCAGCAGGTGCATTTACTCGGACACAGGTGCTCTTGCTCCCATTCAAGGCTACGATGTAAGTAAAAAAAAAAAAATACATCTACAAAAAAGTTTACATGTGGAGTACAAAAAAATATCTTCTACTTCATAATAACCTTTAATATAGAAACAAATATATCATGAATGCTTGAGAAGCCCTATTAACCAACAACTATGCTTGTAAGATGAACACAAAATACTTGCATACAACTAGCAGTCTGTTTGTATATACTGTAACAGATAGAAGCTAATAAATACACTTTTCATTTTTTGAATGCTGGTCAACTGCAGAATAAATACCAAAGAAGATTTATATTGCTATTGCACTGCAATATCTTGGGAACTTAGGTCCATAAAATATTACACCACTTTCATCACTGCCATCTTTTATCTATTGTTTTCTTTTCCTTCAGAGCTAAGAACAGCCTTTTCGATACAGCTGTAATCATTCTAGCTGTGCATCCAGGACTCTGTAAGAGTTACTATCTACATCTGCTAAGTTTCTTTATATTTCCCCCCAAGTTGCAAATGCATAGCAAATACCATTGATTCTAAATTTAATGGCACAGATATCTTCATTGTGTTTGCTGTTTCTTCCTTCAACCACCACTCTTTTTGTCTGTTTGCAGATCACAATCCCCCTATTAAAGTCTTTTTATACTAATAGTTAAAAACAGTTTGGTTTCCAATTCTGTACATTTGTGGACACATTAGACACCACTGCTGACACATCAACAGTTTTGCTTGTACTTTTTTAATGCTGTTGTTCAGTTCTGCTGGTTAGCAAAATAAAAATGATTATGCTTTACAATGTGGCACTGCAGAAAAGTAAAAGAAAAACAGCTTAAAGTAGTTTAGCTGAAAAACCTCCACAGGACTAGCTCAAACCAATGAAGATCATGCAACTTTGTAATATTTGGTGATCCTACTTTTATTTTAAAAAATATTGATTGGCTCACCCTCTGGAATTGCTAAGTATAACTGAAGCATATCCCTCCCTTTTCAATAGTCTCTTCCTCATTTGTCAGTAGCAGTGACAGTTGACGAAACTCTTAAAGTAAAAAACCTTAAATTAAAATACAAGTCCTTTCTTAGTTACCAGCGTTACTAAGTTTTGTCTCTAGACAATTAGCTCACAAAATCCCTCAAATGTAATACTTAGTTGACTTAAAATCTGTGTGTACATATTGGACCATATATACATTCAACATTGAGTCAGCAGTGTTTACTAGCACTGCAGAGGGGAGGGCAAACAAGCCTTTGGTGAAACTCAGGATCCACCTTTATAAGGAGACTTAATCTCCTGACCCCATTATCCTCTTCCAGTAATGTGCTACTACTATTCTTCTGAATAAACTCTGACTCCAGAAGGTACCATTTGCCAGTGTGGAGTATTGACCCTCCTATAACATAAAGTCTGTTTTTTCCTTTAGGAGTCTTTGCAATGAAGAAGAATCAATCTGGCTAAAAAGACAGATAAAATCCTGTTAGTTTCTCAGCCATTTTTTATCTGTCACTGCCTTGGTTGGTGTTCATAGCTGTGCCCAGTGAAGACTGCAGTAGAGTCTAAAATTCTTACTTCAAATAGAACTAGTAGAAGAAAGTAAGGTTTTCTCTTTACTTGGAAGGTGAAACAGCTTTAATGAAGTAAAAAAAAAAAAATGCTGAGGCCTTATTCTAATCTAGCTTGTTTCAGATTAATAAAGAAAAGTAAGAAAAACTCATGTGTGGTTTTACATCTTACTCTGTACACATGAATCTCTGCTAAGAGAGCTGCAGTGCAGTTGTGGCACAGTATTATGCCATTGTGTCAAGGCATTATGCCATTTCCAACTCATATATTCTGCTAGGTAAGTACTGCAACAGCAAAGTTTTGTTTGGTACTTCCACCTGCTAATAAGGAAAATACTTCTGTATGTAGCAAGGTGTTGTGCTGAACACCAGTTCTGAGAATGGTATTTTTGCTAATAATCACAAAGATAACTGATAGAAAAAAGAATAAATTTTTTGTTGTTTTAATCTTGCATACAGAATATCACAATGAGGTTGAAAAAAAAACAGATCCTTTGATGCTATGCTGTTTCAAGCATTAAATACAAATTAGGAAATACCAGCTTGTATTGCTAATACATGGGAAGAGTGAGCCAGGCAGTCAGTAAAAGCTGACTGAAGATCGTTAGAAAATGCAAAAAGTAAAAAAAGAAAGAAAAATACAAGCTCATCTCCTAGAGATTTTTCACTTTCCCCAGGGCATTCACTATTCCACTGGGGATGGGAACTGCTTTTCTCCCTTAATAGAAGCAGTGGGAAATGAGTGGTATCTGGACTTGGGTACTTTCACCCTCCCATCAAGTACATTTTTGGTGGGTCACTGATTTCTTACTGGCCCTCCCAAAAGAAAAAAGATAAAAAGAAAGCTTAAGCTTACCAGGCTATTTCTGTTATCAATATTTGTTAATATTGATATACTCTCTGCCTTTTACTTCAACTCGAGTTTGATCCAACTTTATACAAATGTAAGGCCTCCAAATTCCAGGCAAGAACATTCTTGCAGAGGGCTGGGCACAGCTGCTGATATATACAAAAGCACATTCAAAAGACAATTGTCTAATCAGCTAGAATTTTTTATTCATTAACATCCAATCTCCTAGCACGTTTAGTATGCATCCTGGCATGTTTTATTAGGCTATTATTTCTTTTTCTAGTACAGTTATTTAAATACAGAATGCAGCATGGCCAATATAGTAGGAAAGATTATTTTCTATAATGGCTTAGTGGCTTTCTTTTATACAACCTTTCATCCATTCCAGAAAGTATATTGCCAAACTGCCTTAAATTTTATGAGGCATTTAACTAAACAAATGCAGAACAGAAACTTGATCACAGTGTTGTGAAGAGAAATCCTGCCCTGACCACTTACTTTACAAACGAACCCACCTGGAACTGTGCAAAGCTTCGAAAACTTTTTTCCATTTCTTTATAGTCTTATTACTATTATAATTACAGTGCACATTCAAACATTATTAATTCACATAAAGTGTGGTAACCCCAGCTGTTTTAGCAGCAGCATATCCATACTTAACCAAATGCAGTCTTATCTGCTGCTCCATTATACTAATGATTTTCATAAATAATCATACATGTTTAGATAGCTGTCTTTCACTGTCTCATCCAGTAGTAAAAAAATCAGCTGAAGAAAAATAAATATACTTTAACTTATGCATTAGTTCTATACATTCCAACTGCATCTTTATATCAAAACCAATTGCCAATGAATGAAGTATCCCTGAGAATATGTAACATACGTTATCAATAACAAATCACAGTTATTAATAAATTCTATTTGAAAGGTTTTTTCAGCTGTTTAGCTGCATTTTATAATTAAATTCCTTTCTTACAAGAGTTGATTGGTATCTTGCTGTAAGCTGACATGTGAACATTCATAACCCTTTTCTATTCCTGTTTCAGACATACCCTGCGTGTGTGGATCACCCTTGTTCTGCTAAGTTTCGTGCTGGGTAATAGAGGCAGAGAAGCAGGATCATTGCTGTTGGTGCTCTCCTGAAAGCAGGTATGGTATGTTTGACTTGTCAGTCTCTAGAAAAATCAAAGTTTTCAAACACTGCTTTTTGCTCAGAGCCTGTTCCAGTGTTCTCATCATGGCTCAGTCATTTTGAGCCTATGACTTCTCTCCTCAATTGCCTCAAAACTGGAGACAGCACTAAGATACGTTTACGATGATAAATGAGATGTGATAGAAAAGACCAAAAAGTTATTCTGATTTAAAGTGTAAAAAGTATGAGCAATCCAACTCTGAGAGCATTTATTTCTTTATTTCTTTTTTCTGGATATCTCAAAGAAAATCTTCAAAGTGTATGAATTCCTGGACACAGAGGCATCAGTAATAACTTTGCTATTGTTTCAACTGAATTAATGTTTTCACCTATTGCAGTTAAAGATTGCCATCAACACATAGCTTAACAAAACACATGCTTTTATGGGCTGAGTGAATTAGTTTTTGATTATTAATGAAAGCTTGATGCCTAATTAATTTAAATACTATGAATTCATAATCTAGTTTATGTCTCCAGATATGGACAAACCTGAAATAAATTGTAACCATAATAACATTTAAATTAATACCTTTCAATGTGGTATTAATGATTTAAATGACAATCCTGAAATGTTTCAGCTGTCTCTTAAATGATCTTTTGGCTGTTACTGTCAATTACTTATTAATATTCTAATAAAAAATAACTGTATTATTATTCATCAACTACATAATTTATGAGTCCTATTTCCTAATGCAACTTTATTTTCACCCTGAACTTTTGCTATGCACACTATGGTATGCATCTTAAATTCAGATTCTCAAATGAGATAAGAATAGTTTCCTCCCAGTGTATTGCCTAATTTATATACTTCTAAAAGACAGTTATAAATAGAAATTACCTGACTGACCAGAGAACATCAATAACAGATGTGCTGATATTTTAGCAAGAAATACAAGATTTATGATACACAGACAGAATAGGTAGAGAGGACTGTCAGCTTTGTAAAGACATGGAAACTATCTTTTTACCCACTGGAACAAGAGAAGAACGTGTTCTGAGTTATGATTTCCTTCACTAATCAATTCAATTACAATGTTTCTAATGGCACATCTTTGGTTGATATTACTCAGAAGTGTAGTGATTTGAAACAGTAATTCTTATTTAAACAAAAAGATGAACTTATCTCAAAGAAAACATTACTGAAATGCTGTTAAAGATTTTCTTGCAATCCAGTAGCAGTCTCTCAATGTTGTCTGAGAGGAGATGCACTAAATTTCATATGAGCATTTTGCTGATGGAAGGTTGAAAAGAAAACTTGCTGTTGAAAAGGGCTGCAGGCACAGTGCCTTAGCTTGTGAACAGTGATCTGCAGCACTGGTTGGTGTGGCAGGACCTGTCAAGAAGTCCCTCTGTGGAAAAAGCAGTATCCAAAAAGATTATATGGTTTACTAGAACTTCAATAAGTAAAAGAAAGAAACTTAAAAACGTCATGATTAATGATACTGAAAGTTGCAGATAAAGCAGAATGTATTCATACTTTTGAATTTTATTGTCTACATAAAATAACTTGCCTCAAAGGAAAAGCATAGCATATCAGCCTGAAACAAGAGTAGAAATGATTTTGAGAAATTGCAATGAAGTTTTGTTATCACAAATGACTTGACAGTGTGAGAAAAGAAAGGAGACAGCTTTAGTGGCTGCAATAGGGTCTTCTAACTGATGTGAAACACCTAACCTTTAGCATGACGAGGTGTTAATGGAGACAACAAATCTCTCTTGAGCTTTATGACTTAACAGGAGACTCACAAATCCATGCCAAAACCCTAGACTGTCTCACCAGTGAAGTCCAATGATAAGCCAGGTACTAAAGTATACTTCATAACTCTCCTTTTAATACTTACAGTGATTTAAAAAAAGGCAGTCAGGATCCAATTAACCCTATGTATTAGTAAAATAATTATAAAGAGTAGATTTGGGGACTTTCTGACAGAAGAAGCCATGCACTGTGTAAGAGCTACACAGACACAAGGAAAAGTTAAAGGATTGTTTCCATGACTTCAAATAATTGGCAGCTGCTTTGAGTGACTCCAATAATGCATAAGGCACCAGGAGTATCTTTGTCTTCATAGAAGATGGAAAAAGTAAGTCAATAAAATTTCCTTTAACTGGGTATCACAGTAGCCAAACAGTCTAGCTGAAAATCATTATAATACACTATGTACATTGCTTCTATTTCTACATTGTTTTTCTTTCACCATGGTATAGAGGAGAAATCTTGCTGAAAAGCCAAGCCAAAATATCAAATTATCAAAATGTACAATTCATTTAGTGAAAGTACATTATACTTGTATGCATTCAATACTCATTCATAAGTAAAATAGTTGTAGTTTGAGTTACTTTAATGCAGTGCATCATGACTTAATTTTCTCAAGGCAAGGACTGTGTTTGCTACATATCTAGCCATTGAACCCTTCTGCTGGATTATGAACTAAAAGAAGTTTTCAAACCTGCCATCTGTGCTTTGATCTTATGAAGTCCCCACTGTTAACCTGTTTTCCTGTTGGAACGTACCAGCTCCCTTTGAAGGTGTCACTGCAGGAGCCACAGCAGGACAGGAGCATCATCACCTGAGGCCACTCCTGTCAGCCACTGAAGCCTTTTTCAGAGTTATGGGTGTGAAATCAGCACCCTGCAGAGTTCTGTCACATATGCTGCAGCACACCTACGGATTCACAGTCTAACAAAATTAAATAGTCCAAGAACATAAACTAATTAGGGTGATTAATTAACAGCACATAGTCAGGGTCACAAGTGCACTTTTAAGGCTTTGATGACCTCACCTGGGATGTCCTACCCAATTCCATGTGCCCAGGGGGTCCACTTCTGCTCAAGCTTTGGCATCTTGTCTGAAGTGCATCATGGGTGTACCCATACCTGTCCTCATTTCCTTTGAACCTGTTAGAAGCTCACATCTCTCCACATCTCTCTCTCTCTCCTCTGTTCCTGACTGGACTTTCCGGATTGACCTCCTAAACCCAACTTACTACATCACCTTCTTTGGTGACATGTGGATGGTTGACAGTGACTTTTCCATCAGCACACCTGCCCTGTCCAGCCCCTGATGGAATATGATCCATTCCATGAGAGCTCTGCCTGTGCTGGGAACAGCACCAGCTCCTGGCTTACCTCCTTCATGAAAGCAGCCCAACACTTTCAGTCCCTGAAGCTTGTTTGAACTTCCTTTTCATACTGCCACAACTGCTTCCTCCCACCCCACTTTTTTTTAAGGGGAAAATAAAAGGAGAAAAAAAGCAAGCACTTTCTGGCAAGTCCAGCAGCTCCCATCTGCAAAACCACAGAATGCTGAAGAATGAAAAATTTTTAAAAAGTCTGTTAATGGAAAGTAGTTAAGAAGCAACACTTCCTACAGTCACAGATCAGTTAAGTGATCTTTATTTTTCTGTAAGAAGTATGAGATATGAGGTTACATGCCCTGAAAATACAAAGGATAATGGAGGCTTAAAAGAATATATACAGTTTCTTGCTGTTACAATACAGAGGTGAGACTTCAGAGCATTAATCCTATATCAAATCTGTTTATGCTGATATTTTAGAGCATAAAAAATTTACACTTGTAAATTCATTAACTCCCTCAAGAGATGCTAGCACACTTTGAACAAAGTAAATTTCCCAACGAAACCCCAAAACACTTCATATCAAATCCACCTCATTATGAATAGATGTCTGTCAGATAACATCATTCTTTCCTGTCTGCATTTCATTGGTATTCTCTACCACCCACAGACCACTCTTTCTGTTTTTTTGATCAAGCCAAGCTGCTTCTGCCAATTCCTGCTGTCAAACACAGCTCTTCAACTCTCACTCAGTCAAACCAAGGCACACTAGCAGCTTCACACACTCAGCTTGCAGGAATGCACGCTGACGTGCTTCAGAACACGTCCTACGTTGCCCAAGAGAAGGAAGGGTTATGAAATACAGTTTCTGAACAGTCTCTGTCCACACCAGCCCTTAGGCTATGAAAGCTTTCCAGTGCCAAGGGCAGTATGAAGACAGTGGGGCTGTTATGAATAGCTCTACAAGAAGAAACACCAGCAGAGAGAGCACAGGTGACACCAAGGGGTGCTGGTAATGGTTGGATGTTGGAGGTCAGCTTCTGCTACAGAATTAAGGGCAGCATCCAGTGCCATTGATCTCAAAAAGTGCTGGTTGCTAAATTAACTGCCAAACCTGACAAGAGCAAGAATGTTTTGCTATTTTCCTTCAACTGCACATAAAATCCTCTTCTAAATTAATACAAGAGAATTAATTAATGGAATTCATTTTACCCAGTGAAAATCAGAATCCTCTCTCGCATTTACAGTATGAACATAATTAAGTTCAAACAGAACTTTCAAAATTAATTCTTATGAAACAAGACATTAGAAATTATGTTGGCTATGGTGAAGGATGGAGATATGTTTCTGCTTTGCACTAGCAAAATGAATCTAGATTCTATCAGAAGTTTGCATGTTATGAAAATATTGAGAAACAAATACACCAGTTCCCCACCAGCTTAAGGGTCTCCACTGAGCTCACTTCTGCTTATCAGTACCTTGTATTAGAGGACCCAACGCTGGATGCAGCACTCTAGATACAGTGTAATGAAGGTGGGAGTCATGTTCCTCGATCTACTTACAGGCTGTGACCCTTCCTATGAATGCTCCCAGCCCTGACTTACTCAAGACAGCAATGCATGAGTCAGCATACTCAGCTTGCTGCATACCAGGACCCCCAGATGCTCTCCAGTAGAGCTGCTCCCAGCAGAGCTGTTCCACACATTCCTTCTTAAGCACAGGATTTGACATTTTTCTTTATTGTATTTCATGAGACACCTGCTGGCCCATTCCTCCATTCTGTGTAGGTCTCTCTGGAGAGAGGCTCTCCCAGTTTTGGCATCACCTGGAATCCTGTTTGCACATTTCTTTGCAGGTTATTGATAGAGCTGCGAAACAGGACAGGTTTCAGGACAAATTCTTGACTGTTCTTGTAATCAGCATCCAGGCAGAGCACAACATTACCCACTAAGCCTAGTGATCCAAATAGGCTTTTTGTTTATCCAGCTCATTGTCCACCAAACTGTGATTTCCTTGATACAATATTTCAAGAGCAAGCACGCTTTCAGGTGCAGTTACCTATAGACAGAAAGGAGCAGAAGTACAGAGCTGCTGGCTGAATTCTGTGCCTGGCTGCATTGTCAGAAGTGCAACTTGGACAGTGTGACAGAGATGTATTACTGCCTGAAGAGCTGCACAATCAAGGGCTTATCTGAATAATTTTACAAAGTACTTCAGTAGAAAGTGTGGCCTTCTAAAGTTTCCAAGACCCATTCCTAAGTTATTTTCTTCTGCAATCTACATAATAAGATAGGTCACAGTCCAAGATGCAGTTTTTGTTAGGAAAAAAACCTTCTAATTTTCAAACAAATTCACAATCACTCTTTATTCTTAATTAAAGCTCTCTTATTGGCATGTTTTACAATGATCTTTAGAGATCAGCTATCTAGCTGATCAGGAGTATAAAAGAGTAGCAGGACCTAATGTTTCATTATATTTGAAGTACTTCTAAAGGTTCAAGATGCATGAACAGAATAATTTCCATTCCACAAAGTAGCATGATGAAGTAATTTGTTGCTGAGTAAATTAAGTATGTGACTAAAACCCCCAAATATTAAAAAGAATCCGGATCAAAACAGACCAAAATCAAAAGCACATATTAATGAGACAAGATATTTATATATTTGGAAATGCTACAAAAGATGTTAGCTAATTATATTTATTCCAAAATTTTAAAGTGAATTACAAAAGCAAAGAAGTTCTTATCAATTCATGTAAAGATGAGACTAATTGCCACTCCCACAAACCAACAGTAGTTGATAAGAAAAAATTAAATTTATGTTAGAAAATTAAAAGCATAGCAAAGAATATATTTTTCACTTGTTAAAGGCACATTACCTAAATATAATTTTGTTGTTCTAACTTGTTGCGAACTTTGCTTGCCATCCAATGTGGAAAAAATCTCTCCTCACTACCATTAGGAGCTCTGTTGGTACCTCATAGCCCCTTCTTGTCACTGCTCTAGTTTAAGAAAAAGAAAATTTAAAAATGAGTTTATTTCTTCCTTGGTTATTTTCCCAAGCTTAGTCCTTTCCCTGAAGTACCAAAGGAGTCTATGTCTACCAATTTTTAACACATCAATCTTCTTTGCTCTGACAGCATTTTTTTTTCTGTCTGTTTTTGCTTTTAATTTATTGATTCTTCTCAGAATCTCAGGAACAATATGTTAAAGACTGATGGTCACGGACTGGTAGCTTTCCGTTCCACTTTTTTTTTCCTGCAAATTTCCACATTATTTCCATAAAACCTGCTTAACACTGCAATGCTTATCTATTAACTGCAGGATGTGTGAGTGTACATGCACATTTCTAACAGGGGATGCAGAAGCACCTGGTGTTGCTATTGCTAAGCAAAATGAGTACAGAGCATGGTAACTGCTCTATGTTACATTCCCCCAAAAACACCTTCAGAGAAACAGCCAAGCTGACTTTTAGAATGCACAAGGGTTTCCAACAAGATTGTCCGTTTGGGGAAAAAATATACTCCAAATATTTCAGTTGTGTTCTGCTCTTTTAATTCTTAGTCCACTGCTAATGGTACATGAATAAGAAAAATGGGCACAGAATCTGTAACACTGATTAACTGAATAAATAAAGTCAACTCCTTTTAGTGATTATGTAGATTCACTGATTTTCACAGTGTTAGTCACGAGAAGGTTGTGGCTCAGTCTTTTCCTCCTCTTTATCTTTCCAATGAACACATAGCAAAACAGAGCATTGAGCACAGACTCCAGTACAAAAGTAGGATTTACTTTTCTAAGTAGCTCAGCTGGTCATAGTTTTAGAAGCTATAATTAACATCACAAAAGAATCAAATCTACAGATCCCCAAAGGCCATTTACATGTGAGCATTACTCATATAATGGGACATTTAAATAGTCATTTAAATATTTAAATAGTAGACTGGCTTTTCTCCCTTAAGACTGCAAGATGTAAGATGCAAGACTGCAATTAAGACTAAAAACAGAAACAAAACCAAAACCATTTTAACATTTAAACATTCCAAAATCTTAATGCAATTGATCCAAATTTTGAGCTAAGAATGGCAAAAGTCATAAGACAAATACAAATATATAAAAATTCATATCACGTTGCATTAGCTGAAGGGTTTTTAAATAGC
The DNA here is from genome assembly GCA_013398275.1 of Promerops cafer. Taxonomy (NCBI): domain Eukaryota; kingdom Metazoa; phylum Chordata; class Aves; order Passeriformes; family Nectariniidae; genus Promerops; species Promerops cafer. The sequence goes on from VZSE01027395.1 coordinate 3,370,795, forward strand.
AGTATCAAATAATTGCATTCTCCAGTTCCTTGTCTTCTTATATTGCCATTAAAAATAGCATTTTTTCTTACTCCAAAAATTATCCAAAGGACATAACAGTAATATTTTTCAATCACTGTTTCAAAACATACTCTAGTATGCTTTCAGTCACATCCACAGAAGCTATAGCACGTGTTTATTATTTGCAAAACCCTGTTCCTAACACTATTACAAAACAAAAAGAAAAAAGTGGGCTTCCCCATAATGGCAGGAAACATTTACCACTTACAATCTTGAAAGAGGAAAGCTTTCTCATTTATCTCAAGTGCTGAATTAACTGTATAGTAACTAAATAGTAAAAAACAGTAATTCAGGAAAACTTGGTTTCAACTGACTGAAACCCCACAAAACATTGAAAAAAAATTCAAGTACAATCTTAGCTTTTCAATATACAAAAAGTCTCCAGTTTCTTTATCAATTTGTTTTAGCTTAAGCTAAGTTTCCCCTTTAGTGTTCTGTTGGATCAGGAAAAGACATATCTATAGACTGAAAGCTGTTACTAGTTTTATATAACTTTGAACTTGAGGCTTGCAAACTATCAGAATAGTAATTTATTTTTGCAAACCAATATGTCCTAAGCATCAGATTTTTTTTTTTTTTTCTTTTAGGACAGATAAAATTTATTAAATCATCATGCTTAGCATGAAGTTTATTAAAATTAGGAATTTTATTAAATACCACTCTTCAAGTATCATTGCTTTATTGTATCGATGTTCAGAGAAAACAATTATAGAGCCACAATAGCAGCCTAGGTGGTCCCACACTATCACATGTGAGCTGCAGGAGCAGCAGTGAAGGTACTGAATATGATCTGGCTACAGATTTTTAATCTGCAAGTATCACCATCAAACTGTTTAAACTCCTTCCCACAGCCTCAAGGAAGCAGCATGTGGCAGCATTAGAATGACGGCTGCCAACTTTTCCTGGGGTGTAAATCTTTCTTTTCATCACTGTCAGATCAACATTTTTCCAAGTTAACAGTATGACTTAAACAAAAAAATAAGAAGAGCTGTTCGAGCCAGAATTTTATTTTTATTTCATTATTACATTTTTACATAGGCAGACAACCACTAAAGAGCAACTTTATCTAAAATAAAATCATTGTGTTAATGTATATCTTCTTTGCTTTGCAAAAAACAGAGAAAGAAGAAGGACATACCTGATATAGGTGACCTATAAAATTAAATATGAAATTTCAAAATATTTGGCAAAGCATTTCTTCTAAGAGAAGAGTGTTAAAAAAAAATAAACAGATCATCAGAATAGGATTCTCCATCAGGGATGATTGCTCATGGATTAAAATACAGATCTTATACTGTTAAATCCCCCAGCATCAAAATATTAAAAGCTAGTTACAAAATTATTGACTTCAACTTTCAGAGAAATGCAGCACCAAATAAAGCATTGTTCATTGTCACCACACACTTAACAACTGTTTTAATGAATTGAAGAAACTCCTCCTTAAAAATTTGGGATTTATTTTTTTCCTGCTTCTTTTGGAAAACTGTCTTGAAACTTCACCACCTCCCAGCATAAGCCCTCACAGAGAGTTTAGCCTATCACTTGTACCAACTTAATCACTTACCTTAGACACAATTTTTTTTTTTTTCTCTCTTGATCATATCTCACTCCTGCTTTCTGTTTTGCTGTGAAAGCTTCTGGAAGAGAGTTCTCCATCTCCCTTGCTGTCCAAGTACATTCATTACACTTCTGCCACTTTGAATTCATCTCTCAACCTCTATCCCTATAAGCAGCATGTCACAAATCAAAATGAGCTGTCACAGGCTCTGATCCTTGTATGAAACATGCCACATGCCCAACAGTCACAGCCCCAGATATAACAGGGCAGGAGTTATGTGCACAAGTCTTACAAATTCAGCAGTGTCACCAACCCTTCAAAGCCTTCCTCATCCTTCACCTCAGCCACTCTGTAGCAGCAGCTACACTTGGCATGCCAGCATACACTTCAGTCAAGTTCACCTCAGTTTGAGTATTACATGTAAAACTAAAAAAAAAATAAACACCATCCAAAGAAAAAAACCCAGAATACATATAATTGAAGTACCTAATGGTGCTTGTCAACTTTTGTACAAAATAACCCATTCTCACAGAGATCGTGCTACTACGTTTTTGAAACTAGGGTGGTCCCTATCTCTCTTCTGCCTCTATTGCCTCAGTTTACCAGTCACTTCAGGGGGGAGAGCCCTGCTTTCAAAGCCACCCAGTATTTCAGGCAAAGCAAGGATCACCTTCATGGCACCTACCATACTGAAATGCAAATTTTTAGGATGCCTGCTTGCTGTTCATCTTCCTTTCTGCACTTAAGGCACCCAAAGACAAAAAAACCAAAACAAAAACAGGATACACAATGCCCCTCAGAATTTATTAGGCCAGAAAAAAAGGAAGTGTCAGCATAAATTCATATGCACTAAGTTGTTTAAATATTATATGTCATTCTAGACTGGATGTGAAACTGCCTTCCACCTGGGCTGTGAACAGTGCTAATTTCAAGCAAAAAACCCAACAAAACACACCCCCTGCTACCCACACCCCCCTTCCCCAAGCAAACAGAAAAGAAAATTACACAACACATTTTGGAGATTCTTAGGGAAAAGTAAAATGATTTTGAGAGGCCTGTTAGACAAATACACAGTCTGGCAAAGACTGAAGAAAGCTGTTTTACCTTTTCAATCCAATATTACTGTGGTTTTGAGTATGACTGTAATAGGCAGGATACATCTGCTCACTATCACCTGCAGTATTTCCTATTCATGGCAAGAACAGATGGAGCCTCAGTAATCCTCAGCAGATCTTATTGATCTATGTTTTGGAATAACATCAAAACCAGAATACACAGGATTTCATCGATGGAAAAAACCTCAGTTACTTACAAAAACAAAAGGCCAAAACACAAAACAAGACAGTTTTAAAAGAACTTATTTTTCTGTAGTTATTTATCCCACTAAGGTCTAAAACTTTATTGAAAGAACTTTTATGTTTTATTTTTAGTTATTTTTTTAACACAGTTATTTGAGTTTAGGGTTTTGTTTCTTGGATGGTTTATGTTACAGCTGTATAACATCAGGGCAGGCAACTAACCACACTCAGAGCATATTACTATTTTTAAGTAGTAATGGTTAACCAAAGCAGAGAATAATCTCCTTTGCTTGGTATTTGTAGGTTTATGCCCTTCACTTTCTGTCACTTACTGACATCAGCAAATACTTTTTTTCAAGCAGCTTAGATGTAAGGTACAACAAAGTTGTCCCTAAAGCAGTTCAGGGAATGAAGTGCAATCCAACCTACCTGAACTCTTCTGCCTCCCTTCTGCCCCTTTTTTTTTTTTTAAAGTCACTTTCCCCCAGCACAGTACTTTCATCTCCCACAGATTAACGAGGTATGTGAAGGAGAAACCACTTCTGCCCTCAAGTCCTCTATATGGATGTACCAGGTTGTCAATTTACCATCTGCCCAATGCAAATTCTGTATTTTCCAAGTAAGAGAAACCCACAGCCTATGTGTGGCATTTAGACATAGAGCCCAGCTAAGTAAAGGAGCATTCTGCCAGTGCATACCAGCAAACCTTCAAGCAGAGCCTACTGACTGTGTCTCACAATATGCTCCTAAGAGCCCTGCTACAGTCAATAAAAGAATGAAGAATGATGGCTGTGTTAGGAGAGGAATATGTTTCCACTGGGAGAAATTTATAAATTACGGTCACTAAAATTTCAACACAGCATTTATGGTAACCTTTAAAGGTAATCTAGGATATCACTTTCCTATAGAGTCACAAGTCAGAATGTAAGCATTTATCCTAGGTGTAATATTTAAGCAAACCCTGCTTCAAGTTTTCTACTTTGTGAACCTATATAGGATAAACACCATATATTCTAAAATGCATAATTGGAAGAAAAGTTATAATTTCTGGCTGTTGTTCTGTAACTGTTCCTGTTGCAGCAGATCATATAGCAGATATGGTTTGCCTATGGAAAACAGCTTACCAAAGTATCAAGGTCCTTAACAAAGCACAAGCTATGTGGAGTCTTGAAAGTAGCTACCACTAGACAGAGAAACCTTTACTTTAAATAAGAGTACATATTTAATGGTTCTGCATCAGGAGTTCATGAATAGGTCATTTACTACAATATAAACTTGGATGCCATGTCACATGAATACACCAGTAAGTCCAAAATTATTCCTTAGGGCTGAAAATTTTGAAAATCCAAAGCCAGAGTGAAATAGCTTCTCGTGTCTTTTTACCAAAAGCACTAAAGAAGCACATACTGATACAAAGTTATCGAGTTGTCCAAGGTTTTCCCCAGTCCTTTGCTTAATTCCTAATCCAAGATCTAAAGAGCTAAAACTTAAAATATCTTACTCTATCAGTCTATCCTAGATAATTTAGAACACTTTCTTTCAAGTTGAGCAGGATTTGCTACCCATAGTGTTGTACCCATAGCTACCCCTTTCAACAAAACCTCTCCATTTTGTTCACAAGCAATCATAACTGCACATAAATCTTCATCCACTGCACTTCCCAAGCCACCCTTCACTCCTCTATTTGGCTCATGTCTGTTATTGGGTTTAGAGAAAACTGAGTTAGTTTAGTTTAGTTCTTGCTGTTTAGTTTAACAGCAAGAAGCTGCTGAAAGCATAGGGATTGTTGGCTGCAACTCAGTTACTACTTCCCATTTTATCACACAGTAGTTAAAATGGATTTTGCAATTTTCAGAGCTCCCTGTCTGTTTGAATGCACAAAAATCTTTTTAGTATTAGCCTTGAGCTATGCCAAGTAATTTTTATTAACTCATAAACAATGACAATTCCTTGGAAGACTTGAGTCCTCTTGAGACTCTTCTTTTTGAGTCTTAAGTAACTTCAAAAAATGGAAACAAGCTTACAGAAAAAGGTGCTAGCTAACCATTTAAGAAAATATTAGGCTCTAAAGTTTGGATGCAAATTGGGTTTCAAAATGCTTTGTGCTTAATTCACGGGATAATCTGGCTTGTTTTATCTTTGAGGATGTGAACAAACACCACTACCAAATCGGCTATAAATGTGGTATCCAGAGTAATTATTATAAAGATGCCTTCTGTACTCTGAGATGACCCTTTTCAATACTACAGTAGCTGTTATAATTTAAGAACCTGGCCTTTCAAGTAAACAATATTTGGAGGAAGTTTACACATACTTTCTAACTAGTGTATTAATCTAAGTAGCAACTAATAGCTACAGTTAACAACAGCACCATTCCCAGATCCATGACAAATATAATCTTAAAGAAATTTATTCAGAAAACAAAAATTATGCTTTACCTTTATTGTTATAAGAAAACATACATTGACAATTATTACTCTCCAAAGGCTTTTCAACAATCTTTATGAAGCTAGCTGATCTAAGTCAAATTATTAATTAACAAATCCTTTTATTAAAAGAAAAAAAAATAATAAGAGAGAGGGAAAAAAGCAAAAGTCATGAAGTAAATCAGAATTAATGGATTTGGAGGCTTATTTGTCACTTCATTTTGAATCCAGTCCAGGATCTACTAAACAAACAAGTATCTCTTCTTTGTCCTCAACAGATTTTGAGTCAGAACATCTATCTCTGCTCTGGCCTACCCTAGCAAGGTCTGAGGAAAGAAGTCCAGGATGTTTTCTTCTCCTCTTCATCTTTTTACCAAACAGGTGCCAGTTCAATCTAATTAATGAGGACCCCTTAGAAACAGGTAATCTGGAACATGCAAACACCCAGGGCTATTCCTTCCATTTCCTTGACACATTCACTAGACCAGCACCATGTCTTTCTTCATCTGTCTTCTTCTGGTCTAGCAAGTCTGACAATTTGGGCTGCACCAACCAACCACTTTACTGCCAGCCCTCGAGTTTAAGCATCTGTGGGATGCAGGAGATTCCATGGCATACACAGTACAACTGGGCAGTTTATTGTTTGTACAGATGTACTTATTGCCTGAAACAGAAAAAATGCCAGGTCTCAATTTGAACTGCCTCTCATCTCCAACTGACACTATAAGGCATCTGCTGGGTAGCATTACAAATGAGATCCATGAACATTCTGCATGTCATTAAAAAATAGAAACAAAAAATGTGTGTGTGTATATGCTTATCCACATGCATCCAGTCTCCTTGTCTAAGGTGACATGTAAAGCCCACACGCAAGGTTTACAAGTTGAGTTTTGCACAGATTAATCTGTGTGTGCCCAGATCTCTTGGTAGATTAGAGTTATCACTGATCTTGTTATTTTTTTCCCTCTGCAGTTTCATTTAAGTTAGACAACCATCTAAATACCACATTGTATAACTGCAATATAACAAACAACAACAACAACAACAACAAAAACCTAAAAGGAAATTTATTATCATCAACAAGCTCATTGACATCTCCTGTAAGAGAGTATGAAATGAGAGAAAAGATTAAATATGTCTTACTTTGAGTGACAAAGTCCCAACAAGAAATTAATGTTTCTGCCAACATTAATTGCACTTCTTTCACATGTTGGCACTTGTTTAAAAACTGAGACTCTTGGGTATGTGAACAGTGCAGTCTGGTATGTTTTAGAGCTATTCTTAAGAATATCCAGACATCTCATGGTTAATATAAGAAAGCACATAATAATTACAGTAATTTCCTATAGAAAAAGAGAAACTTCTGTCTCACTGAAATTCTACCATACAGTACAGACTTGCACACTACTGCAGTTTGAAACTTCATTACTATAAGGTATTTGGAGTTTCAATTTTTTTTGCTCCAGATATAGACAGCATTAGGGAGTTTTGCAGAAGTGCTGAAAGAAAAAGCACCTTTTTTTTTTTGCTAGGCTTTCATTTACATATGTGCAGAACACCTAGTATTCCTCATTATTATTAGCTACAAGTCAGGTGAGCACATGAAAATTTTGAGCATGTAAACAACAACAAAGTAATTCCAGTTATCTAGAGAGAACAGTACAAGCTTAAAGACTCAACTTCTTAAAACAAAATACACAAATATAAAATTACATTGCCATTTCCTCACTTTCAGTGCCATTTAGAACATAGGCTTTGCCCAATAAGCATGTAATTGATACATTTTTAACCTTAAAAAACAATTGCTTGAGCAAAAAAAGATAAAACCCCAAATAAATTAATTTAATTTAAAATGATCTTCAGTGGAGCATCTGCGTGATTTAAAAGAAATATTCCTCAAATATTTAACTTAATATTTGGGAAACATTACTTATTGAAACTGAGTGCAGGCTTACAGCTTAGAAGAATTGAATGAAGGTGGTTGCAGTAGTTGTTTGATTCCCCCCTACTCACAGAGACACGTATTCTTTGTTCTTGGTTTTTGTTTGTAATGCTAGAAAATAAAAATAATTCTGGATAGCAACCCAGTTCCTCTCCCAGTCTTTAGCTCCTTCTTATTTTGCAACCAGAAAATTTGTATTTTTCCACATTGTCTTTGCTTCATCCTTGAAATGAAAAATGAGATGTTGGAACCCTCCTGCCTCCCATTTCCCATCAGAATACTCCTCCTCTTTCCAGTTGGCTGTAGCATTCCTTGCCGTAGCTAGCATGTTCTACTGATAGCTATAAATTTTAACTGGAAATACTTAGTCCCAAACAAAGTCATATCAAATGACTTTTGCATAATTAGACTTCTTCAGGCACACATCCAAATAAGCAAATGGGAATAAATCAAATCATTCCATTTTCTTCAAACTGAAAGACAATCAAGTTTTCATAAACTGAAGTTATTAGATCCTTAATGCAATAATATAAAACTTAATTTTAGTAATCTGTGATTGTTTCAAGAGTATATTATCTCCTTACTACTACAGATTGAATGAGATTCATTCAATCTTCATTGTTACAATCCGAAGTCATTAACCTAAACTAGGAAGGTGTGAAATTAATGTTGCAACAGCCTCAAATTTCAGTATGCTGAGGGACTTTTTTAAAAGCAGCTGAGCACAGGTTAATTGCTTCAGGAGAGTTGAATAAATATATTTTTCCAGATTACTCAATGATCTTTTTATTTTAAAAAATAGTGTCACTTAATCCAGTCATTCAAATTTTGCCAACAATTTCACAGTTTAGCATAACATTTGCAATTTAATTAAATGCTAATAAAATACATCACTCGTATCACCTGCAGACTAGATGTGGGTGGCTCAATTACTTCAGTATTTACAGCTCACTGAGTTGTGAAGGGCAAATGGAAAGTTTTTCACATTACTAAATGGCACTGTTTGAGGACTAGAACTGGAGGAAGATATGAATGTTCCAAAATTGGAATAATAAACACAGAGGCAGAATGAATATATCAGTGTTCTCTTATGATAAAGGAAAAAAAAAGAACTCCACTCTCATTAATTATTAGGACATATTTTAAATTGAGAAAGTTAGCATTTTAAGCAAAAGACAACCTGATGTTTGTTGAGCTATTAATCAGTCCACGTCTGTACAGATCTTAATCTCCTATTTCTTCCAATTTTTTCACATTTTTGTAAGACAACCTGTAGGTGGCCTGTTAGAATTATTAATGGCTTTCCCTGCCCAGGTTGATTACAGTCTTCTTGTTTTTTTGTCATTAAACTATACAATAGCTCATCAGTAGCCTGATGAAGTTCACAGGTATCCTTGGCATTTTCCCTTCAAGGTCTGAGCAGGTATGAGAAAAGTTTGTTCTACCCCAAAACATCTCCAATGTTAAGTTAAGAAAAAATTAGGAAAGCTACAGTACAAGGTTCACACTTTCCCTATATAATCTCTCTTGGACTGATACTTTATAGTTTCTACAGCTACAGATACCAGTATCTGCATTCAATGGTAGCAATTTGGGAAAACACTTCACTCAGTCTGAGTTCATCATGCATATCCTGGGCATTACTTTTCTTTATTCACTATCTCAAAAGACAACCTCAATTCTTAAACAGCCACCACTTCAGAAAAGCGAGTGTGAGCACTGCTGTTCTCCAGCTGCAAGGAGACACTGGCCATTGGCGTGGAAAGCACATGATGGCACAACCCCACAGGAAGGGTTTGAGGCTGCTGTCAAGCCATTCTCACTGTCCTAGCACCCCTCTGAGGGGGCTCAAGCATGGCTGAATGAGTCAGAGACCACAGGGTGATGCAACTGCACGTAGTTTGCATCAGGTCTGCTCTTGGCTGCTATTCAAGTGGCCAACAGTGGGATGTAACTGAAGCAAATATGTTGTAGAGAGTTATTTCTGCTTTTCTAGTACACAGGACTGCTCTAACAGCAGACCAGGTTAGTCCTCTGCACAGTTCTAAAGGAGGGGGGGTTTCTGGGGTGTTCAGAGAAGTCAGGCAGTTGCAGGCCAATGGGCACACGAGCTGCACATCAGCTGTGACAGGAAGAGCAGAAAATGCTGCAGCAGACTGATGTGCCAACATGGGGCAGAGCAGCAGTTGCAGAAGAAGTTCAAAATAATGAAATCATAAACCAGAAAGACAGCAACAACATCATAAGTATTTATGGACATTCTTCCAAGGTGTTAAGACAACACAGAGGAAAAATACCCATAATGCTTGTATGGTAAGTAAAAAGAAAGGTAGAGAAGAAAAATTAGCAGATAAAACCCCACTGATCTCTTTAAAAAAAAAGAAAAAATCTTTCATGTAGGCATGTGGAAGGTTGTGTGTCTGTTTGCATCAAGCCTGGGACAAATATTTCACCAAAGTCAAAGTGGCTTTGCCCCCAGATCTTTGTACTAATTACCAATGTACTTCAGATCAGCTGAAGAGCAGCTGTTGGCAAGACTTTAGAAGAGATCTTAGCTTTTATGTAGAGCTGCAGGAAAAATCCTTAGATATCACCTTATTTGTATACAATTTAGCATCTACCTAAAACCTATGAAGTACTTTCTGTTGTTGACTCGTTATCCAAGTGCTGCATTTAGTTGAAGCAGTGGTGTGTAATGCATAGTTAAAGCTGTCCCTTCCAGGCTACCATTTCAGCTGTTATCTTCACTCAATTTTGAAGCCCATCTTGACCAATATGCTCTTCACTGTACTTTCTCTTCACCCTGCTGTACTTTCTATACAATCCCTACTTGAACAAGTCCCTCAACCTCTCTTTGGAAATAGGCTCACTCTCAAGGCCCATATCTATGGTAGTACCTAAAAAAACTGATCAGTACATCAGAGATGCACAGGCTGGATAATGTTACAAGGAAATCCTGGGCAATAAAGTCAGTATTTTTTTCATTCTTCATGTGACAAGACACTAAAACATCAAGACAATAATATAAAAATGACTGCTTAATAATAAATAATGGACAAACATCACTTTGCATTATCTACTGTTCCTCCAAGTGATTTGGGTGCTATAAAAACTCTTCAGGCTTGCTTGATTTTTCAGTATCTGATGGCACAAACAGGGCACAAATTGAAACTTTATTGCAGAGAAAGAAAACAGTACAGTAATCAGATGACTGGAAGAAGAAACTAAGGAAATGGCAACTGGGAACTTTAAGGGAGACAAAGGGAAGCAAATAGTTCATGTATGTTCACAGAGAAGAGTAATTTAAAAATTAAGCATTCAAAAATGGGTAAAATTATATTCAGAAAATGGAAACTAGAACAGGGCAGTAGAGGAAGCATTAAGAGAAAAACAGGGAAACAAGAGCTGAATAAATATACCAGAGAGATTAAAACAGTGAGATAGCATACAAGAAAAGAGAAAATAAATATAGGGGGTTTTTGTATTTTTACGTAGTGTCTGGCTATTCATATTCAATTGGGTTTTTTTTATTCTTATCCCTTTTTATTCCTTCCCTTTCCCCTTGTTTTACAATCAAACAAGACAAGAGCATGAACAAAATCTGATGCGGTTACATACTTCTATTTTTGTGGAACAAGAAAAAGAAAGAAGTGTATGATCTTCACAGGTTTTTCATATCGCTTTTCTGAACTGGGAAACATGAGCTACAAGGATCAGATCTATTTTTAATAGACACTATGGCTTCACATGGAAAATGGAAGAATCAGAAAAAAAATCACATCATTTAAAGCTGAAGTAAAATGTCCCATTCCCCCGTCTTCTTTTTCACAGCATTTTTTAGCTTCCATGTTAAAATGTGTTGGAAGGCTCTACATTGTCAGACTGCTCAAGCGTTGTCACCATACACGCACACAGTCTACGACATCCCATGACAGAGATGTTTATCCTAGCATGCTATGTGAGAATGCAATGCACAGAATGGATGACAGGGGAGGAAGCCAAACAGGCTGGAGGAGGATGTTTTCCACTAAGGAGCAAATTCCAGTAAATAAGCACATAAATATGTAACAACTGCAACAGTAGGAACAAGGGATTGTGATAAACGAGGTGATTTTTTCCTTCTGTCACTATTACTCTAAGCAATGATTCAGACAATTTTTGAATAAATACTTGTAAAATGAATTATTTCTAAGGTCATATTCTGATTGCATTATTCCAAAAATCTTAGACTATCAATATTGCATGAGCATGACAGTAACTCATAAGATATTCATATGTATGTTTTCATTAGTTAATTGAGCTTATCATCAAGGAGAAAATATTAAAATTTAATAGAAACTACAGTATGGGAAAGTCAAGGCAAAATAGAAAGTGTTACAGCTATGCAATCAAACTTTTTTAGAAAGACTATGTTTTTATCTGAAAAAAAGTATCAATCATGTGCTTAAAAAAATTAAGACAAGGAGAAATCTTTTACCTTGAGGAGTTCTTATGGCAGTAGAGTCAGTAAATCTGAAGACAAAGCATGCAAAACTTGCAAGGGCAATTTTATGGACTGAGCTGTGTAGTAGGAAGACATAATAATCTCTGAATAAGGTCAAACCAGGATATTTCTGCGACGTAAAAACTTATGCCCTGCTAATCTCTTGAATATTTCAAATAAGTCAATAAAACAGTGGTATGGGGACAAGAAGAGGCAATTAAAATAAAATCCCAGCCTTAGGGAGTCTTGAATATTTCAGAAGAATTAGATGAGTATCAACTATTTAAATAATTGAGTAGAATTAGTTATCATTTCCAAGATTTTTACATATAACACTGCAGAACTCATGATTGGTAGTACACCTGAGGTTATTATATCTGTTAAAATGTCCTATTTAGAAGCCTTTAAAAAAGGCTAAAGTAAGCTTTGGTTTGTTTTTTTTTCCCTTGGTAAAATCTCTAGGCAAGAAACCTTTGTGGCCAATAAGAATTTTATTGAATATATTTTAAATTTTTGATGTTAGTGACTTCTCTTGCAATTACCCATTTTGTTTTCAAGGATGTTCTGAAAACTAATGAGCAATCAAATATCAGCATAAAAAAAAGCTATTACAACATTTGTATTAACTAACCAAAATTGAATAATTAAAGTTACAATGGAAGATTGACTTGATAAATCAATGTATTAAAAAATTACTTAATTACATCCCAAATCAACACAATCTACATCAATCTTGGGGTCAAGAGAAGAACGAATTACATAACGTTAATAAGGATTAAAAAATTGAGGCATTGTTTTCCTTTAATCTAAAATCCCAGACAGTATTCTAGCCAGAACAGTAATCCCGACCTAAAGCACACAAACTGCCTTTCTATTTCTTTTGCTCAAGTGAGGTTTCCCAGAGCAAGCAGTGTAATCAATTAAGCTGGCCTTAAAGCACCCAAAATAGCTATTCCAGCTCAGCACTTCAGAGAGCAGGAGAAAGCACTTCACTTTCTCCTCACATTTCTGCTCAGGAATGAATATTCTCTTGCTTCCCCCGGTACGCTGCAACGCTGAGCACGTACAAAGGACTCACCTGAGGTGACAAATAAACTACTCTTGAAGTACACTATGTCAGATTTCAGGGATTTTCCTTTAACTTTTATGGTGAATAATGACTTTCAAATGTCAGTTGTGAGGTTTCTGGGAGATATTCAAGCTGTAACATAAATTTTATACCTATATTTCCATAGTTGGTAGTAACATCAAAGACATCAAATGAACCTGATACCCCTGACAGAGCCCTGTCCTGACACATATGAGTTACATGAGTTTGAAGTAACCTCAAGGGTTAACTAAGTAGCATCACTATTTACTTCTTCTCAGTAGTTTCCTGAATATTGCAACAAATGTATGAAGTGCCTCTTGTATGGTGTATGTACGTGTGCAGTGCCTTGGTTTTGCACAGAATTAAAAATAATCACCTATGGAAATAGCTGTAGGACCTTACCTACATCTAAGTATTTTGCAACATAAAATGCATTGTTTTGGATAAAGATCCAGTTTTCACTGGGGTCATGGTTTCTTCATTGATGGTAAAGCAGTATTTTAATATGCAGACTGTATTGTGAGATGCTATTTCCTCTGTTTCACATCCTCACCTTTTGCAATAGGGCTTCCTTGGTCTCACGAACATTTGTGGCAGTAGTAGGCAACCCAAAGGCTTACAGGTGCTATCAGCAATATACATACATTTATATGTTTAGACAAAAAGAGGAAGGGTGCAGGATTCCTGGTCCAAAGAGCTTGCTATTGTTATTCTTGACCAACCAGAAGGGTTTTGCTCCTGCAGCTGGATGCTGCACAGCACTGACAGAGCTGCTAATCCGGCCGCAGCAGGGCAGCTGTTCTGCTGCAGCACCAGTCACAGTTCACTTCTCAAGCAAAACAGCACAACAGACTCCATGGCAATGACTTTTTCCAGCACAGCTGGGCAGGCTAAACTCACCTACCTCTAACTTTGCTGCACATAACCCTGTAAAACTCAGTCATGGTGAGAAATGTATGCAGATTAAAAAAACTGTAGAAAACAAAAGGGAACAGTGAAAGGATTATAAAAGCAAATTAATACAGTAGAAGTCACATGCAACTTGCCAGCCAGTTACTCAAATATTATGTGGTCATGACAAAAAAGATGAGTCTTCCTCCCCAAAGGGGAGCTCCGAAGACGTTTTGCAGACTATGCTCAAAGCGGGAGTTAGAATATTCAGTAAAATAAGAAATATATAAGAAATCAATTCCTAGACTCTTTTGCTGCAATTTCCAAAGAAAGTTGCAGTACATACAGTTGTTTTAGCTATTGTGACCTTGCACAGTCCTTTAATTCTTCTGACTATATAAGAAAGCAAGCAAAAACCATTGTAGACATTTTTTCCAGAAATAAATTAAATTCTTTCTGATCTAAAAAGCATCTAAGCTATGGGAAAAGTTTGGAGACCCTAAAGGCTGCTATCTTTTCCTTAAAATCTTGCTGAGTTTTTTTTTTTAAAAATCAAAAAAACAAGTGAGAACAAAGACTTCTTAGCACAACTTTAAAGGCATAGTACCTTTGGCAGTTTGTAACCCCCTGCTGAGCAAGCTTAGTTTTCCAATGTTAATATCATACATCCTTCAAAGGAGTAATATATGCCTAAACCTTAAATTTCATCATGGCGATTACAATATTTGTCAGAGCCATGAACCATCTATAGTATTCAACAGAAAGTGACACTGGGCTTATTCTCCTGGTGGTTATAGATGGAATGTTTTGTTAAAAAGTACAGCTTAGCACAAGTGTGAAGTGCAGTGCTTTCTGGAAAACAGGTTGAACTTCAGATTCATTGGTAGTCATATATAGGGTTTTTTAAAGTATAAAAATAAATAAAATAACAAAAACAGGAAAAAACAGTGCCAACAAGCTTCACATGGAGTTTTGACAAGTGAAACATCTGCAATTTTAGTTTAAAATGCTTCTTATGCATTTCAGGTCCAAACAGCTCATTTTCAGTATGCATGATTAGCACTCAAGCCTGTGAAATGAAAAACTGGATAAACTGGAAAAAAGTTCAAAACACCACAAAAAGTTGTACGTCTTCATGCATTATACAGTTATGTTGTAAAACTCCTTGTCAAAAAACAGTAGTACAGATGAAAAAGTTACAAGACAGAGATAAAAAAAAAAAAAAAAAAGCAACCCTCTAGGCACATTAAATGCAGAGGTGGTATTTTTTGACTTTTGAATTTCCAAGATATCCAGTATTCCAGTGCCAAACTGGAATATGTAAGTGCCAGAAAGATCATTTTTATGTTCTTTTATATCTTTAAACACTGCCAAGGCCACTCACAGAGACAGGATTCAAAGCGACAGGAATCTTTGACATTAACTCCTATAATACCCCCTGTATTCATAAATGAAAGGAAAGCTAAAACCAGGACTGAAAGATACATTAAATGATTGTTTTCTATTCATTATGTGTTCACAATAGGGTGGTCAAGGTTAAAGATACTTGCAAGCTTAATTTCAAGATGCAGAAAAGATACATTTAGGTAACTGAGAAAACTAGGATCCCCTTGTGGAAAAGAGAAATAACACTTGTAGTCAGGTCATATCTGTAGCCTCAGTCTGACCTTTTCATCTTAAGCTTTTCATCAAATTTTCATATTTTTAGATGATCTCTTTACCAGCTCTGAATTTCCTACAGAGAATAGTGGGAGAACAGCCAGCTTTTACTTGGTTTGTGACTTCACCTTTCTAATCTGATCTTTCCCCTTGGTATTGTCTTTTGAAAAAGTATTCTGAAGGGTTAAGCAATTCTTAAAATACAAAAGGATCTCTCCTACTCAAGAACAGATGTGACAAGTCAAAAATAAGAGTGAAAATACACTCGTGATCTATAGGATAGTATCAAGATTGCCTAGCCTAGTTGTCATGACAAACTTGATATGTAAATTCAAGACACTAATTAGAGTCTCTGCACTGCAAAAGAGCTGATTAAGTGGTTCACTGCTGCAAAAAAGCTATTGGCATTCCTCCCCCTCTTCTCCCTGTCTGACCCTACCTGCTCTCTGTTATTAGCTCTGGTACTTGCCTGATTGTAGAGTAAACTTATTTAACCATCAACACAAAGGGGGTGGGGAGGAGGAGAAAAAGAAAAATCACTTCATTGTGCTGTTGCAACAGGCCTTGCCAAAATAGACAAGAGTCTCATCTCTGCTAGAGTAAGAAAAATTTGATTATAAAAAAGCCGGTACATTTTTGAACATACATTTAAGAAGACTCCAGTGAAGAGTGTAGCAGACGTATTTTAGAGATGTTTCAACAGAAGACTCAGTAGAGAGGGCGAGTTCAGATCAGAGGACTCATATGACTGACAAAGAGAGGAGTTTTGGCATGTACACTGAAATGAGTCAGTAGTCACAGAGAATAACTAAAAAGTTCCTTATAAACAAGTGCAATAAATCCTATTAATAAAGTATGCTATGATATGTTGAAACATATTCTTACTTGAAATGCTTGCAAATACATACAAAAAATGACTATTAAAATAAACAAAAATAAAACCAACCATTACTTTATTAATCCTGTGGATTTATGACTCTTATTTGAGATTATTTTTTCCTCATAATATTGTTAGTATTGTCAATGTAATGTTTATTCTGTTTTCTAATATATTTTTATCTATTTATCTAATAAATTAGATAGTAATATTACTTATTTAGATAATTTAGATTTATTAGATATAGAATAAATAATAATATTAATATTAAATCGAATTACCTAATAAATGTTTAGTAGCGTCTTAGAAAATTACATATTTTTGGAAGAAAAATTCTTAAAAATCTGCTACTTCTGAATCCCTATTGTTTCACCAAAAGATCTTCTCCAAGGAAGTTTTATAATTAACATTTAAAGGGCAAAATGTCAAAAATCCTTCAAAAGCATACACATTTAAGGAAAAATAGATAAGAAAATAAAAGGCCAAGTAGAAGTACTGTGGAGAAGGTTCCAAAAAGCAGATTGAACTACGCATTGCACCAACTGACCCCACTCTGTCAACTGTGATGAGCTGTGGGAGAATCCCCTGCTGGATTAGTCTGACAAGTTTTAGTCAAATAAAGACAGAGCTAAAATTAGGCCAAGCTGAGAGTATGACAAGGAAATCAGTAAGCTTAGAAAACGTGATTTGTGATGAAGGCTGGGCTTAAGGAGAGAAAAAGGGAGAAGATACATGGTTTCCACATCTAAGGGGCTATGAGAAATAATTGGTTTATCTTTCAGTAAAGGAAACTTGGTTTAGGTACTGGGAACCCACCTACAGTGTGAGCTAGTCAATTAATCCAGGATAAGGAAAACACATAAACCAGGGAAAATGCTGAACTGTAAGCAAGCAAGGCTCTGAAAAATAGGTATTATTCTTGATACTCCTCTGCACAAGTACTGTCCACCAGTCTTGAAACTAAACAACAATCCTGACTGCTTTTCTTAACACTGACTCCAGCCACAGACTTCTGATGTTCTAAACCAAAACTGTTGTAATAGTCGAGTTACTTCAAGAAAGTCAAAAGCATTGAGGAAGGGTGGGGAAATCACAACCTCTTCATAAAGAAAAACATTCATTATGAAAAGGAGAATATTAAATATGTATTGCTCTCTACATTAAAACCCCTACATTTCTAGCTGAGTATTAGAAGACAAATTTTAGATTCCTCTGCTCGTACATGTGTCTCACTTCATGTCCAGTATATTGGAGAGAAATATATTGCAACATATTTCAATTTCCAATACATCTTTGTTTTCTTTAAAAGAGAATCAATAAGTTATAGCCACTTTTATTAATTATTTACCATGCTGCTCTTCACAGGGACTGTTATTATCCTCTTTTCAATTTCAGTGGCCAAACCGACTTCAAATTAAATTTGACCGATGAAAAAATCCACAAAACTTTACATGTATTTTTTAGATATTATAGAATGTTCTATGGTCATCTTGAGAACAACTTTCAGCTAAGAACTCCAACTTTAAAATCAAGGAACAAGTTTTAACAATAGATGATAAGCATCAGCCTGTTGTCTACAGAGATAAACAAACTTTTCACCATGGAAGAAAACAAGGAGTCATGAAATAAGCCAGTTCTTCCATCATCTTCTTCACAGTCTGTGAACTCAGGAATGATGAATTTGTGCAGGGAAAAAATCTTTATGTTAAATAGTGGGGGGAAAAAAAAATCCTGGCAGCAATAGATTCCCCAGTAGATTGAAAACTTGCTTGCATTCTACAGAATAATAGAATGCCTTGGGTTGGAAGTGACGTTAAAGATCATCCATTTCCCTCCCCCCTGCCATGGATATGGACACCTTCCTCTAGACCAGATTGCTCAAAGCAATCCAACCTGGCCTTGAACACTTCAAGGGTTGAGGCAGCTACAACTTCTCTGGGCAGCCTGTTCCCGTGCCTCACCACCATCAGAGTGAAGAATTTCTTCCATGTACCTAATATAAATCTACCCTCTTTCAGCCATTATCCCTTGTTCTATAACTACACACCCTTGAAAAAAGTCTCTCTTCAGCTTTCAACTCAATAGTCTTTATAGGAATCCACTTGTTTCATCCTAAGCCAGTTTATAATACTTCACTGAAAGGTAAAATAAAGAAGTTTTAAGATCTCTGCAACAGTAACAACCACTTACTTTTATTTCTGCATTCTCAAATTTTAAAACAGTATATTGATTCTGTGGACAATTTTTCACAAATGATGCACACGTGCTTACTTGACCAAAAAAAAGTCAAAAATAAAGAGCAAGATAATTTTTAGTCGTCTGTGGGTATCCAAGAGGATTAAGCAGATTTATTCAGAAAAAAGAGACAGCTCTAGCTCTGATACCTTTTCAGTCAGAGGAGGACAAGGAGCCCAGAGGAAAGTGCACCTTGCTTTCAGAAAGGCTGACAAGTAGGCACGTGGTCACACAGCTTCCGAGACAGCAGCTGTGCATGTCAACGCCTTAGGTAGAACTGCTGTCTGATTTTCTTAAGGGCAATGCACAGTTACAAAACCAGCATAAGTTGTGACACTGCTCAGTGTTTTCTTCACTGAGTATTAAGGGGTTTTATTCCCTGAGTGATTAACAGAGAAATCATTAGTTGTGAAGGACAATAAGAGTTGCACACCTGAGCCCATGATTATAGGGCCACAATGCCAGCACTGACACACATGATGAGAATGTTTAACTACTGATATTTTACTAACTTTAAAATAGTTTAACATTTTTCTAAGGTGATCCAAAGCCTTAGTATATAGTTCTGGGAACACAACAACAATGAGCACAAAACTGCACAGTTAAATGACAAAGAAAGGCAACTAAACTGTATTGTTTCCATTTGATGTTGAATGTGAGACTACTGATCGTCCAGTTAAGGGATCAGGCCAATTGTTTGGGTCACAATGTATTATTCTCTATGTATCTGAAATGCTAAAGAATTCTTTAAAAAAAAAGGTCTAATCTTTGAGAAATTTTTCCAATGAGGAAAATAAGCATATTTTAGGCTTTTTTTACATGAAGGAAGAGTATCACTTGCTCAAAATAGACAATGAATTACTAAAAATTAATAGCCCAGCCTAAGCTGTCAGATCCTATGTTTTTGCATATTCTATAACATGCTATAATTCTTGTTTCTTTTTGCTGTGAACGTTGTGCATCTTGGAGGTTTTCAGACAGCTAGATGCATCTCTGCTAGGCAAGACATTTTTATGGGATTCCAAAACTCTACAGTGATTAGGCAGCACAGCAACATCCCTGATGTTCAGATCGCAAATAGTCTGTTTTTTTTTTCTTTAAATCTGAGCTAGAAGTCTTTTCTTTGTTCTTCACAAACCATACTTTTTTACTAGGGGAAAAAGAAACAAACCCCAGTTTTCATATATAATTAAGCAGTCAAAATCAGAAATTCTGAGGCTGCTGCTTCTTTCTGTTAGATGGTGTCCATCTCAGAACCACTGCCAGCTCTTTGCTACACTCTTGACAGTCAACTTTGCACACCTTCTTGGCAAGAATAGAGGAAATAGATATACTTTTTTCTAGCCCTTTGATCTGATAATTCTAGCAAAAGAAATTTTAACCCTTCATTACACACAAGGCATAAGACATCTAAAAACTTGTTCATTGTGTAAATCCATAGTACACAAGATTGAAACAATTTTAACATAAAATATGTCAAGGCTGGCACATGAGAAATCATTATTATCCTGCATATAATGACTTCTCTCAGATGACTAGTCACATATGGAAGATTTATGGAACTGATAATGTAATCAAATGTATTTAAAATGCTTCTAGAACAATGTTACTTAATCTCAGTGTGCTTTTTACTTGGCAATTACAATATAATGAAAGCACACACAGTCCCAGATAAGATCTTAGCTGAAATTGACAACTTAAGAAGACATAATCTGTTTATAGCTTAAGTTCATATACTAACCAAAAAATATAAACAAAGTAAACAGATATTGTCTGCAGAACATTTGCTCTATTCTAATTAAATCCTTTTTCAGCAGATTGAAATTTAATTTGAGCAGCCTGTGCACGTAAACAAATATTCCGATATTTTAACATGTTGAAGCAGCACATATAAGTTTGTACATGCCATTGAAGAGATTTAAGATTTCACCTTCAGAACTAGAAAAAAGTAGAAAAACTAGCAAATATCAGGTAAAGAAGCAAATTCTTGGACTATTTCTAGTTCACACACACAGCTGCAGCACAGTAAGTTATTCTTCCTCCCTCCCACAGCTCCACCATCAACACTCTTAACAGCCTTGCTTCTGAATTGTCAGCTTCACTTCCTTTTCACCAAATGGTTTCTCTGCCACAATAATTCAAATTATTTCCCTACATTAAACTTCTGAAAATATTTATTTTGAAGCCAGGGTACTGAAACCCACATTTATTTTGTATTCAGCATCTGCTGCATTTTGAGACCAGGGGAAGGTTTTTAAACCTGAGTTGCCTTTGTATCCATCAAGACAACTCACACAAAGCCAGAGAATCACAATGAACATTTAGACAGGTTCATTAAGCTGAGTCAAAGTTTAGCTGAACAGTCCAATACCAAGCACTGAAGAGAAAATATTTCCAATCCTACCTTTCCTCAGGGCTCAAGGCATTAGTAAGATACTGTACAGATGTAAGTTTATATAAACTGCTCTATTAGAAGGCAATACAGAGATTACTTCTTTTATTAATCATGAAAGACTTAGCCCATCCCACCCTCACCTAATGCTTACTAGATTTGAGAGCTGCAGAGTCTCATCTTTTCCTCTGCAGCAAAAATTCAGGCCTATTTTACCCATGTTCCAAAACATGACAACTTCTGGCACCACTCAGCCAACTTCTGGTCCAGCCACAGATTGAAAAATACACCAACTTCACTCATCTCTGACACTGCAGGACTCTTTCCTGCTTTCTGCACAGCACTGTGCCTGGCTGAAGCCAGTCTGTCCCCTGCAGATGGCTGGGATCCCCAAAGAACCAGAGCAAACCTGGGAGCTACAACCCTCAGCCCAGGGGCAGCCCAGACAAAACCATGAATTAGGAAGCAGGTGCTCCCAATTGTCCTCTGACACACCTGTTGACTCTCAGCATTGACTGCTTCATACAGCACAAAGGAAAAGATTTTTTCAGAGCAACATTTGCATTTTTTTCCCCCTAAATTATCACTGATAAAATAAGTCATTAGACTGTAGGAATAAAAGAGGAAAAAAGTCTTTCTTTCAATGCATGGAAGTTTCTGGTAACATTGATATTCTTAAATTTCATTAGAATTGCTTACAGCATTTTTGTTCCAAAAATATTCAATATTGGTCTAATGGATTCCCACTGATGTCTACGACTTAAAGAAATAAATAGTTAGGCCCAAGACTAGATGCTTATACTAGAAGTGTTTAAAAGCTTTTCAAAGCCTTCTCTGAACTTTCCTGTATTCTTTCTTCCCATATCCTACCTGTAATATAGAAATTGCTTTGAAAAGCATTATTGGTAGGGTTGGGTTTTTTCCCCCACAGTTCTCTCATTGGAACTATCACTTATAATTCTGTTGGGTTTTCTTAACACATAATACAATACATCCAATCCTTTTCAAATTAAACTTAAAATTCCCATTCAGTCTTCCTAGAAAGGAATGAATTCTTGATTTAAAAATTTAAATCTGGGAAAGTTTCCCTTTTTCAAATTTAAATACAGTAGACAGTAGGTTTCTTCACATCTTCCTTAATACTGAAACCTTCCCCATGCCACTAATAATTTCTGTTACCCTTCGCTGACTTTTTATTTTCCTGCTACAACCTCATAGTTTTACTATTTTTACCAAGTAGCTTCTTGTAACATTCTAACAAAGCCATATGAAAACCAGGCCTGTACTCTGGGGAACAAGTAAATTCAAATTCTCATTATCCTCCCTTCAACCAATATTTACCAGATGAAGAAGAAATTCTAAAATTATATCCTACTACAATTTAGTTTCAATCACATTTTGTTTGTAGAATTGAAGATTTTTAAAGAAAAATAGATTTGCCTCTACTTAAATTTGACCTTCAAGTGCAAGATTTAATAGGCTAAAGATTAAAGTAAATCATGGTGGCTTGCTCATTCTTTTGCATTATGAAGAGCTGTGAGGAGGAACTAAAACATTAAATAAAAACAAATGGCATAGACAGTTTGTGAAGGCAGATTAAAAAAAAGTATAAGCATTAGAAAGAGTAAGTTATAAGCTATTCAAAAGGAAAATAATAATAGTATTATTTTGATATATTTCTCAACAGATATATGTGAAAAGTAATCTAAAAAGAGCAGTATTTATTTGTATATATTTAAAAATTCCCAACAGAGTACAAAAATTCCCCACAGTTTACTTACAATATTATAGCAATATTTATTTTAAAAATATGCAACTAATAAGAAACACACAATCCACCATTCATTATCGCTAACATAATTGCATGCATTAAAATTAATATAGATATGAATTATAATAAGCAATGTGTTTCAGAAAGTAGATGCATAGTATTATCAAGGTTATCCTCACAGTTCTCTTTCTAGTAATACATTTGAAAAAAAGTATTAACTAGTATTAGAAAAAATCTGTAAAGCACTATCCACGTAAACACATGAACAATGGAGATCCTGATGTGAAGTCAGTTTAAATAAAACAGATGCAAACAAACCACTAATGTCTTTAAAAAAATCCTACTAAAAAATGACATGTTGATCCTTGACCCAAAACAATAGAATTCCTGACTTCCAGGGCAGTTTTCACAGATTTCATTTATCAGAATCTGGATTTAGACACAACTTTTTTAAAGCAAGCTGAAATATGTATGCAGACCAGGCAGGGGAAAAAAAAAAAAAGGTACGTAAATCTGATTCTAGAACTCTGTGAGATGTTTCAACTGCTTCAGAGTATCTGCACAAAGAGCAGGCACTCAACACCTCACTGCAGGCTGACATCCCATTACTGGGTAAACCTCAAAGGTCTCCAGCCAGGTGAAAAAGCAGAGAGACGAGAAAAAGACATGGTGGTCTGGGGCACTCAGGGCCTTGACACTGGGAGTGGAGAAAGTTCATTTTAGGTGCTATATTAGTTATTATTTCATTCATGCTGAGAAAGCCCCATACAGGGCTGTGGCAATCTCTGCTTACGACCACTGGCGTCTCTCTCCCTATCACCTCCCCAACAGGCTCATTTGGTAAAAATAATAATCAACAAAAATAATTTTAAAAAATTGCTGTCTGAAATGTAGGGGAGGTTTTCAAAGCTGCCTGAAGCAGACACTAGTGAGGGCTCCACCAGGCAGTAATCAGCTGGGGGATGTACAGGGTAGCAAGATCTGCACACAGAGCCTGTCCAAGGCAGACGTAGGAGAAGTCAGCCCCAGTGCTCTGGTATCCTGGCAAGGCAGAAATTGAAATGATACAGGCAACAGCCCTATTTATTTAAATATTGCCTGAAAAGCATGAGAAGGAAGGTAAAAAAGGTAGTTTCATATTTAATCATCCCCTCATCTGTATTGTTTTTCATATCACACTGGGCGTGTGCATAAAAATTTGCATGCAGAATCTTGCACAAGTGGCAGACTGTAGCAAATGTGGGCATTTTAACTTCTTCTTCTTAAGAGAATTTTATTTTTACACTCTATATTAATGAATTTGAAATAAAATGTTAATCAGAGCTTAAAGAGTCAAGAAAGTAATTTCAAAACCATACAGAAAGTTAAGTTTACAAAAGATGCTGAAGAATAACCTTTTCCCTGTTAACTCTCTTTGTGGTGAGGACTATCTGCTCCCATCCCCTCATTCACTCTGTCTGGCGACCCACCATACTCTCCCCTTATCCAATATCTAACATCCTTGTTCATCTTTTTTCTCCTTCATTAAATCCTATGTAGCTAAGTCTTTCTGCACAGGACTCTGCCTAGAAATACAATTAATTAAATTAAAGGAAATCTTCTGTCAGAATGAACATGACATTTACCTCTTTTTTTATTATTAGCCTCCATTTTTAATTTCTCCTTTTCTATGGTTTGTCCTTGCTACATGTAAAGGCAGTAATCTCCCCCTGTCTGGGACTGTAGCTCATTCTATCAGTGTATTCTCCCTAGCAAAGCAAGGATGTATTATTGGTTCAATACAAATACTGCTGTGACAATAATTATGACAGTTAGGAATATCCTTATATTTAATAATACGTTAAGATGAATGGACAGCTGATTCATGAAATGGTTCTTTTTCTTCTATTAACACTCCAAATAATTAAATAGGAATAAATAAATGGCAAGAATTATAACTTAATCAAAATTAAACCTCTTCCACCCCTAATTGCAGTAAAACAATATGTTTAAAGAATAATACATAGGTTGCAGTATCATGCATTCATGTGATGAAATGTCAGAATTAAATCTCCCATAAAACTCTTAAGGCAGGTGCTTTGGGCATATGAGTGCTGATATGCTGATACAATCTTTGTGTTGTAGATTTCATTATTTTCTTTCACGACCTTTTCACTACATTTACAGAAAGGATGGTACTCATTAAATGAAGAGCTATATAATGTTTTCTTTCCCCATGTTTATCCAGTCTGTGGTCTCACAACTAATTTGTTGCACACTATTTAAGACTGGCTCTGAAGGAGGAGAGCAATGTTTCCCTCATTAGTTTGTGTAGAGTTCATCATGATAGGACCTCAGTGCTTCATAAACATCACCAAATTTACTTTTACAAAACCTCTCTGACACAATCCCTCCTATTTTGCAATAGAAGCATTGAAGCAAAGGGAACTTCTTAGAAGCTAACCATCAAAAAGGGGAGAGCTAGTGCCACTCACATTGTATTATGGCTCTCCAGCATTGTAGCCTAAATTCGAGCTGCATTTCTCATCTAGACCTCAGAGTTTCCTGCACACCAGCATTCAGGCAGTATCACAGAGGTGATTCAGTCTAGGCAGGAGGGTGCTGCTGCCACCCAAGCTCCTTTGAAACTTGTGAGTGAGCATGAAGCAGCCTGGACTCCCTCACCCAGCGCGGCCCCAGCTTGGTGCAGCACGGGTGGATCTGCGAGGCAGAACACTTGGTGCCAAGGGGGGTGTTGTTCCTGGGTACAACTTAATTCATACGTTTGACAGGATTTTTACTCTGAACTACATGCAGCATTTCCCAGAACTGAATATTCATTGTGTCAGGAACACATATTTTAGTTATGCACCTCTGAGAGGAATACAGCTGTGAAAATAAAACTGCTCCATGTGGCAGCAGGAATAGAAGGTTCACTCCTGAGCCACAGTCCTGATTTCAGCTAAAATGCTAATGTATACACAACATATAGACAACACTGGGACAACCAACAGAAATCCCACTTTCTTTCCAAAAGTGACAGCAGTGGCATTGTTAATACTCTTTCCTCGTTTGCAAAATAGTCCCACTAGAAAATGGAAGGTAAAATTGCACTTTCTCTTTTTCTTTTTTTTTCCTTTCTTTTTCTTTTGTTTCTTTTTTTTCTTTTTTTGTTTGTTTTGGGTTTTTTTTGGGGGGGGTTGTTTTTTTGGGTTTTTTTTTTTGTTTTCCCAGCAAAGCAAAAAGCTTGAGAAAAAAGGGTTGTTACAATCTGTTCCGGAGTACTGCTACACAATCAAACATGGACGAGCCACAGAGCTAGAACAGGAAATATAAATCTTTAACAGCATTATTAGAATGCTCTAGCAGAGGAAAAAGAGGTTCTCATGCTTCCTATGCAGTACCTGTAAAATTCCACAAGTATCTTTGTGAACAGACAGCAAAAGAAAACTAAAATACATAGTTAGAACTTTTCACCCTATCTTATTATATAATGAATTTTTAATATATATGTCACAAGAATGGTGAAACCCTTCCCATAAGTCAGTGGAAAAAAAAATCCTATTGACATTTATGGGGCCGAACTTTAACTGGAAGATTAAAATATAGACAATGACCAACACAATCAGTGAAACTCCAGAGCAAATTTTCAGATCAATGTGAAAACAACCACCTACTAAGAACTAGGGTGTCTTACACACAGTTCAAGTAATAAATCTTTGTAACTTTCATACAGACAAGGAATTAAACAGAAAGTATTTTAAATTAAGAGGCTCTATAAAATAATTAAATTAAATGAGAGCATATTTTTCCTATGGTTGCTTTAATTTCACCAGATGTTTTCCCATAAATCAGGAAAATCATAGACAATATTATCTATCACTCATGCCAGTAATAGGATTTTGCAAGGGCTGGCTCAAGTCCTTATAAAGTATATCATTGCTGCTCTCTGCTGGTCAAAGTACTTATTCCTTTATTTAAAACCTTGTAGAGGAAATTCAGTGAATTTCATGGGAAACATCACACGAATAGGAAGAACTTTTACGGCATTTAAATAACCATCTCGGTTATCACAATGATTTGTTTTCATTGTTTTCGTTGTCTGTATTCCTGAGATCACCAAAATTAGTAATAAACTCCACCTTCAAAGGCCATGGCATTTCAATTCATAGATGTACACATCTCAAGTGACTTTGTTTGTGATACTGAAGGGAGATGAATGGAACAGCACAGAGTGTTTGTGGTGCAGGATGTAAAGAGAGGAAAGAAAACATTTAAGACCATTGGAAGATTACACCTATTTAACAAAATGTATGTGCCCAGCACATACCTAACACATGAGCAAATGTCTTATCAAAACCCACCTTAATTCTTTGCCTCAGCTAAAGTGGGAAAGGATTTTATCAATAAAAACCAAACAAATGTAAGTTTCCTACAGTTTCTAGTTTCAAGCATGTTTAAGACCTTACTGGACTTCATAATTTCTATTTGAATTATATAAATAGAAGTCTCACTTTTGGAGCTCTGAGCCAGGTAGCCCTTAATTAAGTGGTCCCACTGGGTAACTATTTCTCAATATGAATTGGGGTTTCAAAAGCAGCTCCAAAATAAACAACATCAATTTACCATATTGTGAAAATAATTTTCACTTTTCATAAAGAAATATTACATGGTAGGCTAAGTTAATTTTAAAATTTGCTCAGCTATAAATTTATACCAAATCAGTATACAAAAAAGACTCTTTCCCCAAATCATATCTAATATCTCTGTACCTAGCAAGAAACACAACCTAGTTTTTTCAGTTCATCAAACAATTTATTCAGCAAAGTACAACAATATGGATAATTTATTTGTTCTGATTGAAAACTCATTCTTTTCTCAATTAATTATTTCAGGAGTTGTACATAGAGACATTTAGCCATAATCTGGGATCACAAAATTGAATCAGCTTTGAGCATAGAACATTAAAAGAAATTTCTAGTTAAAGAATTTATTTCCAAACAGCTTGGAGAGCTTTACTTGAGGTGAATGTACCTCATTTTGTGACAACATAAGTAAGATGCAGAAAAAAAATTTGATTTCTGTGTCTCCTTTCTAAAACTATACTTAAGTAGCTTACAAAACCTACTGAAGCAACTGTTCAATATATTGCTGCAGAAAGAAATCTCTGGGCTTTTTTGAACAAACATATGTGCATGATATTAAAACCTATTTTTTCCAAAAACATTAACAGCAGACAGCGAAGAAATCAAGATTTATTAATGATGTCTCTAAAGACAGAAACAAGCTGGGACCCACGACTAAAGAAATGGCATCTCTCTTTGTAGCCTCACAGCTGAAACCAACCAGAGATGTTAATTCAGCTACATCGACCCATACATACACATACCTTAACATCCAACTAATAAACAAGTGATATTTTATTACCAAGCTTTACTCTTCATGACATTTACCACTCTACCTCCCACCTCAAGCTGACAGACCATTTTTTCTCACTGAAGTCTGAGTTCAGTATGAAGCAGAAAGAGGAACGAATTGCACTGTGATCTGGGTTAGACACAGTCGTTTTAAATGAGTACTCCAGCAGACATAATGAAAGAACCCAAATGCCTTTGCTATTATCACTTTCCGTAATAATTTACTTTGTGACTGATTAGCTCCATCCCATTAACAGGTACGGTAACCATTTCAAATTTATGTGTGGAGAGAATGAAAGTATGCTGAGATGAGAAATGTAACTAAAGGGAATTGCAAGAAGAGGGAAAGCTTGCTGTTAAGTGTTATCGTATGTTCTCAGGGTGTGTTTGGGATAAAAATACAAAGTCCTCAGTGGAAATTTAATTCCTCCAAACATTATAAACAAAAGCTTAAAGCTTCCAGGGTGCCTGGGGTGAAACAGTGATAAGCTGAGGCTTCAGGAGGGATCCTAGATACCTTTGAGATCCTCTCTGCTCCTACGCACTTAGGACATTGCCTAGGGTGAGAACCAAGTGCCAGTGAGTGCGGATGGGCTTTCCTTGCTCATTTCTAGGAGCCAAGCACTTGCCCAGGGAAATGCACTCTCTCTTACTCTGCACAAAGGGGCACCCTGGCATTTCCTATCCCCCCACACCCTCTGGTGATGTAAGGCTCATGTGAGGTTTTGCACAAGTTTTGAAGGGCTTAGCTGACCATAGTGAGAGACTCTGAACTTGGGGTCAGCTTATCAAATGTGCACTCAGCACTGGCCATGAAGGAATCCACTCCTGGCAGCCAAGGGATCTGTGCAGACTGCTTCAGGACCAAGCACAAACATGTCAAGGGCTCCCAACAACAGCACTCTCACCAGTCACCCTCGGGCAAGGAGGCAGTTTCCTTGGGGGAAATTGGTGAGGATGCAAAAAGTAATCAACTGGCTTGTATGCATGGCAATCCTGTGACTACGATAGGTAATATGGATGTGAATTGTCTCTTACAACCTGCAAAATATGAACACAAACCACGCTATATCAATTGACCTCATTGCTCAGGCAATCGAGATGGTCTAAGCACAGCCTGAAATTTCTGAACTATTTTACTGTATACTGCTATTACTGTCAAGATGTGCTACCCTGGCTAAGTTAAAAGCCTTACAATTTAGTAAGATAAATGTCAAGTGTTCTGCTTAAAGAAACCAAAGAAGGGAATGTAGCAATGTTTGCAATACATAATGTGAGATTTATAATACTGTGGCAGAAAAAAAATATCTTGTCTCTCAACGTAAGTTCTCACAGGGTAAAGCTCACTTTTTCTTCTGTGCTGGCACTGCAAGGAAAATAAACATTAAATTGCCATTTTTTTCACATCTGCAATTCTTTCTGGCTTATCTGCAAGATAACAAACAGAACTCTACAGCTGCTGCTGGTTTGGGCTAAAAAGCCTGGAAGTGCTCTAATACACTATAACTCTCAGCACATTTTCTTTAACAGGTGTTATCAAAAGTAAAGAAATAACATGCTGCAAATTTCCTCCCCACCTCTGCCCTCACTACAATGCAGACATTAATGTTTATTTGACATTTTCCATCTTTTAACACTAGCTGAATTTAAGACTTTCAAAAATTTTAGCTTAGAAAAACACTGAGCTAAAAATGGGAGCTTTTCTCTAATTTATCTTTGAAGACATACCAGCTGGGTTCTTCACTTAATATCCCAATAAACACAGACTTTTAACATTGCAGCTAAGAAAAAACCATTTGGATGCAGTGGCTTTTATCCCACTGCATCATTTTAAGCCAAGAAAGCAAATTATCCCTTCCTTTTAGAAAACAAGCTTTGACAGTGGCCTATAACACCAGTTCTTTATTCTGCTGGTGATAAACGAACCACCAGAGAAGCCCTGAAGACTGAGGGGGAGGAAGGTGAATTCTTGCTTCCTACAAGGCAAAGAAACAGCACAATAAACAAAAAGCTGACTGAGAAATTTAAGAGTAGTTGGTAAGAACATGACAGTCACTGGGCTACCTTGATATGAAAGTTGGCTGAATCTCACCAACAAAAGCAGTCCTGGATCTAGTGCTCAGAAGCTAAGTTGATGAGAATATTTTGCAACAGCTATCAGTATATATTAATGTACAATTCTTTTAGACATGGATTATACTAAGCTTAGTAACTAGAAAGGTCTTGAATTATATACACATTGAGCAGACTATTTATTTATTTCTTCCAGATGTTTTCATAGTGTGATTTTCAAGATTCAGTGATGTTAGTAAAGCATTTTTCCCTTATCTGTCCTCTGAGATTCCTTAGCATATCACAGATAATAAGGAGGGTGTTTTGGTATTGTTTCTTAGTGTTACACATATCTGTTTCCTTCCTCAAAGCCTCTTTGTGTAAAATTAAAGCAAAAATATCACAGAGAAAAGAAACAAACAGAAAAACAAAGAATTAAGGAGATATCTGGCATAAATAACTCCTCTGAAGTTATGGTACTACTGGCAAAGATTGTGGGTTGTTGCAGCTCAGATGTGATAGGATGAAGCTGTGCATTCACACAACATTATGTGATGTAGGCCTCAGCTGGTGTTAATGGAAGAGCTAAAGCTGCCTTATTCTTCTCTGGCTCAATAAATCAGAGCCTGAGTTAGACTAAGGAAAAATAAAAAGGTATTTTCAAGGCAGCAGGCATAGTTACACAGCAGGCTTGCCAAGTCTTCAAGTCTAAAAGGAATGAACAATGAGAAACTCTTCCCCAAGAACATTTGTTTTAACCCTTTTTATCTGATTGTGGAGCAATTCAGCACTTATAACACATTTAGTCTTGTCCTTTACAATCTTAGCATTCATTTCACTGCATAGGCTTGTACACGGAGGAGGCTGTGCTTTAAAACATACTGACTTCTGCTGTACCAAGTTCTCAAAATTCTGTTTAAAAAAATAATATTGTATTAAAAAATATATAATCACTTCTACAACGTTCTCAAGCACTCCAAGAATCCAAAATAAAAAGAAAACCTCATGGTTAATATATGTATAAAGAGGTTTGCTTTTATACAACAAGTGTGAATATCTATTATTTTGGAGTGAGCATATGTTTTCAGCACTGATTACTTTTTTCTCATTTTAACTTTTCAATAAATAACTTCAGTAGTTTCCCTGAGCCTGGGAACTTTAAAAATGGAAACTTCAAAAAAACATGAAAAATGAGAAGTACTAAAATTGTTATGTCAGAAACAGAGTCCTGAGTATATTTCACAGGCTAGAGAAAAGTTACACTATTTCCACAGACATTAGTACACACAGAGCAAATGTTAAGTGTTCAGCTTTCGTTTCCACCCAGTCCTTGGCTTCTGTACTGAAGGTGACAACATTTCTAGTTAGGGAACAGGTGTCCATTTGGAGTTAGACTGACAATGCCACCTGCTTTCACATGGGCAACTGCAAATATTTTATGTATTCAAGTGCTTCTGAATTAAAAGACTGCAACTAACCCACTTCATTTTCAAGCCTTTCAGTCTTTCACTGCTATTAGCATGATAAGCATGGGTATTTTGAGAGACATTTAGCAGTCAACCACTGGAGACCAAGAGCTCGTTCTTGCTGTTTGGATCTGCCTCAGCCTTTGAGACTGTCCTGACCTTCAGTGCCTGCACTGCCTGTACTCCCAGCCTCCCTCACACCTGGGATGGACACCAGGCTGCAGGACAGCCCAGGACCCAGGCACCAGTTAGCCCTCAGTCAACCTTCCCTCTTAAACCTAGTGGCTGGGAATCATTTACCCATTGAAGTGGAAAAAATTATGTTGGTTTTATGTAAATCCTCTGCATTGCATTCACCTGAGCAAAGCAAGAGCTGGATCAGATCCACCTGCTCAGCTGTAAAACAATTACAGAGGGTTGCAGTTCTCTCCCTCAAGCTGCATAAAGGGCTCATTTTCATTCAAATCTCTACAGTGGTGCTTTAATTGTTCCTAACGTACTGTGAAGGTCAGTAAGAAATGTTGTACTGCTGTAACTAAATATAAAATCTTTTAAAATGAGCAACTACCAAACTACATACTTTAGGGTATAGCACTTTCTGTAATATTTCTTGGCTCCATATGTTTAGCTTAGGGCAATATGTACATTTTGTTATGGTTCAGCTTCCTGTCTGCAAGATGGCAAATAGTAACTCATTTATTTTGTTAAAGCTCCAAGCGACAGCTCTGCCAAGCCAATAAAGAGCACACTTACAGTTAACATGTTTTTCTGTGTATCTGTAAATGTTGTCTGTATTGCAGCCTTTGCAGTGCCATAAGTAAGTGATTCTGTATTAAAAATGTATTCTGCCAGATCTTGAAAGTTTTCTTCAAATTAGAAGAACAAAAAATCTAAGAAAATACTAAAGCTTCTGACTTTGAATGCATGGCTGTACAGAAGAAATAGGTCCAAGACTTGCTAGCTAATTTGTTTTCCTAAAGAAAAAGAATTAAAATTACAACGTGACAGAATTGCCATGGTTACAAAGCCCTCACCCTACTGAAGAGGGATATGAATTAATATATAGCCTAAAGACAAAACCTTTTACTGCTTTAATTGCACAGAAATGAGTAAGATTCACTTCAAAATGTGCCTTAGGGTTCCTGTAAGTCATGGTCTTATAAAATCAACCCTGAACACAAAACCAGAACATTTTGCTTTCCATCAAGATAGCAAAGTTTTATGATAAGACAAAACAATTTGTTATAATTCAAGGCTTTCAAATTCAAGTCAACTTCAGGAAGTAAATACACAGCAAAAATGTTAGACTACAAAGGCACTGGAGAGCCTTATAAAGAGTAATGTTCCAGAGAAATTACTCTTCAGGATTTTTAATTTCTGAGGAAAACCTACACTCATTCAAAGCCACTGACTTCAAGGTTCACTTTAAGTGAATTGTGTCCTTGTCCTGTAATCAGGGACGAGCCATGTACCGTTTTCCTGACATGAAATATTTCTTAGAACTGTTACAAAAGTGATTCCTCGTTCAGATTACTTGTATGAATACTTAACATATTAACTATTTTCCTGCTCAGCAGTGGGCTGAATATCAAAAAGACATTCCTCAGAGAGAATGGGTGCAATTTGGAAATGTGTATCTTCTGGTAGATTAGAAAACATGTTGTCTTCAGTAGAGATAATAAAAAAATTTTCTTCACCATCTCTATTAAGAATACATTTTGTATTCAATTACATGAAAAATTTTATCTTTGAGAGATATTTTGTCATTATTTTGTTTGGCAACATTAGGCAGGTGCACATAGTAGAAGCTAAAAATCAGATGGGAGGTGAACTGTTTTTAATAAAGTGTAGGTAAGTCTTTTAAAATCTGAAGCTCAATGGCTTTTAGGAAGGGAGACACTTGTTTATATTATTTTTCACTCAAACTAATTCTGTGAAAATTAAAAATATCATTAAAGTGCTGTTTTTTCTATTAAATTCAGCTTAATTTGATATTCTTTATATGAGATCTGTGAATGAGAAGATTTTGGAAAGACAAGGCTGGGGTTTTCTTACCAGAAATCCTTCCCTATATAGAAAAAAAATTTAAAAATTAAATATAGGCATGTAAGAGAATTATTGTTTATGAATGTAACAAAATATACAGTCATTTATTCTTCAGAGATTACCAGTGTAAGTTATCCCTGCATCCATTCCTTTCTTTGTCATTTAGTATACCTGGAAGCAAAGCTGCTCTAAGGAGACAATACAAAACAAGTGGAAAGACTTAATATAAAGCAAAATTTATGATACAGTGTTCTGATATGGGAGTAGAACATTTTTAAGTTACTTGCTCTGCAGCTCAGTTTTAGGGTCTTATGTAACTGTGACTTCAAATCAATTCTACGTGGCTTTGAAACACAAAGGAACAAATGTTTGGTTTTTGTTGTTTTGATTTTTTTTTTTCTTAATTAAAATTTATTTCCTCATTCAACACCCTCTATCCCCCAGGTTCAGCAGGGATCAAATATATAACATGAAAAGTGAGGCCTGTTAAAGATGGAGGTGATCAGGATTAGTACTAAGGATGACAGAAGCATTTTGCATCTGTGTAAAACACAGTGAAGTGAGACACATGGTCTGATGGGACTTACTCCTCCATTAAATACCTTCTTTTTCTTTTCAGATGTCATTCAAGGAATGGCAGGTCACTGATAATTAAGCTGGTATTTGATTTCAAACACTGAAGTCAGTGAACATCAGAAAGAGTTCTTGATATTGAAAAGGTTCCAGTTAATTGCCACAGATGACTTGGGCTTTGCAAGAAACATCTGATCCTGGCACAAGAGTGGGAATGGTCTGGTGCTTCAGGAATGTGAAAGGTTATGGAAAGTTCTCATACCTACCACTTAGTTCTCCTTTCTATCACAGTTCTCTGAGAAGGAAACAGCTTAATAGATCAAATTAGCAAGTTCTTCATTATTTTTATTCCACTGATCTTCCATTTAATGTCCATTCATACCATTAGATGAAAAAGAATTTTTAATACATTTCATAATTACAGAAGGTAGACAATAAATGCTACAGTTTGTGTAGCATTCATTATTGTGTGGAATTGTGGTTAATTAAAGTACAAAATATGTTTATAGATCCATATACATGTAGCTGACAGATAATCTGATGGGTCAAACAGACTTTCATTTGATGAATTATAAAACCAATTTACATTTTGGTAATTTCTGATTCTATTTCTTTAAAGTTCCCTTTAAGCAGTGGGATGAACTGTGTGCAAGATACAATAATTGATCATTCTCTTAAGCTATAACACAATTTTAGCTTTAATATTCGTTCCAAGAAAGTTGTTGACAGCTTGAAGAGAGATTGGAAGACAGCAAGAAGATGTAAGACTAGAAGAAGATTTAAGGGCTATGAAGTTTGACCTAGCAGGAAAGACTAAAATACCGGATATATTTACCTAGAAAAGATATTGGAAGGACACTGGGTTGGTATAAGCTGTTATAATAAAAACCTGCCCTTGGGTGTATATGAAAAAAACCCTGTCATATAAACCAAGGGCACACTTTAAATCCATAGCACCAAAATCATAGGAAAAAAACATTTGCATTAGAACTCTAAGTGAAAAACCTCAGTTTTCATAATACAGACTTTTTTCCTACAGTCAAACATAGTGAGTCACTAGGACTGCTGAATCTTTACACAATCATTTCCCTGGAAAGAGGCAGGAGCATTGTCTTATCCTTCTCTTTATTCTCTAATTTAACTGGTTTTATTGCACAGTATTTAGCAGTACAATTGCAAATGGAGCTACAGTTGTATTAATCTAGTTATTAAAGAAACTCTACTATTTTTTAGACACAGATGAACATGTACTTGAATTTTCAAATACTGTCAACAAAAGTCTGCAAAAGAAGGATGCTAGTGAAAAACTTGTGTGACCCTACTTGTCTTAAAAAATTGCTCTGGCTGTCACTGTCATGGATCTTTAGATTAACGAAGATGTTTATTCTAGAATAATACCCTAGTGCAACCCAATTCTTTTATAAATCCATTTGCTAACAGCTTGCTATTGGGCAGTTTTAAATGTCATACTTTTTTCTCCCCTCCCTCTTGTCTATCTTTTATCCTTTTTTCTGTTTTTCTTTTTCCTTTTCTTTTTTTTTTTTTTAATGTGTAGTAAAGCTGGACTCATAAGCCAAGAAAGATTGCTGTGAAATTCCAAAATATAATATGAAGGATCTAATGACCTTGTGAGCAGCATGATTTGAATGACGTTTTCTCTAAGTAATGTTTATATGCAGCTGGATAGAGGCTACTGAAGAAGTCACAGAAGCCATCACAATTCATGTAGATGATTATACCTTGACAGGTGTAATCATTCAATGTTGCTTGCTCTCTTCTCAGGCTAAGCTAATTACCACTGCATTTTCCCTGCTACCAGAATGCAGGCAAACATCCCTGCATGCACTGTCCTGTGCACTGCAGGTGTTGGTACAACACCTTGCTCAAAAGCATATTGGGCATTCTTAATATTCTGAAAAGTAATAAAGACTTCATGAAACCTTGGGGAGGAAAATGTTTAAATAGCTTCATGCTCTTCTCCACAGTTTAGACTGAGGTTGGGTTTGATAGTAGACATGTCAAATAGAGAAGAAAAGCTCCTTATGTAATAGCTTCTAGTGATTTTATTGGTAACACAAGATAACTCTAATATGTCAGTTTGTGAAATTTCACCTGTAAGAGCTTCAGTCAGTGTAAAGCATAATGAAAATTTCAGTAAGCAACTCAGTAAGCAGCAGTGCAACCTGAGCTTTATATTTACTGGACATTTTTACTAATTTCAATGAAATTTCATTGTTCCAAGGCACATTACTGCAGCTCAGAGTGTGCTATTGAATAGCTGCATTACATCTAGTTGGAGTAATTATAGAAAACTATCAATATAAATGTGTGATGTTCCGCTTAGTAAACATATAGCATTGTGATTTCACACAGCAGATGCAGCTTTGTAAACACATAGTAAAGTCAGCCTCCAAAATACGTCAGTAAACTTTTTCCTACATGATACATCAGACACATTAGAAAGCACATTTTAACACAGGGATTAAAGTATTTTTAAAATGGTTGGAAAATGAATTATGTTCTAGGAAGTATATCTAATTTAACACAAAGATGCAGTAATTTCTCAGTGTTCAAAATCACCTCTATTCAGGATGTCTTTCTCTTTCCTTCAATTCTTTTTCTTTAATAACAGGAGCCTGAAATACTTAAGAGACACCCTTAATGCTGCAGATTTAACTTCATGAAACCTGATCAACTTGTGACTCCTCTTATTTTGTCCTGCATAAAACCTCAGTTCTCAACACCTGCATTTCTGGGGCCAGTAGATCATACACACTGAAAATGTTTCAAAAACAGAAAGACAACAGATACCAGGTAATAGCAGAGTGGAGATGAAATAGGGGATTTAGTAACACCTATCAGAAAACTATTCAGGCATCCACTGAGATCATACCTGTTGCAGCTTCAGTTTTTGTATTCTCTAAAAAGAACGCAGTGCAAGAGAGATTAGTGTGATTTGCCAAAAAGTATCAGTCGCTAAAACAAAACCTTTTGAAATTAAAATCCTTTTGAGTTTTGTAACAGTCAGATGCTCAGGTGGCATAAATTAATGAAGAAAGCTATGGTAAAACATAGCTAATTGATGACTTCTTGACAATGAAGAGTTCCATCTAATGTAAGTATGTTGAAAACATGGCCTTTAAGGCCAATGTTGTACAGCAGAACAGCAAACCCATTTGCAAAATTCTGGTATTCCTGGGAACTCGCCTCTTCTGCAGTGCAGAGCTAAGTACAAAATACATGGAGGTGATAAACACAAATACATGCTAGGATTCTTATCTATGTCAGAATTTACAAACCTTCATGTTGGAAAAGTATTTAAATATTGATTCTTCCTCCATTATGCTGAATGGAAATTTATTGATAAACAACACTGCTAATAAAATAAGAAGAGTGGCTTTCTAAATATTATCATCATTTAAAGAACTTGATTAAAAATATTTTATTTCTCTGTGCTTTCTGTGTTCAGATCAAAGTCATTAATGCTGCTTCCATTTTAAAAGAATTTTGTAAAGAATAGTTAATGTCCACAAATAAAATCGACAAGATCTTTGTAATTTCTAACCATAAAATTGATCCTTGTGGTAATAACAAAGATGAAATCTTGAGTTACTCAATACCTTCTTTGTCTTGGTCTTTCCTGATCCCATCTGTTCAATGGCCTTCTGGTCCCTGGGGCCAGTGACAAAGTGAAGTTGACAGCTCATGGCAGAAGATGTGTAGTCCAGAGGGAAGCTAAGGACCACTGAATGCAAACTCCATTGCACCAGTCCATGGAACTGGGTGGGATGTTTCCAAAGCTAAGCTAAGGAGAAACTGAAAGCACTGCTTTTATTCAGCCTGAAGCAGAAAAGGCAAAGGAGGGTGTAACTGATGCCTCCCACTGCCCGGGGGGTGGCTGGCGAGAAGATGAAGGCAGGCTCTTCTTGGAAGCATGCTGAGAAAGGATGAGAGCTAACAAACAAGGTGCAACAAGGAAAATTCTAATTACACGGAAGGAGAAAATTAACCACTATGAGGCTGCTCTGACACTGAGACAGGCAGTCCAGAGGGGTTTGGACATACTCAGACCTTAATGCAACAAGGCCCCAGCCAACTTTGTTTTAGGAAGTTGGTCCAATTTTGAGCAACAGGTTGGACAAGATAATCTACAGAGGCTCTTTCTAACCAAAGCTGTTCTATGATTCTCTGATTTTATGAAATGCAAGCTTAGCTACAGCTCCACTTTTCTAGGACAAAAGGTTATATAAAAATTCAATAGTTGTTCGGGTTTTTTTGGGTTTTTTTAATGATGTATTGGTTTCAGCTGAAAAACAGTTGTGTCTTCTGTGTAAAAAATTCAAATGCAAATTTTCAGTTTGTGAAGCTTCTAGTTCATCTGGGAGAGATCTTCTGTTCTAAAGCTGTAAGTCAGGAAGTTCTGCTGTTGCACATGTGGTCAACTATTTCCATATTCAAAGAAATGTGATCCCTTTCAGTCCATGTTTTTATTATTCACACTGCCTTTACCCAGAGTGTACACACATAAATAGAGGGAAGAAGCCAAGGTCTGGTAGGGGCAAGCAAAAGATCTGATTAAAACAAGAAACAGTCAATAAATTGAAAAAATCTTAAAGAGCAAGCTGTCACAATCTGCTTGTTCATAGTAGAAAGAGGAAAATAACATCTGCTTAACTGTAAAGCATCTCAAAATAAAGCTTTTGGATAGCTCAGTTGGCAGCTGTTGTGAGCCCTGACATCTTAAGGACCAAGACATGGTACAGCAGTTTAAATGGACTGATTGTGTGTGTAATTATCTCAGAGGGCTACAATAATGCTGCAATTCATTACTTTAGAGACCTCAAAGTCACTCATTTTTCCATTTATTGAACAGACCATGGCAGTTTGGCACCTATGTGCTTCAGTATGGACAACCCTAATTTTCTTTGTTCTGAAACCTGAAGCTATGGTGATATTCTGACTAGTGGCATAAAGAAGGCAGAGGGTCTGGGGTGTACTTCTATCTAAAAACCAAACCACCAAACCAAGTATCTTTTGATATTTGACTTTGGCTTTGACTAAGGACCAAAGGAAAAGCTTTTAGTGACTAGTAATGAATCCATTTTAGGAGTATAAAGTCTGTAGCTTTATGGTGAAAGACATTTTTTACATTCCTCCAAAACATAAAATACCTTGAATTTCTTCTATTTGCCATTTTCATGGCTTCCTTTTACAGAGCTGTATATATTTGAGTTTCTCAGGGTACTGTCTTTTTTCTCTGGAAAGAATTTTTATCTATGTACGTATAAAGGATAATGTTCCTATGTTCTAGAAAGACTGGTAATGAAGCTGGAGCATGAGAAGTTGCTCTGACCATCCAGGACTGCTGAGCACCTTACACTCCTGCATGCAGTCACTGCATGGGCTTGTGTCAGCTTGGCAGCACTCACAGTTAGTTCAGTATTTTGTAAAACTGTGGATGATACAGAACATGTACTTAAGTTCTTTCTGTAAGAGCTCAGAAAGAAAAACAGACACTGCAGCTTCACTCAGTGAAGAGCTCCCTATTTACCTTTGTATGAGGTGCTCTGTCAGGTCATATGACTGCCAAGAGGTGGAAACACTTCAAACTGATCAATCAATGCAATAATGAAAAGCATGAAAAACATGATAGGACTTAAAGAAATAGTAGCAATAAAATTATTTGAAATGGTCGTAAAAGAAAGCTGAACACATCCAATTAGCAAATTAAGTCTAGATTTCTTAGGTCATATAATTACATGAAAGCATAAGTACAGAAGAAGTTCCATGAAAAAGGAGATAGACGAACAGTGTCTGATATAATTTAAAAATCTCTGGCTTCTTCATCCATAAGAAATTCCATAAGTAACTGAACAATTTTCACAAGAAAATTAAAATCTAATTTCCACTTATATTGTACAACCAAGTCACAAAACAATCACTAATCAATATTAGTAAAACTGCACTTCATTTTCAGTTTTAAAGCACTAACAACTAAACAGGTGTATGAAAAGGGAATTATGTTCAGAAATTTTAAGTTTCTTGGAGCTTCACCTGCAAAGCAGAAGTGCCAGAATACCACAAAATTTGCAATTAGTATATGCTGGACATTACCACATTTGAATATTGTGAGGTGTTTACAATTTAGAAGGGTCTCAAAGCCCTCAGATATTCACTGGTGACTACATACACTTCAGTATAGAGTACATGTATGGTTTTGACTTGTCAGTAGATGAACGGGAGGGATATATCTAAACTCCACCAGACCTGAATGAATTCAACAGTATAAAGAAGGACAAATGAATGCTAACTTGTAACTAATGCCCACGAAACTAAAAATAAAATAAAGCAGAGATCAAGGTCAGAATAAATGGAGCAATATCCTTGATTTAAACTCTATTGGAAAGTTACAATTCAGCCACAAACAATTCTGATCGATTAACAATATCTAATCTACTGGAGGTCAGCCACTTAGCTAGTTAATTTTAATTTATCTATATTTTCCACTAGGATAAAGTGTTTGTAACATCTCACATGCTTTAAGCAAAAGTCTGTCTTTACCAACTGTAAGGCAATCTTGACAACTGAAAGCCCAGGTGTAACAAACTATTGTGGGTGGAGGGGCTGTATGAAAGAAAACCTTCCTGCAGTAAGATCACTTATTCTAAAGGCTACAGGTGGATATCAATAATGCAAATGTAGAGAACTCAGACCAAAGGAATATCCAGTTACATACAACAAGCAGAGTTAAAAAGTTTGAACATTTGCCTCTTGGAACTAAAGAAAATGTTTGGTGTGAAAATACTTGATGCAACCACATAAGCAATTTTGAAGTTTGGAGAGCAATACTGAATAAATACGGGAAAAGATGAGACAAGTAAAACAGGCAGCTGCAATATGAGTAAATGTAACAAAATAGAGAGATGACTTTGAGAGAACAAAGAAGAAAAATTTTATATTATCTGAAAAAGTCAAGTAAACCTCTTTTCAAAACAGTAGAAATAGTAACTTCCTTAGAGTTAATTGAGGAAAGGCAGTTTTCCATAGAGATGCCACAGCTACAATTTCAAGTATGAAGCAAGAAATGAGGAAACAAGTCACATTGTTCTATTTTCAGTTGCATCCCAGAATACAGACACATTCAGAGAACAATTCCCATACTAACGCCTTCAGGGAAAGCAAGTTGTACAAATCGTTCAGATGAAGCAGTAGGAAGTCAGAGTTTCAAGGTACAACTCCATGCTTCTCATCAATACACACGTGAGAGGATGACACTTGACATGGCATTTAAAGAGGACAAAACCTGGCTGCATTAAGCCAATCTGTCTTGCCAAGACTACATCTTTGTATAAATATAGTCAATTGATATTGACTGACTCATCAGACAGAGTAAGTCACACACTTCCCAGGTACGTGACTTTCCACTGGCTGTGGGAGGGAAAGGTGAGTCTCCTCTGAGTGCTGGGACATCTACTTCTCCAATTTAATGATCAGTGTGTCTACAGAGGCTCGTAGACCTGCTTAAGGAAAGCCACTGGTAAGAAAATGGCTCAGTCTTACATTCCTTACCCAGACCAAACAAATCCAGGGTAATCAACAAATGAAAAAAGGGCCAAAAATGGGCCAAGGAAGGAAATTATTTTCCTAACTCAAAGACTTTTGGAAGTTTTACTATTTATGCTTAAACATTAAAAAAAACTAAACTTATGGGCCCTAACTCTTTGTAATACCTCCTCCTCCCTCCAAATTAATACAATTATAAGTCTATAATCTATCTTTTTCAATATGCCTAAATGACATACTGAAATACTACAGTGACCTCACAATTACCCATAAAGATTTATGATTTTGTTTCCATTTCAAAGAACATTAATCTACTTCAGTTATAGGATGTCCAGATTATCTGGAATTAAGTTTAGCTTTTAAATGTCACATGGATGTCTGCCATACATTTTAGTATTTGACTCTTAAGCTTTAGTTCCTGTACTCTGCAAGGAACACATTGTACAAACACTAACTGCTGAGTGGTTTTTTTTGTTTTTAAATACAATAGTACATTGAAACTCAGAGTCAAAATCAGAGATGTAGCGCAAGTCATGAATGCATTCATATTTTCTCTTCTTCCTGAAGAGAATAAGCAGTAAGTCAATAAGCATACGTCTGTTACCTAAGTCAGCAGTCAGATGTTCATAAAGGATTTTGCACTTTGCTTGTTTTCTTGTTTTACTCATGAGCTTCTCCAGCTGCTTCCCACGCTGCACAGCTGGCCACTGGCCTCAGTGCATGTGCCAGATCAACAGCTGTGAAGGCAGTATTATTTATAACTATATTCACCAGAAATAAAAATTGTCTTAAAATTTAACTACACTAGCTTATAAGTAAAGCTTACAATTGTAACTACATTTCTAAAAGCAGATGAAACCTCTGAACATCCTAATTACAATTACAAGGTAGAGAAGGTCCCATTGGAGGCAACTTTTTTTGAGCTCTGAGAAACTTTGGCTGAGATGAAGTTTGAATGACATGATGCCTGATAAAATAAATTTTTCACAGTGATGTAGATATAATCTAGATATTTCTTTAGAATTTGTCCCCTATACACTGAAAAGTTGTTAGGTACACGGCTGCAGAGGCTGATCATTTTAGTTCCATGGATTTTCTGTAGAGATTTGCTGGCTAATAGATCTGGCTAATTAAGCACTGTCAAATATGTCATGGGTCAAGGACAGACTTGTAAAAACTTCCTAGCCTGGAACCGTCTATTAATTTACTCCAGTGTGCATTAGGTCAGTAATATTTTGTTAACATAACTTAAAATTAACTGTGAAATGAGTATAACCACAGGATGTGAAAAAGATTAAAACAGATGGTTAACAATGAATTGCTGGTCACAAAATGCAACAGCTTGACAGATGACATATTGTATATATCCTGCCAATTTGCGAATATTACCTGGACTGGTGCTGAAACTGTTCATGGCTCAGGATATTTTATTCATTTTGCTTTGCTTTCTCCTTCCTTTTCACTTGGAAGCTAACTGAAATTCTTGACATAGACCAAAGAGAAGCACAAATAAAATAGATACACAGCATCTCACTCGTGCAAGATCATTGTACAGTCAACAGTACTCTATCATTTACAAGAAATTAAGGAATCCCATAGTTCTTTCAGGGAAAATAAAAGAGGAAAAGTTCATGGTCAAAGATCCAGCCTGACTCTAAGGGTAGATCAGCGTTACAAGTGAGTTAAGATACAGATTTCTGAAAATCAAAAGAATTTTCTCCTCTTTTTTTTTCTGATGACTGTTTTTAAATTTAGTTATTGATGTTAAAGAGAAGCAGGAAGCATTATTTCAGTCTAATCTCCTTGAAATTTTTCTCTTGCACAAGTCTCAATTTGTTATTCAACCTAGAAAAGTTTAGACTGCATTTCAGACAAATTTGTGCACTGAGTGTATCAGTCTGTTGGTCTGAAGGGAAATTGGGTGAGATCCAGATTCAGTTTACAAAGGAGCAAAAAAGAATTCCTATTCCTCCATCCAATTTGTGAAAAGTAATGAGTTTGTCCAGCACAGCATTCTATATTTGGTTACAGTTTCCTGAGCCATCTATCATACTAGATACTTCATCAATTCTGTTATGAGTAAAGGTAGAAGAATAGAAAAATTAAAACCTAGCAAAACAATGCTCTCTATAAACACCAAAATCTTGTACAACTTGTATCTTGTACAACTAAAAATATTTTTCTAGTTCAGCTTCCTAGCAGCTCAACTCTGGAATTTTAATCCTGCCATAAGGTTGA
The DNA here is from genome assembly GCA_013398275.1 of Promerops cafer. Classification (NCBI taxonomy): domain Eukaryota; kingdom Metazoa; phylum Chordata; class Aves; order Passeriformes; family Nectariniidae; genus Promerops; species Promerops cafer. Next base: position 3,414,811 of record VZSE01027395.1, read on the forward strand.
CTATCTTGGAATCAAAAAATAGCCCTTTTTATGTGCCATGTGATACTCAGGTTCAGGTTTATTTGAGCTGATTAATAGATAATCAACATTTGGCACAAATGCTTGATTAGGACTCACATCCATCCAAAGCTGGACGCACAGAGCTGAATGTTCACTCCTGTCATCAGATTCTAGATACTCCCAATGGTTTGTATATGATACATATATATGGATTTGGTATTGTCTCTGTAAAGTGAGTTCAACATTGAAATAAGAGGGGTTAGTGTGAAATAATGGAAACTTGTGTATCAGAAATTGGTACACCATAGAAAAACCACACCAAATGAAACCTAAATAAGTCATATGGAATGTGCCTTGTTTATTGCTAACTTCAAAGAGAGGGAAGCACGTACATGCATAATTTCATACACTTTTTAATAAAGAGGGAAAACAGAATAAAATATACAGTTTTTAATGAACTGAATTCTAATCCTTTTATTATTAGGATGTTCTTTTATAGCCTTAGTTATTAACCTACAAAGGAATTTGAATAGCTTATGGTTTTTCCCTTCAAGACCTTGCTGCATTTTGCTTTGTTTTTTATTACATCCATTATGAAAAATTACATAAAGCTGACTTTGCAACCAATTTAAAATCTTCAATTTTACACCTAAATCTTCAAAATTGATAAGAAAAAAGCTAACAACAAATAGTTAATCATTTGCTACCACATTTTATTCCAGATCCATATTTGGAAAACCAAACACAGATTTATGAATAATAAAATCATTAAAAAATAAAATTGACTTTTGGACAACCTTTCCCCCCAAAAAAATCAAAATGAGGAAAAATTCAGGAAAACATAATAAACATAATAAATTTTCAACTTCTGAGGTAATATTTGGTGTTCTTGAAATATTCTTGAAAACAACAGGGTTGCATTTCTTGGGACCATCTAAGTAGACACGCATTTAGAGCTCCTGGCTAAACTATCCAAAGATAGCAAAGCAGATAGCCTGTCAGCAAGGCATTATTAACTCTTGTTCAATTCTTTCTAATATTTATAGCTTGTAAATTGAAAATGGCACAACAAGCATTGTGTTCCTATGGTCACCTGTTCCTGTCTTCCTTTTCCTTGTGCATGTTGACATTCCTTTCCAAAACAGCAACTTCCTTCAAATAAAATAAGCACTTTCAATTTCTTTGCATGTTTCCAAATCTCAGTAACAATTTCCTTCAGCTTTATCCAAACCCATATGAAAGATAAAGCTGAGTTAAGCCTTAAGCTGCAGTTTCTGAATTATTGAGTAAAAATATCTCACATAAAAGACCCACGGAGAACTGCATAACAGCAATTAATGATACAGGTTTTTTGTTGTATGGTTCAGTGGCCCCTGAGACTTAGTATCTCTTCTAGACTCAGTAAAATAGTTTCTGCTGCAGACTATGGCTCCAAAATAGTAACTACATTATTTCTAGAATAAAAACTAAAATGTCAAATTGACATGAATGATAATAATATTTTACTCTGTCTCTTGATGAAATATATTTCATTTAGCATATGCAGACACTACAATAGTAAATACACACCTTAAAATTTAGGAGTCGATGTATGAAGAACTCAATTTGACAAATACTTTATTGAACAGTTTTAGCAGCCAGTAATCTGTACCTCCTACCTAATACCTACAAAATTTCTTTAATATTAGGAACATCACTTATTTCCTCAAGTGAATATTGAAAGGCTTCATAGGAAAAAGGTAATTCTGAAGGAACTCTTGCATCCTAACCAGATTTTTTTTCTTTTATTTGCACTGAACTATATATTTGTCTATAAATCATTACTGAACATGAGATTAGCAAACAAAGGAAAATACTATCCATAACATTTAGAAATCTTTCTATGCTTTTCCAAAAAAAAAGTAACCTACTGTGTAAAGAATTAGCAGGTATGCATTTAAACTGTGGGACTGTTACTGCAATTCTTTTATATGATCAGGTCTCTTCTGTTCAGACAAGATAGGTACAAACATTTGTGCTTACCAAAATATGATTTTTCCTGGTACACATCCTGCCATTCCAGTATGTCATGCTGTCATGTTAAACCACATGCTTTTCTCCTTTCAGATGCAATCTCAAACTAGTTACATTGCTTTTAGTTTTAAAGTCACTATTAAAGCAGAGTGGGAAAATAATCCCAGGATATATTGAGTATCAGTCTAAATTTACCAAAGGATTTTGCCTTTGCTTTTTACTTAGAAAATATGCATTCAATCACAGAAAATTAAAGATAGTGAAATGTCTGATTTTCTACCTCCCAGCTTCTTACTTTCCTCTTTCCATACTGTCCACAGCTACACAAAGCAATTCCAGGTTGATAAAAACAAATATTGAAAGAATTCCCAACTTCAGAACAGTGCTATCAATGCTACTGGGAACACGGTGACATTTTCTGCAACCTAGAATAGATACACTTAAGAAAGATGAAAAAAATGCTGTGCTTGTTTTAATTCCATACAAGTCCAAAATATATATTTTTATCTGAAGACGTAAATAAATGTATTATTTAGAACTAAAATTGTGCTGCCCTTTAGAAACTGCTATTGGAAGGGGTCAGTCTGCATAATACATGCAACTAAAAAAAATGTCTAGAAAGCCAGAGATGTCTTTTCAGTTAAAACGGCCGTGAAAATAAGAGACAGGCTACAACTTGTTTTGTTGTACAAGCTTGCTGAATCTTCATAAAGCTGAATACATAAATTGCTTATCATCAGTTAGACTAAACTGCTGAAAAAATTATCTGTGCTTTGAGGTAGAAAACAGCCCAAAATCAGATCATGCAAAGAAGTATAATGGTTGTACCAAGTGAAGACAGAAGAAAATTAGCAATTAAAAACCAAATGTGATTGTTGGGCAACAGAGGAGGATTGACATATGCAGTCCAGCAATTGCATTTCAATTTCTGTAATAGATAATTACATGTTAGGCTCTAAAGGAGTTTCCTTTATAAAGCAATCTCTTTATCATCTATTATGTATCCCTTGCAAGGCATACAAGGAAAAAACTCTCCTTTTTCTTGCAAAGACTGAGCAATTACCTCTATACAGATATCCTGGAATTAAAATACTGCTCCACACAGTGGAGCCCTTACCAGTTTTTATTTCAGTCAGTCCAAATTTACTATGACATCTATGAAAACTGCATTAGCTTTAAATAACAGTCACATGTGTTGAGATTTTAATTGGAATGCTGAAGGCTGAAAACAAACCAGTAACTCCAAAGTTATAATCATTTCTACCCAGTTTTTGGTAGCCTTTTCGCATTTTCATATACATTCCTTCTTCCTGAAATAGAACTGCCAGGAACAGAACCTCAGTGGAGACATATTTATTTGTCAGAAAGGCAACTGAAGAGTACATGAAATTCTAGGGGAAGTCCTGGCTTAGCTTCTTCTACTGATGGTAGTAAATCAGAGCTGCTGGGTATCTTCTGCCCCTGAGACCACCCTCTTCTACAGTCTTCCCAGGATCTCCAGTTTGCCTCTATTAACTTGTTTAATTCAAAGCCCTACCTTTGAGTACCCTTAAAGAAAATATTTAACTAGCTAAAGGGTCACAATCAGATTGACACATTAAAAAGGAGGAATTTTTCCAAAGAGTTTCCATGTGTATGCCTGTTACATGCAAAAGCACAGCCCATCCTGCTACAGTGCACAACAAGTTGATGGGAAACCACAATGTCAGAATTTACTGATTCAAATTCTTTTGGGGACAAACTTACCATTATTTACTTCTGTCATAAAGAAAATGCTTCCTCTGAGAAATAATTGACTATTGCAGCTGCTTTAGTCCCAGTGTCCCAGGTGATCTACTAAAGACTCCAAAAAGCCTACATGCTAACTGCATACATTTTTACACTAGAAAAGCATGGGCAGTTATAAATTCCTCTCCAATTCTGCTTTGGAGGACAGTTCCAAGCTGTCCAACAAAAAAAAATAATTAATCCCAGTGTAAATACTGACAACAAATAACAATGTTGCTGCTGTTGTAAAATATTGTCCAAAAATATAACTAAAGAAGGTCTAATCCAGAGATGAAAGTAAAATATACTTGCTAGCCAGGTGTAGTCATCCAGAGCTGACTGTGTATTGCAGCATTGCTGCTGGACAGCAGCAGCCATGGTGAGGAATGGAAAGCAGAGACCTCATGGCCTGGATTACCTTGGCAGTTTCACATCCACATCTAGTTTGCCACATCAGCACCATATTTCCCTGGTAGTACCTCAGTGCTGCTTTGTACTGATGGAAAGGACACACAGCATATTTTAAACAGAATACGATTACAAATAGTTACAATAATTCAGAATCAAAGAATTTAAAAAATATCCTATGCTGAACTACCTACTCAAAAAGAATGAGTTGGAGATTGCATATTCAAGGAAAGCACAGCTTGAATTCAGATGGCACCTCAGTAAAAAAGGCACTATAACAATAAAACAACTGAACTGTAGCAGATTATAGCAAGAAGGGTTATATCCCTTTAGTTCATGATGTAGTGGGAACTCTAATATGATATTAGAAAATCTATACTGTCTGTGCTTCTTATGCCAGACAAATGGAAGGCAGCAAATGTAACATCAACACCTATAACAAGCCTGGAGAATTAGTAAGACTAGAACATACCACTTCTCTGTACACCATTGCCAGAGACGGGCTCCCAGCCAGGAGGGTTCTTCAGAGTAACACAAATACTGGTTTTGAGTATAACTGTTTTGCTCATTGAAAGCCCAGCTGAGTTCAGTCTTTCCTTCCTAATACTTGGTTGGCGTGGCTTGAAAGTTATGCTTTTTTCCAGCTGAGTCCGATAAGCAGACTGTGAAAAGGAAACCTGTTCTGCCTATGCACTCCATCACCAGCATGTGCTCTACAGACAGTTGCTCCCAGATGACAAACTGTGGGTTGCAGTCCTGTTAAAAAGCACTCATTGCCAAATTCTCTGCAATCAATGCCCAAAATAAATGTTAGAGGTAAACACAAGGTGAATCAATAAAAAAAGACCATTACCTCTCTAAGATGTCCAGGGATGATATTCATGAGACTGTGGCTGTGAATGTACAGCAGATAAAAGCATTTGAGGTCATCTCAGAATAAAACTATATTAACTCTGTATTAGAAAATGATTTGTTCTTGAGCCACATCCACTGTTGCAAAAGGCTGTAGCCAATGTGAGTTGTATTGAGGAATGATGGAGTCCCCAGTGCATTGAGGACTGTGGGATTTGAAAACTGGTAAGTCATGTTACACAGATGTTGTTTAAACTGGGCAGCCAGTACAGATGTGATGTAAGGTAAAGTCCATCAAGATTTATACTATAGAGCTCGGATTTCAAATGAAAGCTTGGGAAGAACATCAATACCCATAGATCTAAACAAAAAAAACCTGTATAATGCAGTAGATAATAAGACACAAAGGAGGCTCAGAGGAGACTGGAATTTGCAAAGGCATATCTCATCTCCATCTCCTCTGCTCTGAGCAGTAAGTATACAAAGCCATTACACCAAATGTAACTATTTGGGATGTAGATAAGAGTATTCCCAAATAGATTATGGATGTCATTATCTATATTCTTAATGTCTTTGCCACATTAAAGAGAAAGCCATAGGCTAATGGACAAATACTGGACAGTAATTTAGTAAACTGTGTCCCTAAATCCATCTGCTTGTTACACCTTGGGAGATCTCTAGCTGAAGCTCAATTACAACTTCATATGTTTGAGGAATAAAAACTTTCCACTTGCTTACTTGTACGTTTCATTTGCTGCTAAACAACCTTCCATCCTCTTTGAAGTGATTGTCAGGACACAAATTCACTGAAGGGTATAGAGCATAACCTTGGAATACGCTGCAGTACAATGCCATAAGAAGGAATTCCTTCACTGAAAGGATTGCCAAGGATTGGAAGAGACTGCCCAGGGAAGTGGTGGAGTCATCATCCCTGGAAGTGTTCAAAAAACAACTGGATGAGGCATTTAGTACTATGGCTTAGTTGATATGGTGGTATTCAGTCAAAGATTGGACTCAACGATCTTGGAGGTCGTTTTCCAATCTTAATGATTCTATGATTCTATAAAACTAGCTAAGCCATTACCACCCTGATATACCTCAATGTTTTAGGATCTTTCAGCATCTGAAAGCTGTCCCAAGAAAGATGGCATCTAGCAGTTGGAAAGTTAATGAAGCAATCTGAGTAGTAATATTATACTAATACTAATACAGAGAATTCCTTTTGCCCTTCACCAGGAAACTTGACTGTTTCCATCTGAGTCACACTACCAGGACACTGGTGAGGGATGCTTGGCAATACGGAAGACTCAAATGATGAGACACATCATAAAATGAAGGTATTTCATGAACTTACATCACAACATATTTCCTAAACTTATATTACAACATTGCTATATGTTAGAAAAGAAGTTCATCTATTAAAACAAATTCATTCTTCAAGAAATGAACAATTAACTATCAGTTAATAAAAATAAATAGTGTAAATAAAATATTGGTTCTCTTTAGGGTCAAGGTGGATGCTGTTTGACCCCTGAGAGTGTCTTCTGTAAATGTCTGCTTCCTCTTGAAGTGTCGTCCCTCTTGGTTCCAATATTAACTACTTCCTGGTTAGGGAATCTTCCCCAGAGAGAACTAGCACAGTGTGAAGAAATACCAAAGTATACGCTTTCATTTTCGTGGCATATTGCACACACTTTCCTTAACCTCAAACAAGATGTCACAGAACTAAAAAAGAGATATACTGCTTCCATGAGCACAAGGACTCAATAACAGTGATCTGTCCTTAAAACTGTGGCATTACAAAACACAGCTGCAGACGAGATTGATTCACTCCCTGTTGAATTGTGCCACTCACTGGGATGGCTACTCGCAGCCATGTCTGCTGCTGAAAAATGTGTGAGTCCAAAGCAGGTCAGGTGTTTGACTCGGAGCGAGGTAATCATTCCCCTCAGTGATTATTTGAGAAAAGGCCTGGAACTGACAAACTATGTGAGGGATGAGGGGGCATGCTTTTCACCTTTTATCTTCCCAGCAAGGGCACTGCTCGAGGACTTGAATTACTTGCCAATTACAGCTCACTTTCAAGAAACAGGCTGAGGTCAAGATTCTAATCAGCTTCAACTGGGTCCAAATAACCATGTACTTGGTTACTGAGACCATCATATTTTAAACAATGGAAAACACTTACTACCAAAATAATTAAAGAGTTTTGTTATTGTTCTTCAATTATAATAGAAAATCCCTCCATTCACAAGAAAAGAAAAAAATTGCCTTAATCCAGATAGTAATACTGTCATGGTACTTGGAATTCCAGTCCTACACTTTCTTATTCTATGCATCCGCATAACAAAGAGATGTCTAAAAGTGTTAGTGAATATAAAAAATATACCAATATTGAATTTGGTACTTCACCACTTCAATAAATATTCACTACAGAGATTCAGAAAAATAAAAATCTGTGAATGAAAATTTACCTTTTATCATTTTTCCTGACTGCAAAATCTCTCTTACAAATTAGGAGTTGTGATATTGCAGGTTTATAACAAGAAGGAAAATCCCCAGATTACTGGATCTTTAAGAAGAAACAAAAAAAAGATAAAAATGGGACAAAGTGGGATCTTCCAAAGATGAAAGAANAGTAAACTGTGTCCCTAAATCCATCTGCTTGTTACACCTTGGGAGATCTCTAGCTGAAGCTCAATTACAACTTCATATGTTTGAGGAATAAAAACTTTCCACTTGCTTACTTGTACGTTTCATTTGCTGCTAAACAACCTTCCATCCTCTTTGAAGTGATTGTCAGGACACAAATTCACTGAAGGGTATAGAGCATAACCTTGGAATACGCTGCAGTACAATGCCATAAGAAGGAATTCCTTCACTGAAAGGATTGCCAAGGATTGGAAGAGACTGCCCAGGGAAGTGGTGGAGTCATCATCCCTGGAAGTGTTCAAAAAACAACTGGATGAGGCATTTAGTACTATGGCTTAGTTGATATGGTGGTATTCAGTCAAAGATTGGACTCAACGATCTTGGAGGTCGTTTTCCAATCTTAATGATTCTATGATTCTATAAAACTAGCTAAGCCATTACCACCCTGATATACCTCAATGTTTTAGGATCTTTCAGCATCTGAAAGCTGTCCCAAGAAAGATGGCATCTAGCAGTTGGAAAGTTAATGAAGCAATCTGAGTAGTAATATTATACTAATACTAATACAGAGAATTCCTTTTGCCCTTCACCAGGAAACTTGACTGTTTCCATCTGAGTCACACTACCAGGACACTGGTGAGGGATGCTTGGCAATACGGAAGACTCAAATGATGAGACACATCATAAAATGAAGGTATTTCATGAACTTACATCACAACATATTTCCTAAACTTATATTACAACATTGCTATATGTTAGAAAAGAAGTTCACCTATTAAAACAAATTCATTCTTCAAGAAATGAACAATTAACTATCAGTTAATAAAAATAAATAGTGTAAATAAAATATTGGTTCTCTTTAGGGTCAAGGTGGATGCTGTTTGACCCCTGAGAGTGTCTTCTGTAAATGTCTGCTTCCTCTTGAAGTGTCGTCCCTCTTGGTTCCAATATTAACTACTTCCTGGTTAGGGAATCTTCCCCAGAGAGAACTAGCACAGTGTGAAGAAATACCAAAGTATACGCTTTCATTTTCGTGGCATATTGCACACACTTTCCTTAACCTCAAACAAGATGTCACAGAACTAAAAAAGAGATATACTGCTTCCATGAGCACAAGGACTCAATAACAGTGATCTGTCCTTAAAACTGTGGCATTACAAAACACAGCTGCAGACGAGATTGATTCACTCCCTGTTGAATTGTGCCACTCACTGGGATGGCTACTCGCAGCCATGTCTGCTGCTGAAAAATGTGTGAGTCCAAAGCAGGTCAGGTGTTTGACTCGGAGCGAGGTAATCATTCCCCTCAGTGATTATTTGAGAAAAGGCCTGGAACTGACAAACTATGTGAGGGATGAGGGGGCATGCTTTTCACCTTTTATCTTCCCAGCAAGGGCACTGCTCGAGGACTTGAATTACTTGCCAATTACAGCTCACTTTCAAGAAACAGGCTGAGGTCAAGATTCTAATCAGCTTCAACTGGGTCCAAATAACCATGTACTTGGTTACTGAGACCATCATATTTTAAACAATGGAAAACACTTACTACCAAAATAATTAAAGAGTTTTGTTATTGTTCTTCAATTATAATAGAAAATCCCTCCATTCACAAGAAAAGAAAAAAATTGCCTTAATCCAAATAGTAATACTGTCATGGTACTTGGAATTCCAGTCCTACACTTTCTTATTCTATGCATCCGCATAACAAAGAGATGTCTAAAAGTGTTAGTGAATATAAAAAATATACCAATATTGAATTTGGTACTTCACCACTTCAATAAATATTCACTACAGAGATTCAGAAAAATAAAAATCTGTGAATGAAAATTTACCTTTTATCATTTTTCCTGACTGCAAAATCTCTCTTACAAATTAGGAGTTGTGATATTGCAGGTTTATAACAAGAAGGAAAATCCCCAGATTACTGGATCTTTAAGAAGAAACAGAAAAAAGATAAAAATGGGACAAAGTGGGATCTTCCAAAGATGAAAGAACGGTGTACATCTTTATATTTACCTATAATCATAAAGGCAAGCAACTACAGATAATTTTTTTCTAAATGTTAGTTTGATAACTCCAAATAGAACAGTTCTGAAGCAGCACTCCTAATTCAACATGTTATTTATTTTTTATGGTAGGCAAATTTAAGATGAATAAAACCACAGGAGACAGTGCACTTGTATTAATCCATATCAGACCTCACAACAGAAGGTCATATCTTTAGTATGGTTATTTCAAATGAAAAAAAAAACTACTAAAGATTTTGTAATGAGCTCTTTTAACAAAAAAAAACAAAAAAAAAAAAAAAAAAAAAAAAAAAAAACACAAAAACAAAAGACCACAAAAACCACCAGAAAACCACCAAAATAAACACAAAAAAAGAAAATAATTTCACCCATATCTTTATTTTTGTGTAGAATCATTGATGTGAATATCTCTATTTTGCAAAAAAGTATAAGATGAGCTAATTACTGCTCATCTGTATTAATGGTAAGATATCAAGTATGGGCAAGGCAGGGATATTGTCTTACCTCTGATCTGTCAGATATCAATTTTGAGTCCTCTGCCCAGTTTGAATATCAACTCCCCAACAAGATTATTAAAAAATGAAAAAGATTCAGAAAAGAGCCACAAAACATATTTTGAATCTAGAAAACAAATGGTACAAGTGTTAAAGTAGCTTCACTTAGTTTCTGAAAGAAAAAAGTGAAGTTCCTAAACACAGATTAAGTTTATCTACAAAGGATATTGTGATAAATCTTTGGCTTGGATTTTTACAATTTACCTTTTAAATATGAATGTTTTGAGTCTATCAATTTTTTTTTTTAGCATTCAGAAAGTGAGCTTCTTATAATAATCCTGTAAGATAATGGTAAGGAAGCAAATAGAAACATTAGTAGCATTTAAAGTATAAGTTTTAACAGATTATGACAATTTTTGCAATAATGACTCAAAGGTGAACCATGTTCTCATTTAATGGGTCAGCAATCGAGTTGATTGAGAATACTTTCTTGTCTTAATGACTTCTTTATTATTGCTGAACTATTAAATAAATTTTGGTTGTGAGCAAGTGAACTACATTTTGTTGTATTTCAACTTGTCAAGTTGCAAAACAACAATTTCAGCATCCTATTCTGCCTTCCTTTATACCCCTTTACTCCTGAGAATAATTACTCTTGTTCTGGTAAACTGATTCATCTCAGACTACTTATCTAGCCAGAAAACTGGCCAGAATGTGAACTCTGAGCTCTGTGATGAGTAAGAGGGAAACTAATGCAATTTAGATTGAGGTTGAATAAATATACCTAATGAATATAGTAATTTTTGTCTGAATGTATTAAAAAATTAGAAAATTCAAATTGTTCATAATTCCTTTTATCATCAGGTGCAGGTTACAAATGAAGTAAGGCAGGCCTCTGATGGACCTCCTGTCCCTGGGATCTTATTAGGTGTTTAGTGGCAAACTTGATATTTGAAGGTACAGGTACTCCCACTGTCTTGCAAACATAAATTTAGACCTCAGACTTCAAAGGAGGTAACTCAAATGGCATATTAATGTAATTTCAAAATTTAACATGTATGTCCTCAGGCTAAATAAAATTTGACTTATTATGAGAAAAAAAAAGTTCTTTCTGATGAAAAAATAGTCAAGGACTTTACTGAGATGATAGATTACTTTCCAAGAGGACAGACTACATCCTCCTATAGAGAAGAATATGGTCCTATTCTCCAAGGGGTATAATACTCACTGCACTTGAATATTATGGATTACCTGCAGAAATTTTTGCTTTCCAGAAATATCAGGTTCACTAAACAAGATAAATCTCTGTCTGCTTTTTAGGTGCAGCTGTTAAGAATGGGATGTTGCCAGCAGAGAAACTGATGCAGGCCGCATCTTGGTTCTGTTGTTACTGAAAGTTCCTCAGACACAGGCAAGAAGTGGCTGCATATAGATTACTTTTTTCCAACAGCAGGAATTGTCTGTTCTGGTTATCTAGAGACATTCCATCACTTTGTGGAGATGCTGTTAGAAAGAAAGGCTGAGATGAGCTTCTAGTACCAAAAGAACAGATCAAACTGTGGATGTACAAAAGTCTGTTCTGTACCTACAGCAGCTGGTGAGTGTTACTGACATAATATCATAATGCTTATGTCCAATAAAGGTATTGTCCTCAATGTTCACAACAACTCACTTTTCTGGTAACCCTTTTTATTTTCTATTTCAGATGTTGCGTTTATTTTCTGTACTAGAATTTGGTTTTAGTAATGAGAGTTAAATTAATGATCACATTTCTTCTGCGTAAAATTAGACAGTATTCCCTACAATAACTCTGATATAACTACTGATAAATAAATATCTGATTAATAAACATGTATTTACCTGATCTACGCTCCTTTTCTTTCATTATCTCACATCATCAACAATAAGAAAGTAGCTCTTGTAGTCCACTTTGGATGATCAAAATTTTGTCTGTTTACAGAAGAATATTTTTTGGACTATTGATCCAATAAAGAAAATGTGCCTGGAGAACCACATATCTATAGAGATACCTCTGGGGAAAATGACTGCAGAAAGGAAAAACAGAGTTGTTGTGTCAGATTAAACCATCTGCCTCATTAGATCTAGGCAGCATTCAGTCTGGCTGAACTGAACTTTCTACCAGGTGCTGAACAATTAATCACCAGACAAATAGGTCAGATAACTAAAGGAAGAACTCTCCTATAAAAAATAATAAACAAAATAACAATGGCTAAAACACAAAAACTTTTCTAAACCTTAAGAAGATGTACAGTTATTTGGATGCCAAAAAGACCGACATTCTAAAGCTGAGGAATATTTTGACTGAAGATGACTGAAGGTAAAAATCAGCCAGAAACATATAATAAAAAATTAGGAATTCTGTAGGAATATGTATTAGATACCCAAAATGTTGCAACCCTGCAATAAAGAGAGAAGCTTTAGTTAATAACTCACTTTTCTTCTGTGGTATAGTATCTACATTACTTATTAATGTGAGAGTAAGAGTGAACATATGGAAAAAAGGGAAATAACCAAATGAATCAACGCATTTAAAACTTGCATTGGAAACTATACTTTTTTTTTTTAATGTTAATTATAAAATACTAAGTTTGCAAAAAAGCATTGTATTGATAACTCAGAGTGTAGGACTCTATCTATTTCTTTGGCATCCTTTCAATTACATTATTTATCTACTTCGGTCTCTGTAGATGTAAAGCACGAGACACACACATCATTATTGAGTGTGACAGTAAGTGTTGAGAGAAGACACTCTTCAGCACACACTGACCTGGGAACACCAGGTGTTTCAGCAACAATGGACCAGCCTTCAGAAGATGAGTCAGAGATGACAGACTGCTTAAAGCAGGCATCTAACAGCTGAAAGCACTATTACCAATTGTCATGGCTAGCAAGTTGCTCTTCTTAACTGACTATTTCTGGTTTTTCTAGGACTGCATATATAAGTTGGAGCTTCTAGTATGAAAAATGGGAAGAGCTTTTCTCTTATTCATTCTGCCCAGTAGTGACTTGCTGACCAGTCATGCAGGATGCACAACCTGGTCAGATATTCACATGCTCATAATTCCAAGTAAACTACAGTACACGTTGCTGTCTACAAATGACTTGCTAGTGCTCTTTGAGCTACATATTTAATCAAGAAAAAATTCACTGGAGTTCTGTGTTAAAGATTTCTATCTACTGCTCACTCATCCACATATGAGGAGTTGTTTCAACAACTGTTTAGATTCAATTTATCTTGTAATTTATGAAGACTTAATTGAATAAATTACTTCTAAGGAATGCCTGAAATTATTAATATTAAAATTTCTATAATATTTTTGTCTTTTGCCCACTCTCAGCTCTGCCTTATCATTTCACATATTGGTCCACGTTTGCTTCCATACTTAACAATTCTGTGCATAACTCTCTTTGACATCCAGACCGATTTAAGAAAAGAAAAATGGCATAAAAGCCCCTATGTTTATTACATGCTATTTGTTGGATGAGATGCTAGTCATTATGAATCTTCTGAAAGGAATATCGAGGAAAATCTTGACAGAGCACTGCAACAAGCTTCTCAGAGGGTTCATGGAGACTCCTTCACTGGAAGTGGTCAAAGCCTGCCTGGATGTGACGCCATGCAACTTGCTCTATGTGAACCTGCTTTAGCAGGGGGTTGGACTAGATGATCTCCAGAGGCCCCTTCCAACCCAACCATTCTGTGATTCTCAGGTATTACTCCTTTTCCATCCATGAAGAACATTGCGAGGACAGACATCACTGTGGAAATGCTGACATTCCCAGCAGATCATAGCCTAGATGGCAAAACAGCTCCAGAGGCTGCTGTAGTTTCAGAGCAACCACAAGTAACTCCCACTTCGTTTCCAGTCATATCCAGTTATTGTCAAAAATTGTTATAAATATCACAAGCAACTACCTATATGTCTGTTGTTTTGCTTTTTTCCCCAGCTGATGAATGGGAAGTTGTCAATAGCCAAGATTACTAAAATGGGATTAGAAGCTGCTTTGATATTTGAGGAATCAAATGTTTCAGTAATTTAGCTTGATTATCACAGTTTTAGCTGCAAAGTTCTACTGCTGCCACTCTCAGGACCCCTAAACAAGAATTTTAGCTAAATAGCAATAACAGAGATATGGAACCCACATTTTACAGTAACATATATGGCTGCTTCCATGCCATTTTTTTCTATTAGATGTTCTAAATGCAGTTAGAGCATTTTCTAAAAAGCAAGGTATTCCTATTCAAATATTTTTGAAAAGTTATCTAATTCAGATTTCTTCTCTGAGTCTTATTCCTAATGGTGTAGGTTTCAATGCATACCTTCATGAAGAGGGGTCTATTTTGTTTATTTAACTAATACGTGATTTAGGTTTTGAAAAGCAATCCAGGTTTTCCAAGAAACTTTAGGACAAAGCCATTTTAACTTAGGAATGGGCTGACTTCATGATGCCTCAACCTCTCTGTCCCCAGCACTTTACCCAGAGAAACTGACATAGAAGGAAGATATTCACAAAGAAAACCTCTTTCATTTCTTTGTCAAGTTCATATGATCCTTATATATGAAGACCGCAAAGTACTTTTCAGAAAAGTACTAAAAATATACTGAAATCCTATAAATCAATATCCTGGCATATGACATATGACCTCTTGTACTTATAGCTACTCAGTTCTTGTATCTCATTCTCCTTATGAATGACTTTAGGAAAAACTTGCCTTACAAAAAGAAATAATTTTAAATTGATACCAAGGTATATCTAGGATCAAAATTTTCTGATTAAGTATCAATGCCTTACTCTTTACACCTAAAAAATTACTGTTTTAAAAAAACAGTGAAGTTTATCAAGAAGGACATAACCTAATTCATGAAGAGTTAAACATTTAACCTAGGGACAAAGCCTGTGCAGTCCAAAACCCATTAGAGTGAATAAATCTATTCTGCTACTCATCACTTTAGGAGCTGTCATACAGTATTAAAAACATCCATTTGAAAATACTTTTATAACAACAGTAAAACCACTCAGCAGTTAAAGGCAACTGGGCAAAACCACAGAAAGCATACTGCAATCTAAGTGAGTGCAATATATCATAAAATAATATTTAACTGAGAGATAAAGTCTCTGGAACCCACAACCTACTAAAGTGTATAAATCTATTCTGCTACTTATCACTTTCAGAGCTGTCATACAATATTAAAAACATCTATTTGAAAATACTTCTACAACAACAGAATCACTCAACAGTTGAAGGCAATTGGACAAAACCACAGAAAGCATTCTGTTATCTGAGTGACTGCAGCAGAAGTATAAGCAAGCATATAAAATACTTACTCTGAAAATACTTTATTATTTTCAAAAAGAATGAAAATAATTTCAAACTATTATTATCAAAAACATAATTTGCATTGAAGAGTCTGAAGAAAGCAGAATATTTCTTACACTTAAAATAGTTATTATGCCAGTGAACAGAGTGCTTTGATTTACATCATTGCACCTGATTCTTCTAAATTAAAAAAATTTCACCAAGTACAGAATCATGACAATCCAGTGTAAGACAAGTCATCTTCAGGATTTGTTACCATGATAAGGACACAATAGGATTCTGAACCCTCATTCTCTACCAAAACTTCAGAATGAGTTTTAGCATCCTGTACTGGGTGCACTGTGTTAGAGATTATTACTGACTCTAGATCTCCAGGGATAGATAGGAAGTGTTTTATATGCTGTAAACTATGAAATTGTGGGAAAAAAATAAAAAGGTTTTGTTGGGACATATTAACCTCAGTAGAAAAAAAAAAAAAAAAANATAACCTACCTAAACTCAGAAAATTACAAATGTCCTTATAAAACCCAACATTTTCAGAAAGCTCAGACCAGCTTCCTCACTGATTTCCAGAAAAGCACATGGATAGTCTGACTATACTTGTTTTTTAACATTCTACTTAAAAACTTCTCTAACATTTGCACAATTTTACAATGCACGTACTTTTCCTTCAAGAGTGGAAATTAACAGCCTTGATACTTACTAACATACTGACAATTTTTTCAATTCTCTAGTAAAAGTGTAAAAAACTTTCTTTTTTCCTATTGTAATCAGCTCAGATCTTTAAATCACAAGTTCAAGGAAAAAATGGGGAAGAAATCTGCACTGCTCCTGAACTAAGAGGAGAAAAAGTTCTTCAGTCTGTGAAATTTTCTAAGGCCCATTAACACACACCATTATTTATATCTGCTACTTGATTCTCATGTAACATGCCTTTTATGTCATTCACAGAAGTAGATCACAGAGGAATGGGGCATATATGTCTTCCTGTGGTTTCCCCTAGCTGGCATGCTGGAAACCTGTCCTGCACTAGGTAAGCAGAAACTTTAAGACTCTGTTCACACACAGACTCCCAGACTTTTGGCCAGTGAAGCAGGCACAACAGCTGCGTAAGAAACTTATTTCTTACAGAAATAATACAACCACCTACGGACATCTTCACTATATTTTGAATTGTCTGTCCATTATCAGCTTCTCCAGCCACAGCAACAAGTACAGACAACAATCCAATTATGTATTTTACCAGAGAACCCAAACAGATGTGGCAATCAGACTTGATAGAGCACACCCAAACATGCCAAACAACCTAAAATGTAAATATAGATCTTTTCCCCATAGTCTTTGCAGCCTCTAATGCTGGAAATAACTTTTATGATAACATTTATCGTGTTAATTGGTATTTCCATTTAAAACTAAACACAGAACAAAAAGAAAATCAAAAGTTTATTTAAAGGAATCTCTATGTTGCTATTTAAACTGGATATAATGTACTCTAACACAAATGTAAAATCTTTATATAAATGCACTTGATCTCTGCAGGACTTTAAGATTCTGTAACAAGATTGTAGCAAGTCCACATAAGACAGCAACACAGATGAGAACCAGCTGTAACTTCCTTATCTAAAATCACTTGAAAGGAAGACTGCATTTCTTGAAAGGGTTACATAAACAGGACTACTTTGGACATTTTCAGAGGAGAAAATGTTGCTTAACCACAATTTTTGTTACAGTTAACATATGAAACCATAAGTAGTCAACAAAGTTCTCCTTTTCACAGGCATAAGTATGTACACTGTATTCAAATGCCAGCTTACAGGAAGATTTGAGAATACAATATTCCTTCAATATTTGAGAAAAAGACCACTTCAGACTGCAAACTAATAAAACACTAGGATGCAATGATTGCCATTACACTATAGACCATGCTGCAAGCAGTGTTTTTTTTGCCTAACTCTTCATATGATAAGAATAACAGCTCTCTTAGAAATAAGGTTAAAATAATTAATATTCCACTATTCCACATGTAAATAGCACATGTAAAATAATCTTTTTTAAAATTTTACTGCTTTATAAAGAAACAATATTGCTAATAGAGGAGGGGATCTGTCTAAGAAAAACAAAGCATCAAGCAATAAAATTTGCACGATTGCCCTTAGTGAATGTTCAAGCTGCTAAGTTTGAATCTGAGTATTGTAGTTCTTCCTCAAGCACAGTTTAAAATGTTAACAGTAAATTAAATATTCAACAGGTTTTTAAATACTATAAAAGATATATCTTCATCTTATAACAATTCTAGTAGACATGATGTTAACGTGAATACATTCCAATCCAATTTTGATTACAAAACAGTTTGAAGGCAATATGATTGCCTGTAATCATCCTAAAATCTGCTTTTACCCTTCAATACTTTAAATGCGCAGATTTAAAACAGGAATAAGAGATTCAGACTTTAACACCTAAGTTTATGCTGGCAGTTTTCTGGACACCAGTTTATTTTTCCTGCAAAATTAAACCACCACAACCAACATCCACAACAGACAGCCACTGATGTGCACGTCGCTCTCGAGGTGATTCGGGTAGTGCCTTACATCCAGTTTAGGTGCTCCTGCCTCGCTGCAAGAGAATAACCAGAACAGAAAAATGACGAGCCACTGAAAAGCACTCCCTTACCTTCTAAACCTGCTTCAATCAGCCCAAACTGTTCCAACACTTTTACAAAAAGCACAATCACGATCAAAACCGCTATCATTTCAAGCCCTTCCAAGTTCATGGTGAGTTAGGTCATGGTCTGACCACCGCCACTGAGGAAAGTGTTCTTCTGCCTGGCTTTCTTTGCAAAGCCATTATACTAGGCGCGGAAGGCTCCTGCGAGGGAAGGGGGCGAGTGGGAGGGGAGCGGCAGGGAGCGCATCCCGGCTACCCCAGCAGAGGCCAGGAGAGGCGGGCGGATCAGCTCCGGCCTGCCGGCGCTGCCCGGCTCGGCACAGCCGTGGGGCAGCGGGGGCCGGCCGGCGGGACACACCCCGGGATCGCCCGGGAAAGGGCCCCGGGAGAGGCCGGCGCTGCCGGCGGCTCGTCCCGGCGGGGGGAGNGGGCGCGCCGGGCACGGGGACAGCCCCGCGGAGCTGCCCCGGCGCTGGGGCGGGCTCGGGGTGACACCGCTGCCCCTGGGAACGGGCGGCGACAGGCAGCCGGGGCACGGGTCCCCTCACCGAACCCAGCTCCGGTGGCTCCAGCCGGAGGATGTGTCGGTGCGGCTCTCGCCAAGTTCTCCGTTAGTTCCTCCGGGTAAAACAGCTGCCTCGGCACGATGACATTCCACCTGTTGCATGTGGCAAGTAATACACAACACTGTACGGGTAACAGCAAGCTAGGAATCCTTTTTTGTTGGTTTGATGGGGGGAGTTGTAAGAATAGGAAAAAAAAAATTCTGTCTCAGATTCTTTAAGGCTTATTCTGTAGGCTGATTTGGAAAACAAAAGTTAAAAAGACAGATAAAGAATCATAGTCTGAATCATAGAACAGTTTGGTTTGGACCTTAAAGATCATCTAGTTCCAATCCCCTCACCACAGGCAAGGAACACCTACCACCAGACCAGATTGTTCAAAGCCCTATCCAGCCCAGCTGTGAACAATTCCAGGGATGGGGCAAGAAAAAGGAGAAGCAAACTCATTTTTTTTTTTTTTTTATTGTTTCTCACTTCAGTAATATTTTCTAAACAGAGTACTTTCCATAGGAAACATTAACAGTGAAATACAGGAATACTGACCACAGTACTGAACTGGTATCTTATACCACTAACAGCCACTGGCCTATCTGCAGCAGTCTGCAGTACTGGCATTGTCACATGAAGTGTATTCATGGTTAAGGATTTACTCTTTATAGCCCTTAAAAATTTAGCATCTAAGAAGAAATTTGCAATAGAAAAACAGCACCACTATTGCAGCAAAAAATGAGCAGGGGAACAATTGCAACAAATTTAATCCTGTCTGGTAGAGCACTGTCCCCCTCATGGTTGAAATCAATTACTGCCAAGGGCTCATTTTCTTTCTTTCTTTAGATAAGATTAAAAAAAATTCATTGTGTTATGTGAGAACTGGCAGCAACTTCTAAGTCCCCCAGGTATACTTGCATTATAATGGGTGTTGTCATTACTGTAAACAGAGGAATGAACTGAGAGGCACTAACAGATAGACTATTGGTACCTTTTTTTGTACAGTGGATAGATAAAGCCTTACAGCGTAATGTTCACAAGTCATTATTCTATGATTTTTACTCAGGATTGGGCTCCCTGAAGCTGCTTAAACTTTTTCTGTCAGAAAATCTATGTTTCAACACTCCATCCTAAATATTGAATTCATTTCAGTTCTGCAGGCAGCTTTTCCTTGGGAATATTTGCTTTTATTTGCTGCAAACTTTCTCCTTATGTTCTTTTATTTTTTCCTTTCATTCAATCTTTGTTCCAAATAAGGCTAAATGTCTTCTCCCTCTAAGCCATCTTATCAATGGCTGTAAGGAAAGTAGATCCAGCTTTCCATCAATGTGGAACTAAAATAGACTAATTTATCAGCATCAGGAACATAACATCTGCAATCTTGTATGCCTTTACCCAAAAGGTGGATACCAGTTGTGTTTGGGTACATGCAACATTATCCCCTGAAAGGACACACACCTTTGAAATAATAGCTTTTGGTAATATTGGTCTGCTGAAAATTTAAAAATGAAAACACTTTTTAAGGACTTTTTTAAAGGTACTTTTGTGACAGTTCCACTTACTCAGGGCTGAAAGCGAAAAAGTGGAAAGCAGAGCTGGTGGTGGCAGTGCTGCAAAGCTGGCAGCTGCCACTGCCCTGCAAACTGGAGCCCCATGGCTGGCAGTGACCAGACAAACACACATGGCAGGGATCTGCCTCCTCAAGTATCAGGAAACTGAACAGTATTTCCCAGAGGTGTAGGTGTTCTGAACCTATGGCTAATTATGACTCTTCTTCCAAGAAACAGCAGAGAAATGCAGAAGAAATGAAGAATTAGTATGACGGCTACAGTTTTACAGGTAGATGCCAAAGCACAGTAGGAATGATAATCTCCAGGGAAGGCAAGGTTTTTGCAAGAAAGCTGTGACTAAACTTGTGTTTCTCAAGTGCTGTGAGCCAGCCATGATAATGCCATTTTTTTTCCTCCTTTTTGATATAACTGTAGGTCATCTAATATGCAGTTTAATACACCTTCGCTCATTAAGTAATTGCTTTTGAGAAAAACAAAAGTTTTTTATAAAACCTTACAACATTTTTCCTGTAGGAACACAAAACAGCACAGAGCTATCTCTGATCCTCACCTTCTTACCTGCTTAAAAATAGACCTGACTTGATGCGTAGGGTTACAAACTTCTTGACATTATTTGTCTCTCCAAGTACCTTGCCAAAAACAGTGATGTGGCATATTGTTTTATTTTTTGCTCTACATAAAGACAAAAAAAAAAAGTGATCTTCATTTACCTATACAATTCTATCTAAACATGACAGGAAGAATGAAGCTAATAATTGAAAGTATTGACACGCTATTTTTTTTCTCTTGCCTAACTACAGAAGCCTTAATGTATTGTAGAATTAAGCTTTTTAAAAGTGCATGAGTAGGAATGCAAGAAATAGGAATGGGAGGAAAGATATTAAATCATAAATTACACACTATATAGGTGTTTTATACACAAGAGCATGAAGGCTTGTTTATCTTATGGGTAACTGCAAATTAAAGGTTTCAGTCTTAAAGTATGATAAATGCTGTCTCCTTTTCATCAAAACATTTTGCAGCATTATATTTTACTGTGAGAGTAAATCTATTAAATTGAAGTCACTGGTTATATTTTCAGCTAGGAACATATCTAAATGGTCACTTCTCATCTTGTGATGGAGCTATAAACCACAACACAATGACTCCATTTACTTTACTATGACTAAGATCCTTGATACCATTAATCTTAACTGCTATTGCTTAATGCTATATATCATGAAATGTTAGTGTTAAAAAAAGACCCAATCCATTTAATCTGAAAAGTGATGAGTTGGTCTACAGATGGAGTCCCAGTAATGGTTATATTTCTTCATTACACTTCATTTTCTTACACTCTTATGTCCATTTGGATGCTGGTAAGCCACTCCCAGATTTTCATCATGGCTTCCAGGAGGACAATCACTAACCTCTGACATTCCTTACCACCTTTCAAAATAGTTTATGGGAGTCTGGCCTGCAGAAATCAAAATCCATTGGATTTTGTTTAAAACATAAGAGATTAGTGATCAGAGCTAAACTTTATGGCTTTGGATAAAGCAATGGGGGCTGCACATGTGCAATACCACATTAGTGGGGGGAAAGTTAGAGTTCATTGGCAGAGCTGGGTTCAGAAGTCAATGCACTGCAAGAGAAACATGAAATTGAATAATAACAGTGGGAATCCCATGGCACATATAAAGTCTGAGAACAAAACCTCTAATAGAGGATACAATTTCTTTATTTTGACTAGGAAAAGCATAAATAATACTTTCTTTTAACGGTAAAAATCATGATGTAAAGCTAGAGCAATCTAATGATTGCTTTATAAATGGTGTCCCTCCAACTTATTACAGAGATCAATAATATTTTTGCCTGGTTTTAATAAGAACAGCTTTGAATAAATATTCCAACATCCAATAAAATCATTAAAATATGTATTCCATGTAGATATTTAAAAGAAAATCATAGTTTTTTAATCTTAAAAGGGGAAAACCCACTCTTTCTTTCCAAAGAAGAAAATGGACCAGAAAATCTTAATGTATCATAAAACCAAATACTTTATTTTCTTAGCAGCTAGCTGTTATTACCCTGTAGTGTCCCTTTTTCTCACTCTTAAATTTACTACTAGCAATATAAATTAAGAGAATGAACTAAGACATAATCTTTAAAAATTAAATAAATAAAACCTAGTAAATCTTCCAGCTCATCAAATCACTGAGAAAACCAGAAAAAAAGTCACAAGCTTGTCTCTTTTAATTTAACACTTTTTCTTAGAAATTATTATTATTATTATTATTTAATGAACCTGAAAAAAAGTGACAAAATGCTATGATGCATTCAGCCGCTCTAAATGTTAACTCTGATAAGGGCCAACACTTTGCAACTTTCCATATAGGCATTAAACCAGCATGACTTCCATAGTTTTCCCAGGTTAAACACAAGTAAAAAAAGATAACTGCAATGTAACATCACAGTGCCTTATTTCTACCTTTTCACAACTTTTATCTAAGTTTACATCCTGAACTGTGTCCAATGTTTTTCAGCTCTCGCAGTGCAAGAAGCTGCCACAGTTGAGTCTTGATGCTTATGTCATGTCAGAAGACTACTTCCCTGTCCCACACAGGAAGCCACAGATCCTGGTATGCCCCTAAACCAGCAGTTCAGACCCATGGCAGCAGGCAGCAGTAATTCCATGGGCTGGCATGGAGGTTGTATCTCGTGCAAATTGTCTCCCATGGTGTGAGCAGGGCAGGGCGTGACGTAGTCATGAAGCAGAAGTTCTGTCTCTTCACACTGGGTGCACAGTTAGGTGGCAATACATAAATCCTGTGCTTTTACAGAACTGATTGAAATAGAAAAAAATATGCACAACAATTACTCATAAGCAGGCTTTTCAAAAACTGACAGAAAACATCCTTACTTGCCAACTGAGATGTAGTTGCAGTTGAAAAGTATACCTGAAGATCTGGATAATATCATAACATCACTCCAGATCTGGGTTGCTATAAATGTCAGAAGCAGCAAAAAATCTGTCAATATATCAATTATTCTTTATAATCTTCTGAATACTATGTGGGTATTCTGGAGCCCTTAAAATGGAATTATGTTTCAAGTTTATCCTTTTCCATGCAGTGAAAACATGGCTCCCTGAATCTGGTAGTGTGTATTTCCGGTTAGTGGATAACACTGTGACCAAGAATGATGTCATTAGAAGACAGAAATTTTCTCATCACATACCACTCTGATAACTCCATCTTTGCTACAGGGTCTTAAACCTCATTAAAAAGAAAAAAGCTTCAAAAATTTTCAATGCCTTAAAAATGTCAGACAACTGTATTTTAAAGCTCTCTGTGGAAACTGGAGATGAAAAATACTTGGCTGTTGTAATTCCACAGTTGCAGTTCAACTGTTTCTTGTGATTTTTTTGTGCTACTTCCTTATTAGCAAGGAATTTTCTCCTAGAAACTTAATAATTTTACAAGTGTTTGCACTTGAGGGAACATACTGATAATTTTCCAGACTACAGAAAAATTCCTACACATTCAAAGTCACATAGCATTACAGGAGAGTTACCAATCGTCATTTGTAAAACTCTTATGCATCTTCCAGAATGAAGAACTAATGTGGGCAGCTTAATTTTTATTTTAGAGATAGTCACAGCATGTCAAGTGATGGTGCTTTATGATACTTGATTTGATTTCTCTGAATAACACAGGGCCACGAGGAGGTCAGTGCCACACACAGCTGTGGGATGCCACAGGTGGTAGCAGGCCTCCAGCAGCTTATTTCACCATGGTCCATCAGGCCTGCTGGTGCACATGACCCACACCTGCAGTACACTTAAGAGATTGCGTTATTCTGCCAAGGCGTATGCCTGAGTTAACACTCATGACACAAGTAGTTTCATTGAAAGATTCCTAGACATGTCAGTCCTGCAGTCTTTTAGCCTGGGTATCACCTCTTACTCATTTCTCCCTTTCTACTTAAAAATCTAGTGTATATTTAATGCCTTCAGAGCAACAGATTTAAGATTCAGTGTTTCTTCCCTGTCCAGCAACTAAATCTTTAATGCAGACTTCATGGGTTTGCTCCTCAGCTGTTGTGACCTTCTCTTTTCTGTCTTTGTCGAGTGCTGTCTTGCTCCTCTTTATCGACTCAAGATACTGCCACAAAATTCATCTTTCTTGCTTACCACTCCAACTATTTCAGTCTTCCCTTTACATTTCTGGAGGATCCACTTCATCACATGAAAATACCTGCTGTCACCCTCAAGGCCAGTCCTAAGATATTACTGCCATACCTAGTCACTGTTGACTTTTGGAGAATATTGAGCTGTTAATCCACCCAAGCAACCATTTTAGCCTTACTTATTCATAAATTAGACCTTATTCATAAGAAATGTTGCTGGCTTTAATACAGCCCTTAATATTCTGAAATATTATTATACGTGCATGTGACATTTTTGAAGCCACAGCTCTGGATAGAGGGTGAAAAATTCATGAGAAAATTTGGTAAAATTTTCATCCAGATAGCAAAGGGAGAAGACATATCTTAAATAATTAGAAATATCATTAATAATTAGAAATACATTCAGTGGTTTGCTACTTGTTTTGCTACAGATTATTGGAAAACTGTCAGGCTTTCTGCAGACTTTAGCTGTGAACATTGTATTAAGTTGACTTTATCACAAATATGATTAGGAAATTTATCTGCAGCCTCAAAATAAAGAGACTGACAGAAGAGTTCCTCCAGTTCAGCTGATGCAGCATGTGGATCTTCTCCAAACTTTTCCTCCTAATCCCTTGTTGGTTCATTAGCAGCTCACTGCAAACAAGAGATTTATGCCAATCAACAGTAAAAGTCCCAGGAAAGCCTAGCTCATATGCCCATGGAAAACAACTCGAGAGTTTGGAGAAAGACAGCATTTTTCATAGTTCTGCTTTTAAAAACACAGAGAACCACAAAACAAGACAGAACCAACAAGCCAGGGAAATCTGAAGCCAATGTCTATAGAACCCTTCAGCCTAACTTAAGCCCTAGAGTGCTGTTAGTCCAAACAGCAAGCTCCTACTTTGCCCAGAAGTTTTTATTAAGACAAATGACAGAACAAAAGAGTGACAAGTTCTTTTTGTTAGTTTGTTTTTCAGACTGGTTATACAAAGCCAACCAACATACATTAAATAAATAAGGCAAGCTGGCAGATACACTCAGTTTCCAATTCTGCCCTATTACCTACTTGGAGCACTATGAAGGAGCCCAACAAGTTTCTTCCTAACAATCTGAGAGTCTTTAAATTTCTTTCCTGCAGATCTCTACCATGTATAAATCTGATACAGAGTAATCCATGTGCCTAATCAAAGCTCATTTTAGGTTCAGTCTCAGTTTTGCTAGGAGTGTTGGTTTGGGAGGAGGGTGATGCTAAGCCATCTTACTACAGAGACTCATGAAGGGTACATTAGGGTGCCTGAAGAATCATGGGGGATTGGACTATTTTTCTCATGGTCAAAAAAAAACTTAAAAATAACTACACCGACCATATATTTAATAGTATTCTTTACCTCATTGATAGTCCATGACTACTAATGATTGTTTTAAACCATCTGACGAGGACAGATGGATGGACTTTTTCAGTGAACAGCTACACAGAAACACACACTTGGGTGAGCAGTCTCAGCAGACAGTCCAAACTATATCAGTTGCATGTGTGGTCTTTACAGGACACATTTGAAGAACATTAGTGCAACAATCCAGAAAGACATAAAGCACTGACATTTTTTAATTAAATGAACAGAAGAATTCTGTGCATTGTGCACCAAGACTTAGAGACTTTCAGTATTGCTAAACTCAGCAGAAATATTCTTAAATTAATAGGCAGGGAATTCTTCTTGTTATTTAAATTGTTTCTCCCTTGACTGTCTTTATGCACTATAAATGCCTGTATCACCAATTCCTCATTATTGCACTATTTGGTTTCCAGGGAATATTTTTTTTATAAAGTCATCATTTGCATATAAAAATATGTATTACTACAGATTCAAAATTCTATTAGTTCTTTAATCCTCATTTCTTTAGTCCTCTGTGCTGTTTGAAAGCTACTTTTATTTAAATTCATATTTGCTGCACTGGAAAGGTAAGGCCTTGATTTAAGCCTTCTCCACTTCAGTCTGTAAGGTGAATGTGTTTACGTGTGAGCCGGTAACCTTCCAAATGGTGTGAAAATTCCTGGAGCAAAGACAGACCCAGTGGAGACATAAAGAACAGACAAGATACTGAAATTTATTTACATATTAATTTTTAAATGCATCAAGAGACTGCTGCTCTTTCATTTTAATCTCTTACAAGAATTTCTATAAAAGGCCAGGTAATACTTCTTTTGTTTTTATATTCACTAGCAATATATCATGAAGAGACCTTTGAATGTTCCAGGGAGTTCAGGAACGTAAAACAGTATGAAATATGACATGTAATGCATCTCATTTGTCAAAACAAATAAAAACCAAGTGGGACACATGCAAAACTTCACAACAGGTATTTATTTATTTTGCTTTCTCTGAATACCTCATTGGTTATTTGATAGATGGTCAATCCCCACTGAGTAAAAGAGCCCACATTTTCTCTTCATCTGTGGAAGACACAAAAGGGCTTACTCAAGTAGCAAGGTTGAGCACCTTAAGGACAGGCATCAGAGGATGCATGAAGTGCATGATGGCCCAGTAAAAGTCTTTCATGCAGCTGTATATCAGTTAACATGATAGAGAAAGGATTAAGTTCCACAGGCTGTCAGGTGATTAAAATATAATTAAAAGTAAAACAAACAAAATTGATTGCTTCCCTTCACATGGAAGATTGAAAAATGTAATTGAAGCAAGTAGACTGTGTCTGTGTTCTCTATCTGGAAAAGTACTAATGCTAAAATTGTGCTAGATAGGTTAAAACCAAAACCATTTAAAGACAAATGCTTTGAGATCAAAACCAGTAAAGTCTAAAACTAAACAGCACTAAAGGAAGAGCAGTATGGAAGAAGGAAACACTTTCTTTTCCTCAAGCTGGGAACCAGACAAAATTGAAATGGCATCCTAGAACTGCAACATAGAAATTAATTGTAGAATGTAAATTAGATTCACCCAATGTGAATATAGTCCTATCAGAGGACAGGAGAACGGTAAAGTGAAATATATACATACAACATGCTGGTGGCTGGAGGTAACAGACATACATATCTTAAATTCCCTTTGCATTATCTGTATGCTCCTCCTTTGTAACTTCGGGTTGGGTTTTCTTCCCTGTGAGAACTATCCTTGTGACCTATTTGCAGTGTTTTGCATCAGAAGAGAAAACCTGAGCTCCGTATTCAAAGCAAACAGCAGGGTCTGGCAAAGGAAACCCTTGGGAGCAGAGGTACTTGTCAGTAGAAAACTTTTCCACAGAAATGCAATGCAGCAACACTGATGGCTGGAGGCAGAGTCCACAATTTCTTTTCAGTCTTGCTGCATATGAGGAAGGCAGACCATAGAAAGATGGCAAGATGAGTTTGTTTCTGTTTGCTAGTATCCACGTGCTTCACAATGTAGGCTACTCGACTTCCTCAGGGAAAGTAGGATCCCCACAGTATCCAACTGCATGTATTCCACCACCCAGGAATAGAATCAGGCTCAGGATTTTTCCCATGGTTTTACCTCTAGAAATGTTACAAACCTAAAGCCATGATTTTTTGATGCCTGTTTTGAAATCTACCTGACATGGCCTGTGTACTTATTGTATTTAATTGCTGGCAGAGTTTCAGGTCTCTAGTTTTGGAGCAGTATTTTCATCTCATTGCTTGCAGAACTTTTTATTTAAGTATAATTTTTCTTTATGTTCTCTGGCTTTTTTGTATCCTTGCAGTATTTCCTGCTGCCATTTCCAGTCACTAACAGTGTAATTCCATAGCTTTCTCTTTCGAACAAAGTTCTCGCTGCTGTCCTTTGTCTCCAGCACTAACAATTTGAAACATGAACATCAAATTACAAGGAGAAAGTTTGTTTTTTCCAGGTTCTATTCTGAGCTGTTACTACATTAGAGACTACCTTGCAGTTGAGCCACAGATTTGTATTTTGACAATCCAGTTGTGTGTCAAATGAGTGATCTCAGACCAGTTCTTTATCCATGTCACCATGTATCCATTTAAACCACCTCTTCCCATCTCACATCTCATTGTGAAAGTGAAATATCCGTGTAATCTTTTCTATATTGCTAAACCATGGGTGGATCAGAAATACCATTACAGTAAAACAAAGCACCTTCTTTGAATTTATCAAAATATAGAAACATACATTTACTCCTCAGTGAATAACACATTGATATGAAATGCATGTGATGCTCTACCCATTCAGTACTGGGATTCTGTTCTATTGTCTATGTTCCACTATAGTTGCATGTATTATCCTCAATACATGACCCTAGCAAACATCTTTGCTGTGCCTTTCCACCATGACCTATTTTAAGAGTTCTGTCGTTTCTCCATAGGGGCGTATAATACGGTGGTTTTGACTACAGGAAAAACTGAACTGCCTGCACAGGTTTTGTTCACAGATCCATGTGTCCTTCCAGATTGTATCCTTCCTAGGTGGTCTTACAACATGCTAGTTAAGACTAGAAAGCACAAGATAAAACACTTCTAACAAGAAAGCCCAGGATGTAGCTTTTTTGCTTAATAATAGATTTAACCCATCTGCCAACCTCTGTAAACATAATGGAGTAACTTGTCTGATAAATAGAGGAAAAGTACCAAAGAAGTATTTGATGAAATATGCAGAAAGAACACAGAGTTACTTTTAAAACTATATTGTAGTCCCTATAACTGCTAAGCCATGAATCCTAGGTACAAAAGTCTGTGGAGTCTTGGAGTATGAGCTAAATATTTATGTGTCTGTTCAAACAATATTAAGTTTGTGATGTCAGAGTAATGCTGATCCTTCTTCTCAATGAGATGTTAATTAATGTACTTAATAGTTACTTAATATTAGTGGCTTTCAAAAGTCATCACTATTAGGCATTTCACAGCTTCTAATTAAAAAAAAATTAAATAGTAAAGGAACAAAACTTTTGTCATATTACAACCCAATAATTAACAAAGTATAAAAACTTTCGAGATAGGCCTACAATTAACGATATTTTGCAGACAAGAGAAAGTGTCGAGGGTAACCCAAAATGCCATTGCATTCCATATCTATGTGTGCTCAGAATTGTTACAGTCTCTTTAAGATGCTGGTAAAGGGAGCGGGGTGGTACCGCAGGTGCTTTAAAGTCCGCTCGGGCAGGCAGCTCGTGCCCTTCTGCTGCGAGATTTTTACCTCGCTGGGCTCTTGGGCTTTGCTAGGCAGAGCTCTCTGGCCACATGGTTTGGCTCTTGGTTTCTTGCTGTAGGGCCAAGGCAGTGCAGGCAGAGGCTTTTCCTTTTTGGGTTCTCTTTTCTTTGGTTTCTTCTCACTTGGAGAGACTGGAGTTCTCGGGTCTGAGCTGCTTGCGCTCCTGCTCCCACTTGCCATTGGCCCCGCTGCGGGAGAGGAGACTGGAATTGCCCCAGCCCAGCCGCCTTGCCTTGCCTGCTCCTGTTGTCTCCTGCCACAATCCCAGAAGCAAATCCCTTCTGAGGGTTTCTAGTCCTTGATCTGGAGAATACCAGTCGGGGCTCCAGCTGGGAAGATGAGCAGAGTGGAGTGGGGCGGGGGTAAAGACTGACACCTTGTTTCCCTTTGTCCTCTGCCCCACACCCCGGCTGAGGAGCGCCATCCTGGCAGGGGATGTACCTGGCGGTTTTGGGTCTCTCTGTTCTGGGGAGTCTGCCAGGTTCAGCAGTTTTGTATCTGGCGATTATGTCTTGACTGTTGCTGTTCCTTATAATAGTAAAGTGTTATTTTTTCACTGACATTTACTTCTTTTTGTTCCTTTTTGGTGGAAAGGAATTGGTTGCACCTATAAAGAGAGTCAACTCAGTCCAGAGTTCTCCTTTAAATTGTCTTAAACTAAGACAGATTATCCTTGTCCTTGGCTTGTTTTTTTTTCATTCATATGGGGAGAATTTTCAATGATCCAGAATAAATTCTGAGACATTTTGAAAAACCACATGATTTGCAGAGTTGTTCCTCATTCTGATGACTTATATTGGTGAAACTTGTCCTGTGCATGAAGCTTTGAATCTGTCCTATTCCCAAATCACTACTTCATATTGTTGAAAAAGTAGTGGAAGTGTCAAGCTAAAGATTTAATATAATAATTATCTGAAACTAGAGCTGTATTTTTAGCAATCACTATCAGAGGTACTGCTGACAGTTAAATTCATACAGAACTTACACTTCAAGTTCCAAAACCAGGATCACTGAAGCTGAATGAACCCATAGAAAACATGGCCTAGACAAGACAGCAATAACACCTCCCCCCCATATTTGCCTTTGATATAGAAGACTTAAAAAATAGCTAGCAAAAAAATGTTTTGAGACAAGCACCAACTAAAAAAATATGAAAGAATTTTTTTCAAAGAATGGATCTTAGAAATCCACCTGGTCCAGTCCCTTGCATTGAAATTTACTGATTTTTTTTTTTTAATTAAAAAAAAAAATGAAAAAATTAGAGCACACACCCCTGAACTCCAATACTTTATCACTCTCTAGAAGCTTAACTCAACCCCAACCCGGTGTTTTCCCCAATACTTTTTCTTCTATTTGATCCAACTTACTTCTTGTCTATTCATACATCTCTGTAAACCAGGTTCTCATGGAAGGAGATCTGAGGTAAAAAAATTTAAACTGAAGCTATTAGAATTCTTTGAAGCATCACTTGATTTTCATACTATCCTACATATGATGCTCTGGTACATTTATATTTTTTTAACTAGAAATCTGAATATCTAAGATGTTCATGCTATTTTTAAAACAGTTTTTCAAAAATGGAAAACAAAACAAACAAAAGAGGGTTTGGGAAATGCATTTTCCTAACATAAAAATATAGAATTTCAGAACCAACCAGAATAAATTCTAAATGATTCCACAGCTGTGGGAAACTTAACTTTCATTCACACTGACTACTGACTACTTTGCTTTTATAATATATTCTTTCTTCATTTTCATTTCAAAGCTTCCCTAGGCATTGACTGTGTTTTCATATACATTCAGAATGTCGTCCCAGGTGTACGATATCTTAACTGATAAATGTAAATAAAATAAAACAAAACAGCTAAGCTTTATATTTAAGTGAAACATGATTGAACTGAAAAATCTGGTGTGCATATGATTTCTATTTAATTGGGAAACCACTGAATACCACTTTTTCTATAAACTCATTTGGCCCCTCAAATTAAGATCAGCTTCAGCCAGAAAAATCAGCTGAGGTGTACAGTGTTTAATGGAGGTCAGCATATATCCCAGAGTCATGAATGCACACTGCTGGGAAAGAAAGTCCTGCCAGAAACCTTGCAAATACCAAGAATGTCTGCACAATGGTTTTGTTTTTCAAGCACTGTACTAACTGAAAGATAAATGAAATTAGATGTAGCCATAGAGCTCCTGACTTGCTAAAACAATTCTATTTTTTAATACATATAAATTTATATTGTTAAGACAAGCCAGTGCTTGCTGTATGAAATAAATTCAGCATTGATATGACAGTTTTGGCTGGACAGTCAACTTATTTTGTAATAAATATTTAAGACAAGATCCATTTCAGGGCATGTTGGTCAGAAATACATATTTCTGACCTGATGAACTCTTTTGGAGAAATTCTTTATCCCAGCAGATAAACTGCTTTGTACGGAGGGAGCTGCTGCCAAATACTCAACATATCAATTATTCTGTTCTTGAATATGTTGATACTTTGGCAGGGATGAGCCCTAAATAACTATCTCATTGCATGTTAACAGTTCATGTGGCTGGCTTTCAATTCTGTGTAATTTACTGAACACTAGAGAGCTTTATTACAATGTTCAGGATAAATTAAATGAAAATCAAGTACAAATGAAGCATGGGTCATCCATGAGCAGAATTCAACGACACTGGGAAGCAGGATAGCATCTGTTACAGGATCCAGAAAGACAGACAGATTTCCAGTGCATCTCTTTGTAGAAAATAAAATGGTTTGGCTGAGGTTTGGCTGTGTTTTGTTTGAAAGTAAGAAAGATGTCCTAACAAATTGGGCTAAAACTCATCTGGACACACTTTTGCTTCTGCCTTAGTGTAGACACAATCCCATTTGGAGCAGGTGAAAGAACGAGAAAGCATGAGATTTCACAGAGATGAGTGGAATAATCTGTGAGATAATGTCTCTCTTCTCCTAATTGAAGGAACTCAGCTAAAACCAACCAAACAATCAAAGAAGCAAAACCCCCATGCAATCTGTAACACAATCAGTGAGCAACAAGACCTACATAAGTCAGTGGTCCCAAAGGTACTGGACCAAATTTGCTATTGATTTGTAATGTACAGTCTCTTACAAAAATACAAAATGGGTGGAAAATGTTACCAGCTTAAAATGCTACATGGCATTTATTTAGTACTGGAGTACTAAACAGCTTGCTGGCACACTTGTATTTAGTATTTGACATGAGTGTGCCAGCATTAGAAAGGTGACCAGGGTCAGCTGGAGACTGCAAAGCAAGACTTTTTTTTCTTTATTTTCAAGTTGATGCTTACAATTTTAGCCTCAAGATTTATGTTTGACACTACTAACCGAAAATGAAAGGGTAAACACAGAATGAGGTATTCTGTACTTTTTCTCTCCAGTTTTGTCATGGCCTTGCAGCATGCTGGCTGTGCTTTTGGAAAGTATATGGCAACAAGGAAATTTTCCATGTGGAAAATTCCATTTTACGAGTGTGGAGCACTTGTATTGCCGAACATGGGGAACTGCTTAGTCTTGTTACAATTACTGCAAATTCCTCTGCAACTAGTTGTGAACTGATGCAAGGGACAGCTGGGTATTAAGTTGTCTCTACTTACTAATAAGTTAATAATTTATGTCTTAACTTACACAGAGGACAGCTATACTTTTAACCTACTCTCACAGCTTGTGCGATGAGGGGACAGAGAGGATTCCAGCTGCTAGAATCTGCATGGGGCAGCACAGACCACAATGGAAAGTCTGCTTGCCATAACTTTTTTTCTGCAGAAACAGCTAACCAAGGAACTTGCTTTAAAGGAAAGGCTTTTAGTCATTCTGAAAACAGACACCTTGTATTCTGGATAACTAGTCAACTTTAAAGTTTATCTTACTAAAGTATTATTCAGTTCTTAAAAAAAAAAAAATCTTGTACCCCTCCATCTCCCCAGCCTCCCCAAAAAACAACTTTTATTGAAGCACAGTGCCTTATTTAGGCTGTGCTGTTTGATGTGCCAGATAATATCAAATAAAGGACACTCACAACAAAATTCAGCTCAGTATTTCTGCCTGCTTTAACAAAGACTGATGGACAGCCTTAGACTGTCACTTCCTTTTTAAAAATAGAAGGTACATGAATAGGCATGCACCTCAGGTTTTTTAGAGAAATGAGTCACAGCTTTTCAATTATGTTTTTTTTATTGCATCCTTTATTTTCAATTTAAGAAAAATACCTTATTTGTAAATCCTATTGCATCCTTTTCAAAATCCTGTGAGCATAGTTAATCTCACCTCATGTGATTGGGATAACAGCAATAATAGCACTGTGAAAAGCAATAGGCCTCATTGTTACTGTGGTTTATTGAAGCAGATAATGAGATCTGGTAGGTTACCTTGAGAGGAATATTGACAAGTAGCACTTTATTCTGTAAATATTCTTGTCTATGAGTCAGATTCTATGCAAAGAAAAATTCAGTTTCTACTATGAATTCAACTTCACCAATGTACTAGTGTATTCTGGGAAGTGCTGCATTTCTGTATGTATGGGCTCTTCCCAGCCAATAGTACATAGAATTTGATGTCTTCCCTAAAAGCTCAAAGTATTTGTCAAAGTGTTTTGCAGGAATATTTGTTGCTGACATTTAGATAGGGAAACAAACCAAGAGGTAGAGAGCTGCTTTTCATAACACAGTTAAAGCCAAAAGTATAATCTGCTTATCCTATTGCCCATCCTGGTATTCAGTCTGTCTGCTGTAATAAAGCTTAAAGTACCTAAAACACTCTAATTTTGTTGTTGCAATTTCTGTAATTGCTTTAAGTATGCTATGCTGCTGTGAAAGATTGAAAAAGAAAAGGCAAAGTACAGCTCTGTCTGTGAAAAAAAAAAAAATTTAGAAAAGGAGAAGCAGACTTTTACTTTATAAAGTAACAACTGACTATGGGGTCAAGATTAAAGAGTCTCCAAAATTCTTTGAAATTTTCATCTTAAAGATGAAGAGTTTGTTCATAAGAAGTCTCAACTATAATGGTTTAATAAATTGTTCAAGCTCACAAACCCTTTGAAATCCAAAGTGTGCAAAATGTCCTGGATGAAATGGCATAGGATGCTACCTATGCTACATAGAGGCTTCTGGCAATCCTGCAGCTAAAAATAGTCAGGAATGCTAGAACTTAGCATTCCTTAGCAGTACCTTAGTTCCAATCTTTTCCCAAAGTAATATCAAATCTTGATCTAAGCAATGTGAGGAACAAGTGGAAGACATACCAGAACAAAGGAGCTGAATTCACTGCCTGATTGGTATGAACCATTTTTTCTCATTTAGTACTGCATTAGTTGGGCTAGAAAAAGCATTGGAGTTGACAAACTTCAGTTTTTTATATTCTGGGAATAAGGAACAGATATTTCAACACAATTTCTCACTTGATGTAACCTCATAATCCAAACCTCCTTTCATATTTCTCTACAAATGTTAAATGGGAGAAAGGAAAGTTTGGAAGCACTTAGAAATAACGGGGTGATAAAAGTTTCAGTTTATGTGTGT
Organism: Promerops cafer; assembly: GCA_013398275.1. NCBI lineage: Eukaryota > Metazoa > Chordata > Aves > Passeriformes > Nectariniidae > Promerops > Promerops cafer. Next base: position 3,450,020 of record VZSE01027395.1, read on the forward strand.
AGCTTATAGCTATGATGGGTTTTTAATTTGAATCCCACATAGTATTGGAACACTTTCTAGGCAATGCACAAAACACACCCATAAAATGTATCCAGCTAGTGAAAAAACTTCTGGATTTTGACATTCCCTACAACTGACCCATGACCACATATACAGTGAGAACAGTGTTCTGGGACATGCCCTACCTGTCTGGTCTGTATTGAGAACCCCTTGGAGTTTGGACAGAACTGCTGACATCACGTCACATCACATCACAGTCATATGGAAGGGGAACCTAGTGAGGACCAGCTGCCAAGAAAACTCCTGAGTGTATCTGGTAGCCATATATTCATATATCAGCTTGTAAGAAGCTACATCTTTACATGAGCTGCCTGATGTTTAGGAGATTCCAAGCGATTCCTGTATACGTGCTGAAACTTTCAGATTATCCACTGTATTCTGTAAACTCTGAGACCTCACAAAAGAAAAATCTCAGATTTCTGAATTTTTTTTTCAGGCAAAGACAGACCCCTTAACTCATAACAACACATTCAACTCAGAGAAAGACAAGACCATTCTACACAGATCTGGTTGTCTTACTTCAGTTAAAATTATGGCACTGCTTGCCATGAGGAACAGATATAACCACTATATACGTAAACCATGGAAAACAGAATGCATAATCATTTATTAGGCTGAAATCAAAGTGGAATGTGTATTTCTGAGACTGAAGCTGAAGAAAAATGAGGTAAATTTGTTTTTCCCACCCCAGGCATTTATTTGAAAACCTGTAGTAACTATGTGAGAAAACAAAATGTTGGATTATGGCAGAAGAAAGTTCCAAGGCACAGAGAGACACTGTAATGGATTTATCTTTGTACTATCAGAAAGGTCAAAGGAAGCTGATTTAAAGTTTTACCTATCTTATTTGGGTTCCAGTCAACAGAAATAAAGAGAAAAGGAATATTCATTTGGTGCTTAAATACTGAAAATAGAAGGAAAATTATTTGTCCCAGAAATGAGACACTCTAAATACTGCCATTTACCTACCTGTTGATATGCCTTTTTTAAAATCTGAGTTTAATGAAACAAAATAGGGCAGGCTCACCACAGCTCCTGTGAGACTTCTCTGTCACTTGTCAGAAAATAGGAAGTTAAAAAAGAAAAAGCTGCCTATCACTCAGGGTACCAACAACTGGGAAAGCACAATATTTTAAGTCTTAAAGCCATTATTTTTCCACACAACTGTCCGTGAAGATGAAAAGATAGAGTTCAATGTTTGTATGTGGAAGAAACTGAGGAGTGGTTTCCGCAGGAAGATTTGGAATGCCTGCATTAGACAAGGAGGCTTTTAAATTAAATATTGTATGTAGCTGAAGGAGGAAAATATATTGAAATGATAGAAAAGTTCAGAGTTATGAGGATACTATGAGGACTGGTTGAACTGAAGGGTGGGTAAGAAATGAGATGCTTGCAAAAAAATGGGTTGAAGAGACTTAGATAAGAGGTTTCATTTTTCCACCTGTCTTTAATTTTTCCCTTCCTTTTTGATTCATCACTGGGGATCTTTTCCTTATATTCTCACTATGTAAATATATTTGCATTTACATAAATGAGCATTTATTTACATTTCAAATTTGCATGTCTGCTCTTTTTTTGCCTCAAGATGTTGGCAGAGGTACCTCTATTCTCCCATGAGGATTTATGGAATATACATAGGTCCCTAAATCATGTCTGACAGCTTCAGTTAATGTGGAAAGGTAGATTTTACTCTATTAAATACGCTTCATCCATAACAATTAAAGTGTACTGCACAAGTTATGTGAGCAAAAGATGGAGGGTGTGTAAAGAGTTAAAGCTTCCATGGTAACCTCAGCAGTGAGGATGCAATTGGTTCATTTGGTCCCTTCTGTCACATCTTGATTCCATGCCAACAAATCATGAACTGTCCATCATTTACACATCTATTTTTAGAGCATCCTCAGCTGCTTCCAATAAAATGATAAATGATACATGTTCACAGAGGGCTCGTACTGGTCATAGAAAGAGCTGTTTCCATCTGAAATGCAAGGCTGGAGCTCTGGAGCACAACAACATGACAAAGGTACTGACCTACAGTAAAATCAGATTAGAGGTTTTGGTCAAACTGCCCTTTGCTTTTCTAAGCAGCAACCTGTTCCTAACTAAAGGCAAACAAAATCTATGCCAGCGATGATCAAATATGCTTGTTGCTAATGAGGGAATTGTTTCAAAAGGCTGGTTTGCCTGCAGAGTCACTCGCAGGTGAGAGACATTTAGTAATTGCCTCATCTATACTGGAGTAGCTCTTTTGTGCTTTAAACAGGAAGGCATGCTAAAAATGTTTAAATACTGATGTATGACCGCTGCAAACACAGAATCTTTAATAATGCATTTCTTTAGGAGACAGCTCTATTCATGCGGGATGCCCAATTAATACAGCCAAACAATGAACACCAACTGCTTCTGCTGTACCAACAATTCATTGGTGTGTCTGCACTACAACAGCAACAAAAAGGCAGAATATATATAGACAAATGGGGGAGAGACACTTTGTAGAAGGAAAAACATGAAAATAAAGTCCTGGGGTAGTCAGAAGTGCACCAGCAGAAGTCATATCATACCATGGCATGGAAACTGCACAGAAAACTTTCCACCTAAAGTGCCTTAACTGCCTACAGACAACAATGCCTTTAAGAAGTAAAGCAATTCCTCAGTGTTCTAAGTTTGCTTCTCTCTTTTTGCTTGACCTTTACCAAATTTTTCCTTATTCTGAATACTCTGCACTCAGTTTTCCTTGGTCCAGTAACACTTGCTAGACTTATAAAGTATCTCCTAGGCTTTCAAGCAAAGTTTCACATACAAACTCAGGTTTCTGTTTTATTTCATAATATATCCTGAAGAAGCACAGCTACATTCTGTCTAAGCAAAGGGAATTAACTCAGTATTTTGCAGGTTACAGATACTGATCAGCAACTAATTTTGAACTACTGCATATTCCCATTAACTGTATATAGACTGAAAAGTCTTTGTACAAGAGACCGTAGATTTTGAGAGCTGCAATCAGTCACGAGCTACCAAAATTCACTCTTAGTTTAAGGTTTTTTCTACATAAAGTCAATTTGCTTCTAGTGTTCAAACATTTTTTACATGTATACCAATGTACTGCAGGCTAGCAAACTGCAGTTTTCAGATGGTTTTCCTGACAGACAGAATATATTCTGAAAAATCAGAATGGTAATATTATTTCAATACCTCTATTTCCTTTGCTTATCTGCCTTTTTAGGTGACAGCAGAGAGCCTTTTCATACTAACAGGTAAATTCCTATTTTAATGCATTATATTACTTTAGAAGCAAAAAAAGAAGTGCTCATTTTTAATATTTCCTTTTCTATATATTCCTAGTCTGAAAGTAGTTAAAATATTGATAATTGAGGTTTGAAATAATACTTTAAAAATTACAATTAGTTTTTCACAAAAGGACTGGTAAAATTACAGTACTGATTTTGTCAGAAGTTCCAAAGAAAACCACAGAATTATTGCTTCATCAAAATTATTTTCTTGTTCTTCTACAAAAGAAATCTTCCTCAGATGTGAACAGGACCCATTGTAACATATAAGCAACAATCCTTTTTGTTTCCATGCTACTGGGAAGCACTAGAATTAGACATGATTAAGAATGGTTCAGTTGCAGCTATCTTATTCAAGACTTGTTGCATGTACTTTGTAATGAAAATCATTCATAAACTTAAGATTTTTTAAAAACAAATGAAAAAAACCCAACCAAGTCCACAAAGAAAAAATAATCTGAAAACACCTTGCAAAAACCAGCCAAACAATTTTATAAAATCAGCTTATCAGCTTTGTTACAAAGCTAGTTATAAATGTGCTCAAATGCAATATTCCCGTTTCTCTCAGTCATTCCACATATTGTTTTGACACCAGTAAGAATTCATTTTCAAAGCTCATTAAAACTTTTAGAGTTTTTTCAGTCTTGCAAAGCCTCTCAGGCCCTTAGTAGTAAGTTGACAAGTGCATAGCAAAATAAGCACCCAGCTCATTAGACAGATCATCAAGCAGAGAGGCACTTTCACCATATTTATAAACACCACGTTTACACTTCAGAGAGTCACATCCACTGGGGAAACTGCAGAGCCCAGGTAGGCATAAAAGGGCCATCTCCTGGGAAATGCCATGGCTGGGGTGGAACAAAATATACTCCTATGACCCCTCATTAGAGTATTTTGAATTATGCTGAGTGGAAGATTTGATCATGCTATGTCTCACCTTCACAAGATTGCAGTTAACTGTTCTCACTGTCACTGCCAAGGCTCTAAAAGGAAGCAAGTGAAGAAAGAGAGAGAGGAAGAAAAGGGAGACCTGGTCACAGATCAGGGAAGAGTCAACTCAGCACTGTCTGCTCCTCTTGCCCTCCACTCAGGCACCTCCATCTCCAGGAGAGGGGAAGGGGTTTCTCACCTCCTTCCAGTCCCTCATGGATCATAAATAAACACAAACAAAACTGAAGGGAAACTACAAGTCAGTCTTTTAAAAACAGATATTTAATAGATTTATATTTTTTCTACTATTTTCTCCTTTTTAATTAAATGCAAATAGAATCATTTGTGATTAAAAAAATATTTAAATACATAATCACTTAGGTGCATGCTGGCCATTCTGTCAGCACTGCTTATTTTGTGTGCCACTCCAAAGTATTCTTTGAAAATACTGATGTACAATTGATGGAGGTGTTCATTTATGTATTATTGACGCAGCACATATGTATAATTTAAATTCACAGGCAGTAATTCTTTGCTCCTCAAAACATCTAGATTTATTACCAGAATAAGTTTCTGCTCCATGTAAACAAGACTGGTTAAATAGGCTTTTAGAAAAATATTTTCTTGAAAAAAAACAGATAAGCATGACCCTATTGATGCTATTGTTAATAATTTGGAATATTTGCATAAATTTGAGCAAAGATGGATGACTTTAAACAAGTCTCTAATTAAGAGACTGAAAGAAACAAAGGACTAATAATACTTTATAACCCAAGACATTCATATTAGCATACTGTATCTCATATCATTGTGGTAATGTCAGAAAGACAAATCATCCTGGTTATACCTGAAGCAGTACTGTAAATAATGCAATCAGTCACAGCAAGGGACCATTGTTTGCTGTTCATTTTTTACATGAGCTCTGTTTCCTAAATTAGGTTTGTCGCTGAAATATATATATGTATGAAAATGAATACATTTTTTTGCAATAATATGCAAAATAAAGGATCTCACTCCAACTGATTTACTAGCTGCCATTTCTTAAAAGTAGCAAATCCTTATGCAGACTTCAATATAACTCATACTGCTGAATGAGAATTGCAGATCATTAGTAAAGTCAGTCAGTTTTTCAGATCTATTGCCAGAAATCATCTTGCTTTTTACATGACAACAAAATCTTTTCCAACTGAACATTTCTGAGATTTTTTTTAATTAGCCAAAGGCTAAAAAATTACTCACAAGGAAGTAATAAAACGTCACTTAACTTCAGTTACTGCTGGTTAGTGCTAATTCATGTGTTGCAGCTATTTTGCATTATATGCTTTGGGATGTGCTGTGTTAAGTCCTGAAAACTAACAGAGGGCACAGATTATACTTAAATATTTTTATAATTTTTCTTTGGATGAGCCTCTAAAAAGCAGTGGTCCCACTCTTCAAGGACTTCTCAAAACTTAACCCTGAACTTATTGAACAATGCTGTCACCACATTTCCCACACACAATTAATAATGTCACCTACTGTTCTTAATAACAATCTACAGTAATCTAGTCCCTTCTGAGCATAGTTATTGTAGTACTTGAAGGATTAATTCATTTTTCTCTCATTAAAACTTGAGCTTTAATGTTATGCCTCCTATGCATAAGTTGGAGGCGGAGGAGGGTGGAATGGTGGGAAAAATGAGAACAAGATTCAAAAATGTCTATTCTTTCTGGATCTCTCAGTTTTTCAGTGCCCATTCAGGATACCTTTGTAAGTACATTCTCATTTTCTCTGTACATCCATACCGTTGTCCTGGAATTTGGCTAGGCACTAGAAATCACTGCATCTAGTAAAAACAAACTAAAGTGCATACAGTAATTGCTGATTTCACTGTTTGGAGTAGAAGATGGGGACATCCATTTCTCAGGCCTTCTAGACTATGCTTTGACCAGTCCCCTGGTCTATATTGACAGCACTGTTTCCTGATTGAGGAGAGACCATGACAGCTGGGCAGCAAGGTGCTGTTGTAGTAATAACAAATTGTTTCTTCTGTAATACTTACATGTAAATTAAAAAGATGAGTAAGGCTCTTAAGGTAAATTCTCCTTGGAAATCTGGAGAAAACACATGCCAGCAATGTGATAATAAGACAGGAAGCATTCAAGGACACTTTTTATTCTATCTTGGACAATCTTAACACCAAAATTTAAGGCTACTCTGATTTCTTTCTACCTCTTCAAAACATTTTATATCAAAAAATTTGACCTGTGCTGCATGGTTAAGTAGGTAGGTACATATGAGTAACAGCAGAAATCTTGTTCTTTAATTCATTGTACTATTCTATGTGGTTAGAAGGATTTATTTTAATGAAAATCTTTTATTTCTTTAATTTTAATGAAAATTTTTACAGTAGGTTAAACACTGAAATGTGCCCATAATCAAATAAAGACTGAGAAATTTTTAATTTATTTATGAAAATGCCTTATTTTTGATGACTTTTAATGACTTAATCTTATACTGTGTAGAAACAAAATATTAGTTTTATTTCAAGTCAGCAACTGAGTGACAGATTCAAGTTTAAAATTCAGTTATTCCATTTTATAAGTCTCTGAGACCCAAAACCGTAGAGGACGCAGCACAATGCAATTCATGGGTTTTGGAGGCCAGGGAAAAAGAGCAGTATTTTATGGGTGCTCGGTGACAAATATTCCCAAAATGATGCCATAAACTTATAACCTGGATGTGAGTGGCAATTTGCACTGCAGGTTTTGCCTGGAAAGTACAGAAATAAAACCCTCTACTGTTTCAGTTCTCAGTTTACCTGTCCAGAGCCATAAAAATAAAACAAAACAAAACAAAACAAAACAACCCCAAAAAAACCCAATAAATAAATAAAAAGCCAAAGAAGACATAGAGAGCATCAAGCACTACTGTCTGGAACCCCAAAAAATGTTCTCTTGCTCCTGAAAGCCAGACATTACCCCAGGTGTTAAAATGTTCAGCAAATACTGGAAACAGGAGTTTAAGTTAATACATCACTACTTTTTATTGCACTGACTCTGGCCAGGAAAAACTGAAATGCTTATGACAGCTCCAACTTACATTTGACAACAGTGACTAGCAGTGGCATCTGGAGCATTTGCAGTGGTTCTGGGTAATGCCAGCTCTCACTGAGTATGCATATGAAAAGCAAGAACCAATCTGACTTCAAATCAAAGGAATTTTTTGCTAGCTGAGGGACTCACAAAAGAGCTATATATGGATCAGCTGAAATACTAGAATTCAGAGAGGTTGATCACAACCACGCAAACCTCCCTCTCAAGTATTTCTGCTCACTCTCTGCATTTCAGCACAAGAGTGTGCAATTACCCAAGCTGCTGGCACTCCTGGGGCTCTCCATGTCCTTGTTAGCACAAGTATTTGGAAATGCAGGGACCTGAGAGAAAAGCTGATCCTTTCCTCACCCCTAGATCAAAGAATCAAAGGAAATAAGGACTCTGCTCTGCTTCCTCTCACTTTCTCCACACATGTAGTTAGCATCATCTCTGACAGGAAAAAAAATTATGCAGGGCTGCATCTCCTGCTGCTCCCTATTACCTTCTGAATTGAAGGAAGCAGAGAGAGCCCTTCAGCTCAGCATCCTTTTTCTTCACATCTATGTGGCTTTTGCTGTGCCAGGTAAAAAAGGGATGATATACTGTTCTCTTCCATTACTTATTTAACAAACTCAGTAGAGAAAAGGGGTCCAGCTTCTAGTACATCTTCCTTCTCAAAAATGTAATTATACAACTCTTTTTCAAAAAAGCAAGTGTAGTTCAAAAGACAGCAAAGCCTTGTCTCTCCTCCCCAATACTGAAATCAGTTTATACAAGAAAGAAGTCTGTGCCTGCTGTTTTGGAAGTAGGAAGGAAAAATCTTTTGAGAAAAGTGGTGATAATGAATCCATCTATGCTTCAAATCACCTTTCTTCTGCAGCTCTCAATCATTTCTGCCTCTGTTTCATCTCTGCTCTTCCTTCAGTTATTAGCACTCTTTGCTTTCCTCCCTCCCAGGCTATAAAATCTCTAGGAAACTGAAGCTAAAGGTTCATTTGTTTAATTAACATTAACTGACTAACTCTTGTATGGGCACTTGTGATACGAGAAGATGGATATATGGTTTTTTCCTCCCTCAGTACTGATTGGGTACTTCTATTTGGACCCCTCTCAGTTAGAGAGAGATGATTTTTTTTTTGTGTTAAACTGACCAACACTGTGCAGAACAAAGAGCAAAAAAGCTATTGTTAGCTAAAGAGTTGTAAGACTACTTTTAACTTCTTGCCATATGCATTTCAGCTAACTTTGTCCATAAAACATAGAACATAAGGCAGTTCTTTTTCTTGAAGGATTTGTCAGAATTTCAGCCATGACTTTCTTTTCTCTGAAGTGCTCTTTTCAATCAAAAACTATTTTATTTTCTTTCTACAATGGCAAGGACTGTTTAAAATGAGGATGTTCATAAAAAGAAGTTTTTGAACAATCTTTTAACTACTCATCAGGGACCAATGAAAAACTTGGATGGGAAAAATAATGACAAGTAAACTTACCAATTTACATGTAGCAGTAGAAATAAACTTCTTATTCAATTTGTCATAATTCATAGAATTAAAGAGCAGACTCGTCAACCTTCTTCTGCAAGAGTAATTTCTCACTAGAGGGTAGAAAATGTTGAAGTAACACCTGAGATAGTTAAGACAGTTCTGTACTCTTGAAGACCCAATAACCTATTTTTGTTTGCTGACTTGTTCAAATTAATTGTAAGAAGTGGCTCTGTATATTACTAGCTTCCTGTGGATAAACTATTCCTGATTATCTCATAAGTACTTAGCATTTATGCTTTGACTGTAGCCTATAATATTTATTTATGAATTAGTAATGCAGGTGAGATGCACTCAGATTTTTTTTCCTTGAAAGCTGAATCTTCAGATTGACAGTCATGAAAGAATAAATCTTTTCAGAGCCATTACTGTGGGATCCCTGGCATATGTAAGGTTAAGCATATATACAGAAATAATGCAAAAGTAATTTTAAATTAGTTACTAAAATCAAAATACACAGAATAAAATACTAGTAAGCACCACAAGTAGTATGGTAAGAAAACTGCATGAATTTAGTAATATTTCCTTTGGGACCAACCTCTTTTCATTTTGTTTGCACAGGATTCTTAGCCAAGGTCAGTGGAGTTGATGGAGCTACAAGGTCTTTTCAAATACTTAGTGAAAATCAGTTAATTGATACTGTAAAAGGACTCTCAGCACATCCTAAATTTGCTTCCAATAATATTTCTGAAGATGAAGGGTTCAGAATCTCTGCCTATACTTCCCATAAGAGACAACTTGTAAAAGTATTAGCCTTGCAAAAAATAGTGCAAGAAGATACATTAGAGGAGTAACTCACAGACAAGAAGTATAAACATCGTGGAATGCTTGCCAAGGTGGTGAATAATGCTGGAAACTACACTAAGGTTCATGGAAAATAAGGAAGTAACTGGTGACAGCCAATATGGCTTTATTAAGGGCAAATTGTGCCTGACAAATGTGGTGGCCTTCTGTGAAGGGGTTACAGCATTGGTAGATAAGGGAAGAGCAACTGGACTCATGCAAAGCTCTTGACAGTGTCCTCAGGACATCCTTAACTGGAGAAACATCGATTTCACCGATGACCATGAGGTATAAAGAATTAGCTGGATGGTCGCAATCAAAGAGTTTTTGTCAACAGCTCAGTGTCCAAGAGAGCAAGTGATGATTGGTGCTCCTTTGGTGTCAGTATTGGGACAGGTGCCTTGGAACATCTTTGTCGGTGACATGGACAGTGGGATTAAGTGCACTCTCAACCAGTCTGCCAGCAACACTGAGCTGTGTGGCACAGTTAACACACACAAGGGAAGAGATGCCATCCAGAAGGACCTGGACAGGCTTGAGAGGCGGGCCTTGTGCAAACCTCTTGAAGTTCAACAAAGCCAAGTGCAAGGTCTTGCATCTGGCTTGGGAAAACTCCCAGTATCAAAACAGGCAGGGGGATGAATTGATTGAGAGCAGCCCTGCCAAGAAGGACTTGGATGTGTGTGTGGATGGGAAGCTAAGCATGACCCACCAATGTGCACTTGCAGCCCAGAAAGCCAACAGCATCCTGGGCTGCATCAAAAGCAGCTGTGGCCAGCAGGCCGAGGGAATTGATTCTGCCCCTCTACTCCACGCTTGTGACACCCCAACTGGAGTGGGGGCTGTGTCTGTCTCTGGGGCCCTCAATATAAGAAGGGCATGGACCTGCAGATGCGCGTCCAGAGGAGGCCCACAAAGATGGTCACAGGGCTGGAGAACCCCTCCTGTGGAGAGCAACTGGGAGAGTTGAGATGGTTCTGGGGAGAAAACGGTGTGGGGAGACCTTAGAACAGCCTCCCAGTACTTAAATGGGGCCTCCAAGAGACCCAGTGAGATTTTTACATGGGCAGATAGAGACAGGACAAGGGGTGTCAAACTGCAAGAGAACAGGTTTAGATTTAATAAGGAAAAAACTCTTCACTGTGAAGGTGGTGAGGCACTGGAACAGGTGGACCAGAGAAGTTCTGGAAGCTCCACCCCTGGAAGTGTTCAAGGCCAGACTGGACAGGGCTCTGAGTAACCTGGCCTAGTGGAAGGTGTCGCTCCCCATGGCAGGGGGGCTGGAACTAGATGATCTTTAATGTTACTTCCAACCCAAACCATTCTATGATCCTAGGAATGAGAAGTTACCAGGTTATAATATATAAAACAAGTACACATCTCTGTCCATATTAAGTCCAAGAAAAATTAGCTTGAACTGTGTCAGAATAGGTGAAGAGACTTCATTTTTCTTTGAAATCCTGTTATTTTCCATGAAGACACAGGCATTGCAGACTTCCCCTTTGTGAGAGGTCAGGAAAGGTTGGCTTGCTTGTTATAGCAAAATGATGGCTAAAGATACTAACTCTGGCAATAGCTGAATGAAGATGATAAATACAGGGGAGAGAGATAAGCTGTTTAAACTGAAGGAATAACTAATGATTAAACTGCTCAAGAATAAGTTTAGGCAGGAAATCAGAAAATTCACTTAGAGATGCTGAAGACTCAGACATACTGCTTTTCTTAGGTTTTTCTTCTTTTTTTTTCCCCTTCAGTAGATTTGAGTCTAAATTGTAGTCTTTCTTGCAGCTTTCTACCTTTGATAGCTATTAAATTAGGTTTTACCTCTTTGGTTTTGTCAAGGTTAAATTCATTTAAAGCAGAGCATGACCCAATGAGACAAAGGAACCAATGGCATTTACATTGTTTGGTTTTGTCTTCCACATGGTTATCCATCATTTAAATACTGAAAAAAAAAAAAAGTTTGGAAAAAACCTAAACCTCTGGACAGAAACCACTTGTTCACTAATACAATTGAACCAAAAACATATACAGGGTCAGAAAATCTGCCAGTACATAAACATGATACTTTACAGTACTATAAAGCCAATTAGATAAATGGAAAAACTAGCTTTTCTTTTCTCAGACAGCAGAAGAATGAGTATATCCATGGACAGAAATGGTTGTCTGAGGTGACAACAGAAAACCTTTAAAAAGTAAAACAGACCTATAACCTCATTTCTTCCATTCTTTTGTTGGAATCTTCCCTCTTGTGAAGAGATCCAAAGCCTCACTTTAAATGAGAAGCTTTTATTAGTGTGATTTATAGCACTGATGGTAGACTTGGTGGGCCTAAGTCTCTACTGAAACACATACACACACAAAAACTTCAAAAGGCATTCAAAATATTTCCCTGATAACTGTTCTGTGTACAGGTTTAGACCCAGATTTGCTTGCATGGCAGTGCTTTTACAGATCTAGGTCTTGCTGTGAGTTAACTTTCTGACATAGGCATCAAGAGGACATTTCTCTTTCACAATACAGCTGTGATAATTTTAGGCATTTGCTGTTGAGCAGTCAGAATGCTTTTATGTTCAGTCCTGAAGACATTGTTTACTTGTGATAAAAATCACAGGGCGAGACAAATCTTGCCGTGAGTTGCTCTTGACTGTGTCACAAATACATCTCTACTCTGTAATTTTTAAGTTTGTTATTTTCCCCCTAGCTTCACTGGATTTTATTGTTACTGTTTTTTACAACTAGGGCAGCTACTGAATATCTGGGAGCCTACAGGGGTGAGCATGAAATCACAGCAGGTGTTCAAGCAAATTGGATACATGGGTGTTCTGCTGAAAGTGGGAATCATCTTTATAAAATTTAGGTGTGATGTGCATTATTTGGAGGAGAAGTATCATAATAATGTGTAATTCCTACCTTAGTGATCATAGGGGATGATTTAATCAAAGTAAAAATGAGTGGTTTGTATTTAGCTGGGAGCTTTAGTAGTCTTCTTCCAGCCAGCTAAAATCACAGGGTGTGTGCTAAGTCTATCCACCAGGCAATTTCACTCAGAAGGAAAGAGAAGAACTTAACCTCACCCTGCACAGGGTTCTGCCACTGACATTGCCAGGCCCCACCACCCCAGTTAGCTCCAGGTATTCAAAGGTGTGCTGAGTGGCCCAGAAACCAACCTATCCTCACTTATAGCTATGTTTCAACTCAACAGCTGAAATCTAACAATCTGGGAGTCTGCACTCACTGCAGGAGCTTTTAACCCTTTCTGCTATGTGTCAGAACTGAATCCAAGCCCGATGCTACAAAAGTAGGAGCAAGGACCTGAGGTTTTTCTCCCTGAATTTGAAAGTAACATTTTCTACATGCTAGATGTATATATATATTTAGGATCCCTTCTGCACTGAGCACAGACCATCCATCAGTTGTGCTCAACAGCATTCATTACAAAAGGCATAAGGTAAAAAAAGCCAAAATAAAGACTCCTTGTCTCTTTTTTAAAAGCTACTTTTGAGCTCATAATCTGACTTCTAACCAAAAATAAATGAGACCTATAGTGTACCGCTCCCCTTATTTTAATTCCTACATGAAATTATTCCTACATCATTGCCTTCAATGGAAATATTTCTGATAGCTCGCATGCAGGAGGAAAATCCACATACCAATAAGAGAGATTTTCAGGCAATCTAAATAAGGAGTCCAGTAGATTGACTTCTTTAAACCAGAGTCAACTTCCCCTGCAATAGTCTCATTCAAAGTGCAATGGTTTAGAACTTGAGTTCATTCCCTTTTTCTTCAGGCAGGTATGTGAATCGATATAGTAATGCTGAAAGAATTTCAGAATATCAAAAACTGCTAATTGATAGTTAAATGTGAGCTTATTTTCCATGTGAAACCTCTGTACTATATTCATTGTTGAAATAATGGTAATCATTTTCTTTGTGACATTCTCTTGAGGAATTTTAAACAAAAGCCTTCTGTAATTGCTTAGTTATTTCAGACCTGCCTAGTAATTTTCCACTGTATTAAAAGGCATTTGTTACTGAGAGTGATGGAAAAAATGTACATGTCTGCTGGATGGAGCTTTTACTTATTTTCAGTCAACATAATTACCTTTTATTAACACAACTGGTATCTGAACAAAAGCATACTTTTTATTTAATTGACTAATACTTTCCTAGGTTCATATCCGTAGGATATCTATTCCATTCAATTTATAATGAACAAACAAGATTGGTTATGTGGGCAATACAACGTTTTTAGGGTTTTTTTAAAAAAAAACTAAAAAAACCCTACTCACAATAAAACAATGCTGTTTAAGAGGAAAACTTAATCCAACAAACTGAATTTTGTAGCAACATTTACAAGAAAAAGCAGAAATAGAAAAGCAATTTTTGTAGGACACGTATTATATTCTGGTGACTTTGTAAGGTAAGCAATATTAAAAAGGGTATCTATTATTCAGATATTGGAGTATTAAATGACAGACATAAAAGTCAGCTATAGCATTAATTATTATTTGATTGTCATAGTTTAACCCCAGCCAGCAACTAACCATTCACTCACTGAACCCCTCAGTGAGATCAGGAAGAGAGTCAGCGTAAGAGTGAGAAAACTCATGGGTGGAGATAAAGGTAGTTAAACAGGTAAAGCAAAATCCATGCAAGCAAGGAAAACAAGGAAATGATTCACCATTCTGCACGGGAAGGCTGATGGTCAGCCATCTCCAGGAAAGGAGGGCTCTGTCACACCTAACAGTGTTTTGGGAGGACAAACACCATCACTCTGAACATCTCTCCCTTCCTCCTTCTTCCCCCAGCTGTATATGCTAAGCATGGTGCCCTATGCTATGGAATATCCCTTGGGTCAGTCAGCAGGGGTCACCTGTTCTGGCTGTGTCACCTCATGACTCCTTGTGCACTCACAGCTTCCTCGTGGGTGGAGAGCTGTGACAGGTAGAAAAAGCCTTGGCTTTGTGTCAGCACTGCTCAGCAACAGCTAAAACATCCCTGTGTTATCTAAACTGTTTTCAGCACAAATCCAAAACACAGCCCCCAGTCCAGCCAAAACCAGCACAGTTATGGCATTTATTCCATTTATCAAACTGATTTTCCAACAGTGCAAAGAGAGCTAATACCTGTTTAATACTTTTGGTAACCTGCACCGAGTGTAGGAATTACAGCAAGGGCAGATGGGAGACCTCAGAGCAGCAGTTGTGACATAGGACCACACCAGTGTGTGCTCCAACAAACATAAAGTGGGTCCTTGCACCTTCAGCCACCCATGGCTTCACTGACTCTATGAAATAAGTCCTGTGATGTGTTCTGAGGCTTCACAATAGCAAGGGGCTTTTGTACCCATTGCTGCTCCTGACCAGGTTGTAAGGACTGCTGCCACGTTTACATGGATCGAAGGTGTCTGATCACCACATCCTGCTCCCTTCTGCCCCTAATAAGAGACCCAGGATGACCCTTACAAGAACACACTGCAGTGGTTTCTGCTTTTCTCGCTGCTTCTCATCTGCTTTTGTGTGATGCCATACGCTTCGTTTGCAAAGGGTTTGGGGTCTCCTGTAAGGCACTGATTCCAAAGCCCCCCCAAGCAGTGTGTAAAGCTGCCGGCTAGCAGGTGTGCAGGGCAGGCAGTGGGGCTGTAAACATCTCCTTTAACAAGTTTTTAGGTACTACAAGCACTATTCTCACATAGGTTTAGGTAAGAGCCCAGTTTGCAGCTCTAGCAGCCCAGTTCCAGCTGTTTTAACCTTATCACTGATGTCTGCATGTTACTTCAGCATCTTGCCGTGGTCTGGCCCAAACAACTTTATCTGGAATAATGCAGGGAGCAGAATTCCATTTAATTACATTTATTGAATGCTCAAACACTGTCCCTTGACATATTACTTATTTAGGAATATTACAGCACAATTTCAAATTACAAACAGTACTACTACAGAAGGAACATTAAAAAAAATGGATTCAAATTAATGTCAGAAAATTCCTTTCCCTTAGTAATTTTACTGAAAAAAATATAATTTTATTCCTGAATTTGAATGCAACTTATATAGGCTCATTTATCATTTTCCTCTGAACTTTAAAGCTATAGATAACTTTGCTTTTTTGATATTATTCTAAAACACAAAAAAGAAGTAAAAAACACCCTAAATCAACAATGAACAACTTTTTCAGTCAATATGACCAGAAGCAACTATTTACTGTGACAGGCATTTGTATGATAGGTGCATTATACTTCTCATATTCAACATCTCATTTAAAGTATATGCATTTTATGACAACAGGCAAAACATATCCAGGAATGTAATTCCTTACTTCTCAACATTAAGTTTTTCTTTTCATCTTTTCTTCTCCCCCTGTGAGTTCAAATTTTAGAATTACCATGTTTTTTTACTGTGCAGAAGAAAAATCCAAATTCTAGTCTATTGTATTCTAACTATTTGTTGGGTCAGTTTCTTTTTCTCTAAAATAATTTTCATTTTTTTTCCTGCTTACTGTTTTTTAACACAAACACAAGTTTCCAGAAGCTGCAGTGAAAAGCAAGGTCCACTTTATTGTACAGCTGTTCTAAAGATATAACATCAGACAAGTCATGATACATGAGCAGCATCAGAAGGGAAAGCAGAGTTGAATTGTGTCCAAATATTAAAGTGCCAACTAAAGTTGCAAAAAGTTTAAAATTTTAAAAAACACTTTAAAATTTTTAAAGGAAAATCTTTTAAGTGATAATTTATCATAGGTGTCTCTCAGTCTAATCAGTGATAGTAAATTGAAACTACTGTGTGAGTTTAAGAATAAAGTCAATGATTTAAGAAAGGTATGGCCATAAGTTTTGAGCTACTCCAATAAGATATTGAAACAAGAGTGCTAGCACAGAAGGAAATCAGAAGCAGAGGGAGCATGTCATTGAGCCAGCTCAAGCCTGATGGGTTGCTCTCCTATGGTGCAGCATTTTACAGGATTAAGGTCACTAAAGGCTCTTTCCAAATAGTAAAATAACACCTTAGAGTACCTTAACTTGTTTTGAAATATACTACCCTGTCAACTTTGGTAATCATAAATTTCCATTCATTTATATTTGAGGCATGGCACTGAAACTGGACAAAGAAGAAATTATGTAATTTTCACAGAGAAAAACCTGGCCTAATGGTTTAAGCACTGCCCAAAGGCAAATTTTTCTTTAAATAGTGCTTAACCACAAATACTTTAATGACTCAGGAACATTGTTTAGGCTGAACTCAAAGCATGAAACTCACAGTTTAGACAGGAGATGCTCATGTTTGTAACAGGCAGTTTTACTGCCCAAACCAGGAGGCACTTTAAACCTGTTGGATTCCCCATGTGGGAGTGCAGGAAACCCAGAAAGCTCAGATGTTTTTTGGAGGGGTGTGGAAAAAGCCCCATCTACTCATAGCTACAGGCAGAATCCAGCACAGTACTCCACTCTCACCTGACTTTCCAAGCACAGGATGGAGGGAGAAGAAAAGGAGCAGGTTTGTTTTGCACAGTAACTGAATAGATGAGGCAGCAATCCAGGAAAAGATGGATTATTTCCATTTGGCACTTTGTAGCTCCTTTAGGATGGGACCTTAATTGCCAGGCTAAGAATGGCACTCTGGCAGAGCACTTCCCACCTGCCTGTTGAATCACACCCCAGTTTAGGAGAGCAAGAGCACCCCTGTTAAACAGCAGAGAGCATGGTGTCCAAAATACCCTTCCTGCAATAAAAAAACCCTGGGGGTCGGGTCTCTCTTCACAGTATTATACATTTTATTCAACAAATCTTCAGTGAAGCTATAAGTCGTTTTATTTTTCATTCAGCGTGACTATAAGGCAGTGTTATTTGACTGTATTCCAGAAATCCTATTATTGGTAATAGGCAGCAGGAAGATGACTCTGACAGTAGAAAAACACATTTTCAGGAATGTTCTGTCAATTAGTTTTGCAATCATTATTTCTCAGTCATTTTATAATATCAATCTTTCCGCTGAAAGTGGTTATTAGTTTATAATTCTTTCCTAATAAAAGTGTTTTTGCTTCTAGGAATTTCTTTGCTGCCCTCTTAAGCCTGTTGCTAGAACAGCAGAGCTGAACAAGAAAATGTTCAGCAACATGCTTTAAACAGTTTCTGCTTTGACTCTGTTTCAAAGAACATAATTATTTTTCTGATTATATAAAAAAATAGAATTTACTTAGGTTTTTAAATCATATGTTAAATCAATATAATATATCAGTATTATTTTGCGTTATATTATTTTATATTGGTATGATAATCTTTCTAATATTAACTGTTATAGATTAGTGCTAAAAATAATACGGACAAAAAAAGAAAAAATTTTGTGGGCTTTTTTTTTTAATTTTAACACTCTCTTCAGACATATACCAAGGTTGTATGACAATTTTAATTTTTGGTCTCCTTTTTAATCTCTTCCACACATTTCTTTCCTGGTATTTCTTCCTAGAGTAAACCAGGTTCAAATAACTTTTTAAACCTTTCTCAGGAAAGACAAAAAATTATGGATCTACCGATTTTAAATTTTTTTAATGCCATGAAAATCTATAAGCTTGCTAATAGCACAGAGGAAAAGAACACTGTAAATATTGGCAAAAAAGGTGTCAAAGCTGGGTTTATCCTAAAATTGAAAAAAATGTTAAATAATTAATATCTATTGTCTTCTCTATTAACTAGATGTTATAATTAATTCACTGTAGCCTCAAGCCATAAATTAACTTTTTAGTGAACAAAACCTAAACCCACTTATTTTAACATGCAAATTTCCCTGTGTGCTCTCAAATATTCACTTTGGATGCCAATCCAAAGATCAGTGGGAGAGGGAACAGGAGAGGGAGAGAAAATTCCTATTTTGTTTTTTCTCATACCTTTTCCAGTTAAATACTATCTGCTCTTTTGATCTATTGTATACTCTCTGTCAAAATAGATTTTAACTCTAAAATCAGTCTTCATTTACAGTTACATTTGTTACTGCTGAGCCTGCAGGGAGAGGGAGAAATCAAGGCAGATTTGTACAAATTCAAATATCACCTCAAATATGGACAACAAGTAAATCACTGCAATCCAAAGGCCTTATCTCTGGCTCCCTGACTGCTGAGGAGGTTACCACTTGAGAAACAGAAAAAGCAGACACTGAATATCAGAGTAACACAATCGAGATCACGGAGCAACCCAGGCTGTTAATACCTCCCTTTGAGTTTTAAACTGAGAAAGGAGCAGTTGATGCAGCAGCATGAAACTCACAACTTCTGGAATTGCTCCAGGCTAACTTGTGGGACATGCAAGACAATGGAAGATCTGACCCATGTTTCCCTCAAAACATAAAACAAATGTATTGCAATACAAAACTACTTTAGTTTTCTCATCCCCATTTTCACAGATACCATACCACAGTGTAATAAATTCCCAACACACACACAAAAACGTTTCACCACTTACAAGCATATTTTTGCACCTGAAATTTGTTTTTATTTAGGAAATAAATGCTATTCAGTTCAAAAACTAAGATATGAAAAGTAATACTCTATGCTTAATGAAGCTATGTAAGATAATTAAGAATAAATATTGCCCAAATCACCGCACCTGTAAGAATACTAGATACTTCTGAAGTGTTTTATGCAGTTCATAACTGTGTGTGCAAAAGACTGATACAATGGTACATGATCATACCAGTCTAAGAAGATCCAGCTTCAAAAACCTAAAGACTTCTTAGCAGTGCAGTTTTACTGATGGCAACTTTCGGTCTGGTGGCACAAGAAGCTGGGTAAGCATGCTATAAACCTGTAGGATAATTCTGCATTCCACTTCTGTGCTTTGCTTGAATGACTTTGAGTCAAATTAACATTGAATTAAAAGAAATCCACTTTGCATGAGAGAATGTGTCTTTTGAAAAATTAAGCAGCGACACTCTAGAAGGTTAAAGAAACAAAGGGAAGAACTGTTTCTACAGTCAAAGTGATGGGAAAAGATGGGCCTTACTGACACAGGTCAGTAGGTCTGTTCTCATGGGTAAACAGACTTCAGCTGGCATCCAGAAACAAATGAACTGCCCTGGAAGACATGCTAAAGCACACAGGAGCATCAGCTGTGGAGGAAAGCCTATTTCCTAGCAGGAATACAAAGTAAGAGCTTCACAAGTGAGTTGCCTTAAATGCTACTATTTTCCTTCTTTATTTCAATGACTATTAAGAGAACAATTTTTATGTCTCATCTTTGTTGACAGAACTCCTCACTGAAACAGAAGTGATCTCTGTCACACCGATAGGGGAAAAAAAAAAAAAAGGCAAGGAAAAGTTGTGTGGAATTAAAGTCTTTAAGATGAAAACAGCAAGAGTAGGCATGATGTGGACATCCTGCTAGATCTCTAGAAAAAATTTGTGGAGAACCTAGTTAGAGCTTTCCAGAAGAAGAGAAGCTGAAAGTGGCAATCTTTAGAGCATTCCTTTAGGGCCATGGATAGTATAGTAATTATATATTTTGCTCTAAATGGTAGTTGGCTGTCTTTCTCTGCTATTCTACTATCTAATCAATGTCTGTTTATGGCTTTATGCTTTTGCCACTTAGAATGGATCACTAATAAAGAGATGGGATAAACCCTCTTGAAGTGATAGATGCAATGTATTTAATTTATCCCTTACTAATCTTTATGAAATGGTGTAATTTATGAGGCTTATACTTAAAGCTTTAGATTTTTATGACACTGTAAGAACAAATCATAAAGATTCAGGAAGTCGTGTTTCACAGAGCATAGTTGCTATGCTATAATAATGTATTTTATATTATATTAATTTAAACAAGATTAAATTTACAGTTCTTAATTAAAATAGAGCAACTATTAAATAAACTGGAAAATAATAAATATAAATTGATCATAACTTTAATGTTATACAATGGATTAAATCCAATGTTTTAAAATCACATTAGAGAAGACGTGAAAATTATGTTCCCTTTTCTGGGCTTTAATTTCACTAATTTAAACTTATTAATTAAAATGCAAATTCATCTACAGAACAGATGTAAAGAGAAAAGCTTTGGTGAATATGGAATATCTGAGAAATCATTAACCAACATCACAGAACATCATAGAACATTAGATGCCTGCTACTGAATTGGAAATATGTTCACCATGATGAAAAGATTATAAATTAAATCAGATGGCTGTACCACCTAGTGTTTTAATTTCCGGAAACCTCATTCAGAAACACTTTCTCACTCTGAATAATAACTTCCATCATCATCAAAGGACTATTACATTCTTAGCTTTTCACCAAAGTACTTTTTCTTATGTCATGTTCTGTCATCTGGCAAGCAGTGTAATGCAATGCTGTTGATGTGTCACAAAAATGCTTACATAAATAAATTAATGTCAGAAAAGTAAAACAGTACCTCACAGAGATGAAGGCGACAAAGTGATGGACTTGGGAATGTATTGGCTTTAAACAGATTTCATTAAGTAAATAGTTTGTCGCCTTGAATAAGAGGTCTATAAACCAAACAAAAGCATGATATTTCTGTACAGATGTGCAGACAGATCAGCACCCATTGCTGCCAAAGCTGCCAGAGCTACCCCAGCTGTGTTCATGCTGCTCAGACCACACGGAGGACACCCAGCTGACAAGGTGCTGAGGTCCTTACAGTGACTGGCTCTTTGCCACATTGCTTTGCCTTGTTCTCTAGACAGGCATTTTAAATGCTAATAGTTAAATACAAATGTTCCTGTGCTTTTATCTGTATTTATAAAGACAACATAACTAGGTGACACAGCTGTGCTTACACAGGTAACATCTAAGCAACACCTCTCCCCACCCATCTGTACTCACCACTACATCTCTCTCGTGTGCAAGCACAACTGCTTGTGACTTGCAGCCAACCAAACTGGGAACTGATCCAGTTCCCAAAATAAACTGCTGTTCTGGGGAAGGTGAAGGGACAGCCCAGGCTGCAAGGCAAGTTGTGTTTCTCAAGGCACCTGAGCCTGTTTGCATGGCAGGGCACAAGGCCTGCTCCCCCACCAGTCTGTCAAACACCCCCAGCTACTCATTTTGACTTTGAAGTTCCATACAATAACAAGTGTAGCCAATCTTTCCAAGTTATCTTCAAAGTACAAGCAATTTGCTTTGGAAGTTTATATTGATGCAATATCAAAGCCTGTAATAACATTTCTGTATATGTAACCATGAGCACAGGCATGAATTTTCAGTGTTTGGATCATGCTGAGTGTTGAGCACATTTAGTTTCTACTATCAAACTCTTGAGTGCTCATTAATTCACGGCATCATCTGACGCTTAGAAGCACAACATAACACATGGTCTGGTGTAGGCAAACACAGCCTTGTGTTACATCCCACATACAAGATGTGCAATTAAAGTGTAAATGCCAAGATGCCCCGGGTTGTTTTGGGTTTTTTTTCTCATGAATGAGCATGCCAATCTCAATTACCCTACAAGTTTTATTTAGAAAGTTAAGATCAGCATAAGATGTGAGTCACTTTCTTCAAATACAGACAAGTGCAGTACTTTTCCAGACATAAAAGTGGCAGATTAAATACATCTCAACAGAGCGGTTCTAGTTTTCATGGCCCACTCTGTCTTTGCTGACAAGGGCAGACTTTGCAACAACAAACAAGAGCATCATTTGTGACAATACTAGCTGTATACTGCAGTAAGATTTCAGAGGGTTTTCCTTAGTCATATTTTATAGAGCTATTGCCTAATAAAATATTTGATGCACTACTGACATCAGCTGGATGTAAGGAGACTTTACACTTACAGTCATTGTAAAGTAAAAACAATTATTTAAATCATCAGCCTAGGATATTTTGCCCACTATAATACACCTGTCACCCCCACATAAATTTGGATTACCATAAAGCAACCATTCACAACCTCTTCTCTCCTAAAGCTTTGTGGTGTTAGTACCTTTTGATTCCCTACTTTCCTGTCCTGAGTCACTTCTCAGCCACCCATCCTCCCTGTCCAATCTCCTGGCACAAGAGTTCATGTAGGTGGATGGCTCAGGGATGGTCCATCTGGAAAACAATTTTTCCCCCTTCCCTATTTTTCAGAAGCACTGGTTGCCTGACCTAGACCACCACGTGGGCTGCATGACCATCACTTTGCACGTGGTAGTGCAATGGAGTACGAGCGCAGAAAAGCTGGGGGCTCGATATGGGGCAGAAATTGAAAAACATTGTCTGAACTTCCCGTAGTTTTCTGACTTTCCCTCCTTCAGATCTACAGCAACCTGGGCTGTGGGTACATATTCCATCCCATCTGCTGTACAGCAACACTGGCTGCCATGGCTGCCTTATGAAGTGGAACAGAGGATTCAGCTGAAAAAAATAATGGCTGTGAAAAAGACCTACAAGAAACTTCGGCATTTTTTATGGATGCAATAAAACTAACCACAACTGGATTTAAAAAAAAAGACTCAACAAAGAATTTTAGGAAAGATTTTTCTTTGCCATAAACATGGGCCACAAGACTACTATTTCTAAGTCTATAATTTTTTAAAGGAGACTGTAAAAAAATAAAGTTTTAAAAATATAAAAGAAATTTTTAAAGAGTACAATTACTAAAAAAGGACGTTTACTATATTTTCACTGAAATTAACCCCTCTTTGTACAGAAAAGATTGGATGATGATGATGATGATGATTATCTTGAGAAGGGGAGGTTGAAAACCATCACCTTGCTATTTTGTACCAACCACATTGAATGAACAAGTAAAAAGGAAAGAAAATCCTAAAGTCTTACTTCATCTGAAATATTCCATGAAATATTTAGAATCTTCTTTCAGAGACTGAGCACTGACAATTATTTTCCTGACTACTTGGGTTATTTATACATTGTTAAGTCTTGCACATTTGTTATAAAGCAATTGTATGTATAAATAGAATCAAGTACTCGATACCAACAATTGACTTAGACATGTAAAAATTCTCAGTTAAAGGTGCTCAAGTATGTTCATTTGGAATATAAATAAATGTGTACTAATCAAGACAAACACAGCTCTAGATAATCAGAAAAATGTTGACAACTATGAGACTTCTGCTTGAGCTGCAATTTGCAGCTATTTGGACATTCTTAGGTGATATTTATTGATCCTCTTTCTTGTGGGTTTTCTCTCTGTACAGCCTTCTTCCCACTACCAATCCTTAATTTTCCTTAAGCAGGCGGAAATGTAACCTTTGAGAAATTTAACCTCCACCAAATGTGAATAAAATTAGATTTTTTTTTAACATTATCAAGTCAAAGATATGCCCCACACAATGCACACATGCATCCAATTAGAGATGTAAAAATACTAGACACTTAATTTCTATGGGAAACAAAGTTAACTGGATTTCACTTAAAAGCTTGACCAGAGCTGGTGAGCACCATCAGCCAAGGTCTGATCAGAACATGACAACTGAACACTTTAAAATCATCTACCTCTCTTTTATTTTTTTGAACTTAAAAAATGAAGCCTGTTAAAAATTCTCTTTCTGGGTGTTCTAAGGTTTCTGGAATATCTCTCTTTCCATTTGCACACAGTCCCTGCAAACTTTGCTAAATTATTTTGCCATGCAAATTTACTATTTCTCTTTAAACTGACAAGAAGATGTTATAAAACATATGATGCTCCATATGGCTTGAAAGTTTGTAAAAAAATCCTGCTTCTAAAATTACCATATTTCAGTGTCTTTAGAGCTGTGAAAGGCTTTTCTGTCTGCCTGTTTTCTGTACCATTATTACAGTCCTGAAGCAGTGTTTATCACTGGAGGATACCACCTGCCTCTCAGAACTGTATGCTATTCTTCCATGTTCCCCTCCATGCATCATCTGCCAATGAATCACCAAGGAAACTCATTACCAAAAGCACAAATTCCACTGAGCAGTGCAGCTGACTGCCAGCAGATAGTGTTATTTGCTGGATCACTCAAGCATGTTATTTCTTCAAATGCTGCACTTCTGTCATGTTGAATGGCTCTGCTACGCTGCTTCTCATTCTCATTCGTTGTTTAATTTTAATCTCATCTGATTTACTGGTGTCAGTATGTCTGAGCTGCTATCAGACAGTCTATGCGAGGCTATTTTTACTGCTATGAAAAGAAAAAACACAGTTCTCATTCTTTTCATGTCTTTTATATTGAGGCATTTGCCATTTCATTAGCTCAGTTTAGGCATATCATGTTCTGGGTGAATAAAGAAGAAAGTGAACCCTTCTTTCCCACAGTTCAGTGCTTACCTGCAGTTCATGTCAGGCTGTGATTTTCCTATTTTTGCACTGTCAGTCTCCATGAAGGTTCATGGACTACTTCACATAAAATGCAAAGATCGTGACTCATCTAGATCTCATTCTAAGGCTTAAGCTGTGACCTGAATGCCTGCCAATGTCAGGTAAATATTTTCAGTGACAGCTTGAATACTTCCAGAATACACTCTTTTAATGTTTGGGCCAAATTTTGCCTTTCCTTCTGTCATGATTTCAGCTGGGATGAAGCTAATTTTCTAAAGCTAATCTGGTGCTGTGCTGTGTTTTGGACTGAGAAGGAGAATAAAGTCAGTAACACACTTGACATTTTAGTTATTGCTAAGCTGAGCTTACTCTAAATCAAAGACTTTTCAGTGTCTCCTGCTCTTCCAGCTAGCAGACGCATATGAAGGCACATGAGGGATCAAGGCCAGGAGAGCTGGCCCAAACTGGCCAGAGAGATATTCCATTCCATAGAACACCATGCTCAGTATAGAAACTGGGGGGAGTTAGCTGGAAGAGGGCCTGATCACTGCTGAGGGCTGGGCATCAATCAGTGAGTTGTGAGCAATAGTAGAAGCATCACTTCTCTCTCTCTCTCTCATTTTCTTTACCATTATTATTATAGTTAATGGTATTAACTGCTGTTATGATTATCTTAAGTATTAACATTTTATTTTGTTTCTATTATCCAACTGTTCTCAATTCAACCCACAAGTTTTATTTTTCTCCCTGGTTCTCCTTTGCACAGGGGAAGGCTGAGAGGGAGGAAGTGAGCAGCTGCATGGTACTTAGTTGCCAGCATGGTTAAACCATGACACTCATTTACTCTCTAGAAATTCCTGTTTTCAGTCCTTGTGTTTTGGACATACACTTGTGTGTATGTGGGGATTTTCCCAGGGACTCTACTGGTCGGGTGTCCTGGCCAGCTTATCTGTACTGTCCTACTGTGGCTTATTTCTCTATATCAAACTTGAGGAATGAGGAACACCTCATTTACACACAGATTTAAGGCAGAGGCTTCTTCTCATTACAAGTGCTGTACCCATTAGCCAGTGTTCCTTTACTCACCAGAGCTCACAGTTCATCAGTTCAAAGCTGATCCAACCAGGTATTTTGAACCACTGAATGTCACTGCTCCACAGTTTTACTGTGCACAGAGGCTTCCACAGACAGCTTGGCGACCTTTCATTCTGGTGAAGCTCTGAATGGCTCTATGAACTCCTTTCCTACTTAAATGGATCTATCCTATTAGTGCAATAATTTAACTCTGGTTGAAGTCCCAAGATTCCAAACTATAAATTAAAGAGATCTTATTTTTTTTTTATTACAGCTACTTTTCTATTAGTCCAAAACCAACCACAACTTTTTATTTGAAAACCACAGACTTAGATATCAATGCCACTTTTTATTTTTCAGGTTTTGCCTTTCTCCGTTTCTACACTTATGTAGGGCAACTTACTACATCTTTGCTTAAAGATGCCAACTTTATCTTTTTTGCAGTGCAGTTGTGGACACTAATGGAAACAATGTAAATGAGGATAAAATTGGAATAACAAATGAAAGCTAAAATGGATCAGGTATATTTTAACTCTGAGATATTCAGTGACCTGAAAAGCATGGCAGAGTTAGAGACACAAAAATCTATTTAATCTACTGATAGATGAAAAACATGAATAATAATTATCAAGCACCATAGATTTTTAATAGTTTTGAAGAAATGAAGGGTGGATTTAGTTATGGTAACATTAGAAATAACAGTATTCCTATTTGGAGTCTGCATTTATCCTGACTGATATCTGACAAGATACAGAGATTCTGATGAAAGTCATGTTACCAGCTTATCATTTCAAACTATCATCACTTTTATTCAGAGACTGTTCTTGGTGAATACTTAAATTTGGCATAAAATTAAGCAACTTTGTTATTTTTTCCTATTATCCATTAAAAAAACCTAGTTGAATTTAAATTTATGGAAAATCAGGCTTCACTATAAAAATGTATAAGGCTTAAGCTCTTTCTTAGCAGAAGATTTGATACTAAATGTATTGCTTCCAGTTAAAAAAAGAGAAAATACTTGTTTTCACTCTTTGGTCAGGCACTGAATTTAAGAGGTTGAAAAAAATTATACCTAGGACTAATGTGTTAAGGATTACTTAGGACAGAATGGTTGGCAAAAGATATAATACAGCCTTATTACAGCAAATGCTAAAATTTCTACTGATTTCTCTGTAGGCACTGAGGTCATAAAATACTGCCTTCCCTCACATTCAGCCCCTTTCATTTCTGTAGGTCTCTTTAGGTATATAAATTTTGACTTATCTGTCTGGCTGACAAAAATATAATAATGACAAATGAACAGTGTCGCAGTGTTGCTGTTGAAAGCCAAATCTGCAGCATTTATTTTGAGAGGAACATCCTCCTAGGACTGCAAGTTTTAAACTACATATGAGAGGAGTAAGAATTGACACAAATTCAAGAAAAAGACTGAAAACCTGGCACGAAGTGCTTGTTTGGAACAAAGAGGAAAGCTTTGATTCTGAGGCTGAGAATATTGTGTGAGAGCCTTTAAGGTAGAGGAGTTCGACAAAAATGTTGAATAATTTTGAAGTATTATTAGTCACTTCAAAGACTATGGGTGCTGAGCTAAAGGAGCATTATGCTTTAATCTTTGCAATCTCTTTTTTTTCCCCTAGTGAAAAAAGGATCCTTATATTTATCTCTTTACTCAGTATCCTACTTTTTTCCTCATACATGTTACAACGGGTTTTCACTGACTTGAGTAATAATGTATTTTAAGACAATTAGACTGAAGTAAAATATGGTATAATGTTGACAATCTCTTGACATTTTTCAAGACTGCCTTTTTCGTTAATCCATTTATTGGAAAAAAAAAAAGTAAAAATCTGCCAGATTGAATCAACACTCTCACCTGTTAGGTTAGATTATATGCCCTCATCACTCTTGGGTTTCACAACAACAGATTTCATTTGTCCTCCTAGGTAGCATAAGGGTGACCAAGAAAACATACCAGCCTAAATCCAGATTGGCTAAATAGACATAATCTAATCATGAACCCAGGTCTGATCAAGGTCAGTCTGGTACTGCTGAGTAGCACAGGAGGGCTGATACTGCCAACATGAAGCCATGCCTGCCAGCAACTGTGCTCAGATGCCATTAAAGACTTTACAGTACAACATCCAAAATTCTTTGGAAGTTATGTTTACTAGTGTTAGTTACATGCAAAGGTTTATTTTTACTACAAGGATTGTATTCTTACATATTATAAAGCAGGGAAAAGCTCCTTTCTCATCCTTTCCCTCCATCCTTTTGCATTCAGCCATGAATTGACAAGACATGGTATCTACAGAGAATTGAATGTCTGCTATTTTAGGATTCATTCCTTTAGTGCCCATACCACTATTTAGTGAATGTGTTTTCCTGTACTTCAATTATTCAAGCCACAGTTTCTTGTATTAATTTATTATTGAGAAATCTAACTTAGACTCCTAATTATTTTGAGGTGATTTATGTCACTAATTTTTCTGCTGACAAATCATTAGTAAAAACACATTTCTGAAACACCAAGTTCTAAAAGGCAGCAATGTTGCTTAAACAGGAAAAGAGAACATTCTGATAATTTTTCATTTAACCTAAATTTTCCAGAAGTGTATGCTACTGTAATCTATTTTATCATAGCACAACCTTTTCATTTCTTAAGAAATTCCCCAAATGTTTTAGTAGTTTTTGATCCACTTAGCTGCACAGCAGCAAAGATTATAAATATAAAAACCAATGTTAGAAGAAAAAAATGCCAGGCTAAAACTACTAAAAAGGACAGAAATTATTAAAATCTTTCTATTTTGAAAAACACTCTAAGAGCAGGGGGAAGACAATACATGCACTCAGATATCAGTAGAAGCCACTATAGGTACCTGAGAATCCTCTTAAACAAGAGAGAACACTGTTGAATGTGACCTTAATGCAGCTGTGTTTGCTCATCTTCTGAAAACTTGAGGTTTCATAGATTATTTACTCTTTAAAACATGTCTCTGGGAAAGCTGTGTCCTTGGAAGGTGAAGTCCTAATACACAACAGAATCTTTCCTGTTACATACAGTAATTATTTTCTCATTCTGTGATAGCTGCTGAGTTTCTATAAATCAGCAAAATAACAAGTGCCCTGTACACTCTCCTTACTCAAGTTCTTCCTGAGTTATCCCCTCTTTGACCACATACATATAGGCACATGTACATAAACTTCAGCCTATATATTGATGAGACATACTTGGAAACGTTTCAGCATCTGACCTGGAAAACACTCTCTAGAATGACTTCATTTCAAAGTTTCCCTTTTTTCTTTGCTTTAACTTGTGCTTTTTAAATGAAAGTTTCCCCATCTTTCTATGATATAACAGGAGTATTTACTGCTGTAGGCATAATGAATAGTCCAACCCAAAGTGCTGCTCATGAAGCACAGAGTGTGACAAGGACATCTGATTGCCTGGAACCAGAGCTCTGGCAGCCGTGACTGTGTCTGTAATTCCTTGCTGGAGTGTCCTTGCTGAAGTCAGTTTTGCTGCTATTTCCTATTAGTTATGACTTTATAAACAGCAAAGTCAAAACAGAGGAAATCTCCTTGCTGAATGAGAAGCCTTAAACCCATAATCATAGCTTCCTAAAACTACAAGCAAAATCTAAGCAGCATCATCGAGTCAGCTTTCGCTATGCTGGACCTTGGCAGAGAGGAGCAAAATTATTGTGAATAATTTACGTAATACAGTGGAGTATTTTGCTCTTATGTCTAAGTAGCTGTATATGTATAAGTTAAAATAATTTGCAAACTTGCAGACAATGCTTATATGCTTCCACACATGACATGGAAACAGGTTGGCACCTCCACTGCATCTCCCCTAATCAATAAATCAGAAAAACTCCTAATTGTAACACTCATCTTCGCCTGCTGTCCCACAACTCTGTTTCTTGATACTCATTTACTGCATTAGGGATCATCTATCACACAGCATACAGAAAATGAGATGGGATTATGAAAACAAACCCATTGCCACCTGCCTTCTATGAGCACACATTTCTTTATAATGTAAGTATTAGTATGCTGGGCTCTTTAGATTTTCTAGTTCAATATCCATAGTCAGAAATATGAAACATGTTTTAGTGGGAGAGCTTGAATACGACACAACAAAACATCCTCAGCATCTGAATAAATTGCTTCATGCACTGTTACCTGCACACTTCTTCAAATATGAGTTCAAGTATTCTGAAAATATAAATAGAAAAAGCTGTTTATATTGTAGTAGCCTGGATAAAGTGTAGCATGTACTAAAATTAAGTAAAGAGGAATAGGTCGTGATGTAGCACTGGATAGAAAAATGGAGAATCCATTCTTTACTGATAAAAGTTCCTGGGGAAAAAAAAAAGTTTTTAAAAAATTAATATTTTCAAAACTTTTTTTTTCCCCCTGGGTTTCATATGGGTTCACAAAATTGAATTTTACTGATACTCTAATCCTTTTCCTTTGATGCTTCTTAAAAACTAAATCCAGCAATTGTCAAACTCCTTTGCCCATAACTTCTGTGGAGCTGAGAGTTCATAACTCCCAGGAAAACAAGCAGAGCTCCATCAATTCTAAGAAATAAACTCATTAGAAATAACAGAACTTGATCAGTTATTTAATAAAAGTCAGCAAATGTAAAATCCATGGTCCCATCACCCTAGAAACAAATCTCCAACTAGCTGAATTTGTGCTAGTTATCACTGATGCAGGATGCTTTTTTTCAGGTGAGTGCGAGAATTATGACAGAAGAATTAAGAATAAATAAATGAATAATAAATGTCGAAAAATTTCCTCCTCAGGACCTTGCCTTCAAACAGAGTAATTCACAGCAAGGTCTAAGCATTTCTGGCTTTCATCTTTAACAGTACGGCTCTATACATACAATTATTAGAATTACTTACAGGGAAAAAATCACCCTCAAATCATAGACCACACAGGGAGGAAATGCTTGATGATTTTTAATTGTCTTAGACCCTAATACAAAAACAGATTTTTTGAAACAAAATTAGTTGCAGTCTAGAACTCTGAAGCTGTGCCATCACCTTGCTCCTCATGATTTTAAAGCCTTTGGTTTAGAGAGAGATTATACATTCAACATGCTTGCTCCACAGAACTGATGTACAACTAAACTTTGCAGAACTCTTTTTTTCTGCTAAAGAAACTTTAGTGTGAGACTGGCCATGCATTGAAATTATATGAAATGCAAATAGAGGCAGGGAGAAACAGCTGTTTTCTCAATATAGCAAATTCTTTTGGGAAATTTGTGCAGAAGGAAGCAATAAATGCATCAGCAAGCACTGACACACTGATAATTACTGCAAAGCAAAAGAACATCTGCATGCAAGAAGGAATAAAAAAAACTACAGCTAATGAAAAGAAAAATTAAAAGCAACACTGATGAGGAATGGACGAAAAAAAAATTCTTCTTTTCCTGAAAAGATCCCATATTAGTCGAGAATGTAATCCTGACACATTTTTGTTGCTTGACAGCTTATGCTTTTTTTGACTGAAATAATTTATTCCTCATTGAGTAACAGAAGCTTCCCTACTCCTTAAAAAACAACAAAAAAAACCAAAAGCAAAACCAAAAAAAATCCCCCCAAAAAACCAACCAAACAAAAAAACCCAAACAAAACAAAACAAAAAACCCCCCAAAAACCAATCAGGACCTGTGATATGCAGAGGAGTTATTTACTACCAGCAACAATTGCTGGGCAAGTCAAATTCATCTACATTTTTTTTAAATCAAATGAGCATTCTAGATTCATCCTAAAACAGGATGTGAAAATATTATGCAAAAAAGCAAATCAAGAAGTACTACTATGTCATATTATCTACCTGTATAACTCTGTAAACGTTCAGAGGGGAATGTAAAACAGTAAGTTAAGGTCCATGCTGGAAGGTTTGAATAAACCAGCTGGTTTATGAAATTTTTCTCAGAAAAATAATTAAACTATTCAGTTGCAGGTTGGTTAGGGGAAAAAAATGCCCAGCTAACCTCTGATGTCTTTCTGGTTTGTCTTTCCCAAAGAAAATGGAGCCAAAGGCCATGAAATGGATTATTCTGGATGTGAGCTTCTGTTGTAGCAACTCTTGATTTTTCATTATTTCTGGCTGCCATAAGCCACCTAATGCCAAAAGAGCTTTTCTTAGTTTTTCTAAGCTATTTCTACCAATATGTTTTGGGGTTGGTTTGTTAGGATTTGTTTGTTTGTTTATTTGTTTAAAATCCATAAGGAGCAATTAAATACTTTTGGAGGGGGTTTCAAAATCATCAGTAGTTTTTCATATTTTATGTCATTGTGAACTTTCCAGAACAGGACTGTAAACTCATCCTATGTCTACTTTGGACTTCTTAGGATTTTATTCTCTGCATAAGTTTTATTCCACTTCTAAAATAGTTATAAAATCTAAAAGTTATACTGGAGGTATAGGCAGTGTTTATGCTCCAGAGAAATTTAAACATTACTGTGGGAAATATAAAAATCAAAGGATTCCAGGAAGGTAAAGAGAGATGAAAATCCCAAAACTCTGCCGTGTGAATCAGGAAGCAAATAGATACAATGATGGTTACAAGGACAAGAACAAGAACTGAGTTTTTGGGTTTAGCAGAGTCAGGATGTGAAAGTGTAGAAAAATATGCTTAGCAAGACAGGAGAAAATTTTAAGCTTAATAATTGATTATTGTGTGTTGTTCCTTAGACCATACAAGCAAGTATTGTTAAAGGCAAGCATACGAGTGCTTTTAATGATTCGCTGGAGCAAAATGTCTGTAAGAAAACTTACTGAGATACCCTGTAACAGAGCTGAATTTTGTTCTGCTGTGGCGTGCATGAACTCTGTCATCTTTCCTGTGTCTCTCACCTCGGGTTGTATGAGACAAGATGACAGAATAAAAAGTTCTAAGTCTGTGTTACTGAGCAGTTCCCATCCCGCTTGTTTCAGCTGCCGACGCCGACACGTTACTATTAGAATTTGTGAAGAGCAGAAATCAGTCATACAAAAACAATGGAAAAAGAAGAAACAGTCATGTTCATAGCTCTAACATAAAGTCTATGTTCTGAAAATGTGATTCAGAGTAACTGGTGATGAGAGTACCAATTTAACCAATTAATGAAATGTTACTACTTCATAAAGGTTTTTTTGCTTTAATCAGTGGGTATTTTTCTTTTCATGAGAAAAAGGATTATGCATAATTTTCATTTTAGATTGCCCTTGGAATTCTACATTTTTAAGATAATTTGCATCTGCTTTATAAAGACAACACTGTCGGTCTGGAATTTTAATTTCCATGAGCCAGAGATAGGATAAAGACATCACCTCCAGAGCCCTGAAAATCAAGGGAAAAAAGTGAGATTTTTTGCAAGCCAACTGACTGCTTTTCTTGTCTGTTTGACTGTTTATATTGGTAGCTCTTTCCCTGGTTCCTCCATACTGGCAAAGACTGAATCCTGGTCTTAGCTGCCAGGCACTGCTGTAAGAAGTATGATTAGCACTCTTACAAACATCAACTACATTCTTTTAAGCTCTAACAGCTCAGCTACACACTCCAAGTTCAGTGAGTGCATAACTGGGGATTATGCTGATCTTCACCTCAGGACCCACAGGCTTTCTGCTATGAACTCAAGGAATGATGAGGCTGTTATATTGATGGGGAATGCAGTAGGAAGGAATGCACATGTTCTATAAAACACGCAAATCCATGTTAAGAAGTTTGTCACAAATTTGCATATGTCCCCAATACAACTCTAAGATGAAGTTCTACTTACGTTAATTCCTCAGAAAAAAATTATCTACTGTTGAACTTTTGTGCACTCTCACATCCTTTCCACAGCTCTGTTCTACTGTCCCGAAACTGCACCAACATTGAGTTTTTAAACAGAGCATTAAAGTGTGCATTTTAGGTATAGCATGAATTTAGTCACTTGTGTTAAATGTGATTTAAATTGGTTCCTTAATCACATTTTCTTAATGTACTAAGTGCAGCTTAATTTCAAGAAAGTGGAATGAGAAATTAAGCACAGTATTGATTATGTTGATTAATACAGGAGATGATGAATACCTTTCTTGCCACTTCAAAGTCAGTTCAGATACATTTCAGATGCAAATATTCTCAGTCAGGCTCTTCTCTCCATGCACTTTGTTGATTGTGTTAATTTCTCTCTAGTCATCACCTCCTGTGCTTCCAAAAACACTAAGTAATGGCAGTCTTCAGGCCAAAAAAAGGAACACAGCAATGCAGACAGCAATGAATACACAGAGCATATGCCAACATGATTTCTCCATATTAGAGATAAATGGAACCTTCTCCAGGAAAGAAAAACACCGAATTCCTGCAATATTCTCCTCATGCTGCTATATGTCTTGCAAGTGAGCTTCCAATTCCAAGCAAAATCTGAGTAAAACACAATTGATATCTTTGGCAATTCACTTTGCCAAATGAGGGAGGTTGAGGGGGTGGGATAAATCAAGGAAGTTAAAAAAAAAAAAAAGCTGAACTAAGCCAAATGTTCAGCTGGAATATGCAGCCATAAAAACACTCACAGGTAACCTGCATTGAATATTCTAATTACACAGGCCACCCTAAACACCAAGTGTTTCAGAAAAGGCAAACTAATCCTGTTTTTGAAACAGTTTTCAAGCAAACTTCATCAATGTGTGTGGATTGAAGGACAAAGCTTCTGCCGTGCTTCTTTTATTTCTTATTTGTCCAGTGTTAATTAAAGGGCTGCAGGGATGCTCTATAACTTCATATTCAGAAACTGCTAATGAGGCCTTTGAGTGGAATTACTTATAAGAGCTGAGTTTTCTTCTCTCCACTTCTTCCACCAGGTGGAAGAACAGTGAAGCAGAACACTGTCATTGTTTTCATAATGGAGATTAATCCCAGACTGACTGACTAAAATGCTTCATAAGGGTTTAAAAATTACCTCGTACTTTCACATTACAGGATGTACATGACTATTCCTGGAATGAGTTACTAAGACAATAAAAACAATGATTAAATATGACATACTCTAATGACAGGGTTGTAATTTGTCCAACTATAGAGTTTTAATTTTATTATTTATTTCAGTAATGCCAGCTAATAATTGATCAATTGACTTTTTTTGCCTTACATGGTATTTGAAGAATGAATTCATGGCAGAAGATTCTTTTGTCCCAGAAAATCCCACCAGATTTCTAGGGGCTTTTTTCCATGTAAAACCTGTCTTATTTCCAGTACTAACATTACCCATCTTTGCTGGTAGGAGAATGTGTTTCTATATACCTTACAAGTATGATTAGCATATGAACGAGTCACGAGACAGAGAACCAGAAAAATTCATCAAAACAGCAGCTGATTAACTGAGAAATACCTTCTGTTGCAAACCTCTCTGCATAAAAAATCTAACCTTAAGGGAGGCATGTGAAAAGCGCACTTATTGCATTCCAGTGTCTCCCACACGCTCACATTAAACAAAGATTAATGTTATTTTTACCTTTTCTATCTACAGAGAAGTGAGTTGAATCCCTTTGAAAGCTAAATTAACACCACTTCAATTTTTTTGCTTTTTGCTTTTTAATGAGCATGCATACTGAGATACACAAATTACTACTCCGAATGTTTCCCTTAGCTTTTGCCTTCTCCTTCAAAAATCTGCATTTAAAAAAATTTCTCATGAACTCCTTCTCTATCTTAATATTATCACTAAATATTACACTAGATATCAAGTAAGTTTTATCTTTAGTAATCCAGTGGACAATTGTTCTGTATAAAACAGTTTTCTTAAGTTTATTTCCTTAAGGAGATAGTTAAACTTATTCTACTTTTAAACATAGACACCAAGGAGCTTTGTAAATATTCTTGCTTAAAAAAAAGGAAAGAAAAGAAAAATGAAGTAAGATGAGTATTTTTATAAATTTCACTTTAATTAGCCATGAGATTTTTAAATTTAAGTGGTCAAATCTGGTTCCAACATTTCCAACCTCATAAATAAAATACATTATTATTTAAGTGTATAAAACTCCATTGATTTAACTGTGTGTTTATCGCATTCTAAACCGAGGTGTTTACAATGTGCCTAGGTTTACCAGGTTTGAGAATCCAGACATTTACCTCATTATTTATTATCCAAAACCAGGTCATGGTTTTGTATTTTTCTTCTGTGTTTTCATGTATTTAATGCCTCTGTTAAGAACTCCTAGGACAGTGTAGATACCAATGTCTTGAAAATGTTATGAATTAATACAACTCAACTGTGTCATCTTCAGCTTCACCTGTTTACTCTGTCTCAGCCTATGATTAATGGAGCCAATCCTTGCTGGAAGCCTGAAAGCTATTTTTTATTAATTCCCACTTTCATGTCATGCACCAAGGAACATCATATAGCCTGAAGTGCACTCCTCTCCTCTTTCGCTAAGCCAGGAAGTTCAATTTAAAAAATGACTATAAAAGAAAGTAGAAGACATTAAAAAAAATCTGTAGAAAGTAAAGAAATAATGTGTAAAATGAAAGATGTGATACGGGCAACAAGAAAAATGCATTGAGAACAATCTTTTTTTTGTAAATTTGAAGTTTAATAGTTATTCATGGCAGGAGTTGCTGCACTGCCTATGGTCCTCTCACATAACTTTGCTCCATCAACTTCCAACGTAAAATGAAGATAGTATTTTTAAATTAGGGAAACAGAGAACATCCTGAGCTCGACTGGTAAGATGATTTAGTGCTTACAAACCAGCTTCCAAGTGTAGGTGATCTAATGGGAGAGCACTGACACGGAGAAGGTGACGATAGCGGGTGACTTGAGCAGGGTGCAGCATCCCACACACAGCAGAGGCCAGAGCACACACTCCTCCTGTGATCACATCCAGGAGCCTGCAGGCAGCTCCACCTGGCACCAGGAACTACACCACCTGCCTGTGCCTCTGCTTACCTTGGTGTGAAGCAGCACGTTCTCAGGGGAACATTTGCTGCCAGTAGAAACGGTGCATGGATTTGCTCCCTGCTAGAAAAATTCCATCCAAGAGCTTAAGGCACCAATGATGTGGTGAATTTTGCCCATCAGTCCATCTGAAAGGGCTGCAAGGGTATCTACACTATGCTCTTTTCCCTTCTAGTGTTAGAACCAATAAATGACATTTTCATTCAATACTTTATGAGTCTTGAGTGCCTTTTGTAGTGAAATCTGTTTCAAGCACTAGCCTGGTGCATGACACCAGGCTAGCATTCTGGGCATTGTATTAAGGTTTTGAAAATGAAATGACAGTGAAGAAAATAAAACAATAAAAAAAACAAATTACAAAAAAAAACCCAAAAAACAAACAAACAAACAAAAAAAAACCCAAACAAACAAAAAAAAACCAAGCCCAACACAACACACGGTGAATTCATGCCTTTCAGACATGCTTTAAATTGCTCATAGAGAAGTGTCTTGGCTCATTAAAACCAGAAATCAATCCAGACTGGACAAAAAAATAGAAACATGAATTCAAGAGTCATATCTGAAAACTTCTTTTGGTTCTATTTCTTTTTTTAACTTATTTTTAGTTTGTTAATATCTGCAATCACAGTGACTTTGGATATAGCTTCTTTTGCATAATTGTTTTTCTGGACCTGTCATTTTTAAAAAGGAGGAATTCTTTTGTTGATTTCTATCCCTCCTTTATTAATTTTTTTTTTTTTATACTATTACTCTTGTTTTCCTGCCTTAAAATATGCAACTAAGGTCAAAGCTGAAACTAGATTTTTAACTATCCCACCATGGTATTTTTATTTTACATTTCTTTGGCTGTCTTTCTTGAGAGGTGGGGTGTATGCTAGGAGAGATAGGAACTCAGCTGATGTGTTATTTGTAACAGTAGTTAAAACAGAATAAATATTTTTTTCCACAGTGTGGCAGCAAAGCCTTTTAAGAGGAAGAACTGACTTGTCTCAAGAAAATCTTGCTAAGTCAGTTGAAAATTCTGAACAGCTGAAATCAGAGTTGATAGATTTTTTGTCCCCAGTGAACTGGATTCTGTTTGGAAGACTTAATTCTCTGCTCTAGAATTCCAAACCACTGCAGAGTCTTTTTTCCACAATAAAAGTCTTGAAATACAAAACAGTTCACCAAAACGTTGAATGATGCTTTTCTGTGTTATAAAATCATTCTACAGGCAAAGAAATGGAAGAAATTTTCTGCTGTTATGCCAGATAGAAAGAACTTAGGAATGTTCAAGCAGGCAGTAAGTGTTCTGCAGTTCAGCAAATGAATCAGATATAGAAATGGCACAGAACACTCAAAAGCAAATTATGTTGATTTTTCACTTCCCAGCGCCTTGCATCTGTGTCTGTGGGTGTGCAAATGATCAAGAGAGGAAGCAAATACAATGAAATCTAATTCCTGAAGAATTATATGTGACAAAAACATTCACAGCCCTCTCTGTAATCCTCCATATTCAGAATCACCCCTTAAAAAAGGAAAATCATGACCACATTTTTGTTATCTATGGCTAAACCCTCCTGACTGCAGCAATGTTCCATTCCCATTTTCCCTACCATTTCAAATAAATTAAGGAACTGAGCACTTTCCATCCCTTCCATTCTCTACCCCTTCTTACTGGGTACTACTTTCCTTCTAACCATGTTCAGGGAATCTAATTTTGAACAGAGCAGGTCTATTTTCCTCATCATTTGACTTTGTATCTTCCCATAACACTACTTACTCTTTCATGCTTGAAGTCAAAGGCTGAAATTCTTTCTTGTAGTTTCTTAAAGGCTTAAGAGAAAATTGTTGCTATTTAGGAAAAGGAAAGACCTGCTTTTTCTAGGAAAATTATTCATTTAAATATATCTCACAGTTGATTTTTGGTTGATTTATTTTCTGCAATAGTCAATGGAAAAATAATTACATTTTAGGAAATTATTCCAAACCTGTATCTATATTGTAACTCAATAATGAAATTACTGGAGGCTCTCTTAAAGCATTCGTGTACCCAATATAAACACATATGTATGTACTTTCATCATGCATCTGTTGTGAGAACCTAAATCTTATTATGATAAATTTGGATATATAAAATATCAAAGAAGCCAAAAATGGATAAGAGGTATCCCATTAGAGAGGTTCATTTCTCCTATGGGACTTGCTGATTCATGATTTAAATATACAGTGATAAATTACTTCTGTGAAAGAGTCTAATGGTGTGTATCAAAAAGAAGAAGCTATTAAATTCTAATATTCAAATCTGTGGGAAGAAATAAATATTTGGCTACATCAAAACAGTCTTGAGAAAATGTGAGGAGTTTTTTTCTAATTAAAAATAGCAAATTATTTCATCTTTTATTATCAGCAATGTCTGTAAATGGAGAATGACTTACAATATCAATCTTCTAAAAATTATTTA
This sequence comes from Promerops cafer, assembly GCA_013398275.1. Lineage (NCBI taxonomy): Eukaryota > Metazoa > Chordata > Aves > Passeriformes > Nectariniidae > Promerops > Promerops cafer. The sequence goes on from VZSE01027395.1 coordinate 3,489,386, forward strand.
TTGTTATCGTCATGTACAGGTAAATCAATATTGACTTCCTGGCTTGTCATCCTGCTTTATCTTTGATAATTGAAGGAGTTGTTTTATCAGTATAAATCAAATTTATCTATGCTTTGCTATGGATGACTTTAAGTTCACTTACTATGAAACTACTGGTACAAGGTCATCCATAATCACCTCTTAACTTCAGTATATTGTAAAATATTTCAAATTAATTTCAGAAATGCTTAAGGAAAGTGATTAAAGGAGCAGAGCATTGTTGCTGCCCATGTGCTGCCTGCAGCCATGATATGACCTATGGGTTTTAAAGCAAGGTACTATCTATATTCCAAAGTTCATTATTAATGTCAGAAATTCATGGTCATTTAGTGTAATTTGAAATAGACATTTTTAGCTAACAATTTTCTAGGTTTATTGTAAGTTAAATTCTGTACTCTGTCAAATCTCTGTATTTAACAGGAATGATGAAGAATATATAGCCAGTGTCACACAAGGATACCACTGACAGCTCCTACTGCTTACAGAAGAGAGTGGTAACAATACATACAAACACACAAATAAACCTGCTCCATAGGTACCTATATTTCACAGACAGAAGCTGGAAAGATTGATTGATTGATTGATTGATTGATTGATTGATTGATTATTTCCTGAGTCCACTAACTGCTGCTTCATTTTGCTGAAATAAAGGAGACTGTAATCTTTCATGAATTCCTGAAAGTAGTAGGAGTGATCAAATATATCAAAGAAAATATAAAAATATATCAAAGAGAATTTATGAGAGAAAATGTAATGTGGCCATGCCAGAATTCTTTATGCAGTAGACTATTTCACTGCAAAAAATATTCACAGAAATTAAAAAACCTCAACCCTAAAATCACTGCTTCAGTAATTACCTAGCTTGGTCACAGAGCTGATCATCAAGTACTCAACATATACGGGCCACTGAAGTGGAAACTGCTTGAATTTAATGAGCAATTAGAATAGGCCAGAGTCAAAATTGGATTTCTGTTTGGCTTAGAACTATGTAACAGCATCTTCTCTTGTTACTGCATTTAGTTTTCACTCTCCAGGAAGGCAAACTAAAGCTGGCCTTGAAATAAAGTGAGGCAGGTATGACAGCAATGCAAGCTCATTAGGAAAGTGAACTAATTGATGTCACACAGCTCTATGCTCCTGCAACTGGTTGAAGTGTAGCCAGCTCTTTTTACACTGTGACAGTCACCAGGACAAACATTCCTATCCCTGCACTGTCTTTCACCACGTTGTCCCCTCTATGCTTCCAATGAGTATCAGTGAACCTGTCCAGCACAACCAACCACAGGCTCTGCTGAGCCCATCCTTGTCCCACAGGGAAATAGCACCACAGTGTTCCCTTAGCAGATCATCTTCAGTACCCCCAACAATCAATGTAGAAATACACACAAATATAAGAATTAGAGTTTGGTGTTTAGGTGAGGCCTAAATTTGTCCTTTCCTTCCCATCCACTAAAAGTTTTGTGATTACTTAGGTTCAGGGTAGTTCACTGAAAAAAAAAAAAAAAAAAATTACTTCAGTTTGAAATTTATAGATTAAATTTACTTAATGAAAAATGAGTTTAACTTGCAAAAGAAAGAAATAAAGTCTACCTAGAGAGAAGAAATTAACAGAATTTTAGGATCTTGAAAAAAATTCTAGTACTTCTAGAAAGGGAAGAGAGTTCCACAAAGGGGATGCGATGTCTTAATGAAGTTCAAAATCTTTTTTATATATATGCATATATATATGCACATATGCAGATATGCATATATATATATCTGTTTGCACACAAACACAGAATATCATTTTCTTTTATTGTCTGATGCTGCAGCACAAACAAGTATTAAAAAAAGCTACCCAGCTATGATTTATAGAGTTCTTTTAATTTTCTAACCAGAGTTTCACAGCATGCAAAATAAATAATGGAATTGCTTAGAGTTTGAAGGTAAGAAAAATATTTTGAGAGTATTAGAGACAATTATAAACACAAAGCTATAGTTCATGAGCTAGTACTGACCTGATAATCTAGGAACATTACTAGACATACATATGTGCATTCTCTATATATGTAATATATGTGCACCCTCCGTATATGCACTCTCTATATGTATGTATTGTATTTGCAATAATATTTTTCTGTTATATTGGTTTAGGGGATACTGTGAAACAATAGTTTTGGTCTCATAGGTAATGTCACTACCAATTTGTTCCTAACTGCACAGTTAGACCATCTTCACAGAAGAAATGAAGACATGTTATTTTAACCATATTTAGTTACTTGTCCCTGTCTTGTTTTCTATATACCCTTGAGGGATACAATGGATCCAAAATCATCATTCCATGGGGCCTTTTCTGATGGCTCTCATAACTCCAATGGTCAAGTGTTTCCCAGAGACTGTTGAACATGCCTTTATATATTAATCTCAATGAGTAAATGATGACTTGGCCTGTCAATATAGTGTTTGGAGGTTGAAAATCAGATTAGTTATAAGAACAAATGTGCATGACTCAAAAATGTACTTAAGATATAGCCAGCAAAATTAATGCCTTTACTACAGAAAAAAACTCCTGAAATTTATATACATCTGTAGTTACAGAGGTGCTATTTTGTAGAAAACTAGAACATAACCTTCAAACATTCATTTCATTCATGGCAACATCTTATCCCTATATGGTTAAAAACTCCAATTTCTTACAGATCTTTAAACTACTGCACAGTTATTGAGGAGATAAAAGCACAAAAGTGGGATATTACAATGTTTACTGATCTTATGCTATCTTATCTCTTAGAAAAATCTAATGAGACATTTATTTGTTTATTTAGTTTGTTATTTCTCTAAGAGCAAATGAACAGTGAATACTTCAAAAAATAAAGGTCTGTGCTCATCTTCAATTAATAGAACAGTGAGGTTCATGAAAGCCACGAATATGCATGGGTTTTGTGAATTTGGAGAGGGGAAAGGTACTACTAGTACACTGGAAAGCAAAAGAATGAGCGTGCCAAACATTAATTAGTACCTTCATGCTCAAAGAGAAAATAAGCCATAAAAGAAATTAAGTAGATGGCTACAGCTGTGCCAAGGCTTTTGAAGAATTCACAGTACCTATGATGTTTGAAAAACACATCCAGTTTTGGCAGATTACTTGTGGCTGCAATGTGGTCTCCAGCTGAGGCTAAGGGATGCTTATCCCTTGGAAAGCAAGCTCCACATGACTGGGATGAACCATGCAGGGCAGACACTTCAATTCTCCATGTCACATTACAGATTTCCAGGGGTTTATTACAAAGCAGATATTCATCTCAGTGTGGGCTGTGACACACCAATACCCACTGGCTCATCACCAGCTCCCCTGCAGCCCACATGCCTCATGATTAAAGTGTCTGTTTTGATCCCAAGGCAGATGTGCTTCCAGTCACATGAAGACCACTCCCATAGGAAAACAGGCAAGCTGAGAAGGACCTGCAGGTCACTGGAGTGACTCATCCAGCTTTGTCCCTTGTCCCTTCTCCAGCACTAAGTAAACCTGACATGGACAACCCATGTGTCTCCTCTGAAGGGTAACAGCTATACTTTCATGCTGTGTTAGGAAAGAATACCAGAGGGGACACATATTGATAAAGTATTTGCAGCCCCGATAACACAAATATGGCATCAGAAGTGGCATATTCACTTATTCCACGTTTATTCTAGTTTAAGAGAGTTCAACTGCCAAATACCTATATTACCTCCCCTTCATCCCATCACAAATCCTGCTAAAAACCATGATTTCTTCTGCAGAAATTCACAGTTAATTCATATTTACTTCTTCCTTCTCAGCTTCTGACATTTAGAGCAGACCATTTGCCACAGGCTCATGAAAGCACAGACCCAGTCACACCACCTTCATTTTTGAGGCAAGGAGTGCAGGGTACTCCATTGCTTTAAAGCATTTTTAGTCTAGTGCTGATCACAGCACTGTCAAAAAAGTGCTTTATTTATAGCAGGCTGCTGATTCTGTCTGAAATTATTCCTATCTCACAAATTATGCTCTGTGACTGGCTTTGTTTTGGGAAAACACGTCTACATAATTGATAGTGGAATGCAGGAAGGTGCTAACAACTATCAATTTCTGGCGTCAAAAAGCAGCTGAGGCTGAAACATGCTGCTTAATGTACTGGCAAGATTATCAGATACATACAGAAATTTTTCTAAAATCCTAACATGTATCAAATAAAGGGTATAGTTAGAAATATGATTCAATATTGTAACTGGTAGAAGAAATTAAAATAAAATTGTTTGTAGCTTTGATCCAATGAATGTTTAAATAGGGATATTACAAACTCAATCTTTCACACACTGAATACTTCTTTAATAGTAGGGGCCTCACCTTTTTCTGCAAAGATACAGGAAACTTCCTTTTTGAATTATTAAATGCTCTTTGAATGCAGCTAAGGTTCACAAGCCTGACAGTCTGATGAATCTTGTGACTATGTTGCATTACCACAAGACTAAAGATCCTTGGCTTTTTGATAAAAAATGAATTGCTTTTTCTACCAAGCAGAAGGATAAAATCTGGCAAAAAATTAGATAAATGAGTAATTGTTAATGTTCCCATTTTTTCATGTGGATTTCTATTCTGCAACAATTAGCACCCCCTAACACCTAAGGTACAAACCAGCATTATCTGTGGATTTTGAATTCAAAAACTAGAATGACTGTAAATTAACTCATATAACAGAAAGGCATATGATAAAGGTCCCTAATTTCATCATTTCAACAACTAAAAAAATATTTTACAGTTAATACCAGTAATTTTCTGACCATTTTCACTGAGAGAATTACTGTTCTTCCCACAATGACAATAATTTTAGCATCAGTGCTGTTCATGTCGTTCCTACACTGCAGATAGACTTGCCAGTATGGCCACATACTGCTCAACACATTCTGATGTAGAATTAGGAACTGTTTTTATATGTGTACTTTCATTGTTTTGAAATAAAATTCTGTTTATTGAGCTTAAGACAGTTCTGTGTTTGTGACTGACACCACACGTAGATCTTCCTGTGATTTTGTAGCAATATCCAAGCCGCACTCACTATTTAATTTTGCCATCTATGGTAGAAGAGCTTCTCTGGCAGAGGCCTCTGGCCTCACTTCGCCAGTTTATTCAGGGTTTTATTCTGCTAGGAGATGGAAAAAGGCTTCCAATTTCTCTGTCCTTTCATGTAGAATTGCAGCTACTTCTTTTCACTTCTTTTTTCACTTGCCAGGTAGAGTCTTTTATTTACACTGAGTGTTCTTACTTTGTTCATTTAGCTAATCCTAACAGAGTAAAAAAGTCTTGTCTATCAGAATTAGGTGTGCTTCAAGGGGAAAAGACAATGTTATAGTGGAAAATAAATGAATCAGCAGCCCAGAAATATATGGGCGCTTGCCAATTTTTAATTGGCTGTGAGGACACAAGTGGGGGTAATGTGAGAGTTAATTACAGTACCATTGGAAAAAAAGAAAAAAAAAGAGAACAAAAAATAAGAGAAAAGAGTAGAATTAAATGGAGGAAAAATGAAATCAAGAAAGTAAAGTATTTGAAATGCAGAACTTACTGCCCAGGTTGTTTTTTTTAATTAAGAATTGGACATATATTCATCAGTATGGGATACAAGTTCATGGTGTTAATGTCATACTATTCCAAAACATGTACTCAGTAGGAAAGAACAAAACAGCTGAGAAAACATTTGTAGATGCCTTATACCTTTGGAAGGAGTCTATAAATACTGAAGAGAGCTGAGTGAAAGCACCCAACCATTTTATAACCTAGAAACATTGCTTCCACCTTAAGGGAACAGCAAAATAACTAAGAAGGTCAAGTGTCTACATGTTACAGAGACAGAAGAGAAGAAGAAAGGGAACAACAACAGAGAAAAGAACAAACCAACCAGTGAAACGACTATTTGGCCATGTAGAGACCCAAAAGTTTTAAACAAGAATGTAAAACCTGAGAAATTTCTTAGCCCACAAGGTGAAATCTTGTTGGGAGGACAGCTGAAGAACTGTGCCTGATGCACTGAGTTCTGGTAGCTTTCTTCAGACAAAAAACTTGTTTGTGTACTCTTGACATTCTCTTTATGAGAGTGTTCTACTCAGTTTTCAGACTGAAAATTTGCAGGAAACTAAGTTTTTGATAGATGAAAGGGTACAAAGACCTACAAAAATGACTTTTTGATCAGGAAAGTTGAAAGGCACAAGTAGAGGCTGTGATTGGAAGACCAGAGCTCTTGAGCTAAATGCACACCAATATTATATTATGTCCACAAGTAAAAAGTACTTTGCAAAAAGCTCACTGTGCATGGCATGGCCAAGTAACACCTAGGATGACATTGTAACTAACAGAAATGGCAGAACAAAGATCCTAATGCAGCCAAGTCAGATGCCTGACATCTGTTACCTGATAGTATTGCAGGGATGTCCTCATGGCTGCAAAAGTTACTTCAGACTCTGCAAGAATGCAACTTATTGGTCAAATGTCACAATTACTAAGTTTCTTTAGGCATGCAGAAAGAATGGCATGACAGCCTGGTGAACATGAGCTGGAAGAAAGCAAAAAGAATGAGATATTAGAAGACATAACTGGTACGGCAGAGCTTTATGAGGCAAATCACAGGACTGGGATGTTGGTGTGGAACAGTCACTTGTTCAGCAAGCTCTTTCAGTGGAAAAAAAGGCAAATGTTGTCCTTCATTTCAAGAACACATATAAATGCTATAAAATAGAAAAAATTTAAAAATGAGTTTGTTGAAACTCTTGGGGAGTGGGTACAAACCAACAAAGGAAAAGAGAAAATGTGCTAAACTGAGTCAGAAAGTGAAGACCACATCTCTTTCTTATGGCAGAAAGTGTTTTGTGAATAAGAAACCTGAAAATCCTATGAAGGAGATATGATGGGACTTTAAATACTTAGATACCGCATGTTAAAGCTAAGACTTGTCTCAATATCACACTGGAAGCAAATTGTAATTTCAGAGTGAATAAGTTACTATGGAGAGTTTATTTTAGTTTTGGTGCTAAGAGGAGTGAATGGATTAACAATGTCTTCTGGGGAATGCATTCAAACCGATTTTTTAGGAAAATGAGATTCAACAGCTACAGAAAAAAAACAGAAACACCCTCCAATCACACCATCAAACTCAACAAATTTCAGCAAACTCTGGAGAATGGTTAAAGGTCACTTAGAAAGATGACTTGAAGGAAAACATGTGCAAGTATGATGGCAATTTATGCAGGAAAGTTACATTAAATGCACAAATTGTACCAAAGGACAGAAAGAGGAGCCCGTTGCACTTGGAAACCTTCAATGATTGGCTGTCAAAAAGTAATCCTACCAAAAAAAAAAAAAAACCAAACCAACCAATCAAAAAAACCAAAGTCATATAACAAAGGAAAAATATAAAGAAAAAGGATACAAAACAGAATGGAAGTATAAAGTGAGTTTCAAATTTCAAGAGACAAAATGAACAAAAAAGTTTTGAAATACCCAATAAATTAAAGAAAAAAAACAAAGCAGGTCAGTGGTAGCAGAAAGGGAGAGAAAACAATGCAGAGAAAGGTAAAATGTAATTATCTAATATCCCCTTCACACCAGCCTTCAAAAAATGGTAAATCTTGAGAAGCCATTCAAAACCACTTATGAGAAAAAAACTGGATTGCAAGCTGAAGTATATAAAGATTATGTTAATGAATATCCAGGTAAGATGGATGTATTCAAATTGCCTGGTCTCAATTAAATTCACCTTAGGGAAACTAGACAGAGATTTCTGAATCACTGAAAATTATCTTTATGAGCTTCTGGAGGACAGGGGAGGTCCCAGAGGACCAGAGAAGGGCAAATATAGCATTTGTCTCTTGACAAAAAGGGAGTGCTGATGGAATGACAGACCAATCAGCCTAATTTTGATTAATGGAAAAATTCTGCAATAAACCGCTCAACTACACTAGAGCTACCCACATAATTTTCAGAATAGATCCCTCTTACTGCAGACTATAATCCTAAAAAGAAAAACAAAGCCATTCAAACTAAAAATACCAGAACATGTTTATTTGTCAAACAGGTACAAAAAAATATTATAGGGTAGATGGCCTGTGGCATAGAGAAGGTCTGGTAGTTCACAAAACACAAAAGTAAAATTTGTGCTTCTGTCATTTATGTGCCAGGAGAGATAAACAGGGTCAATATTCTTCAACAGAGAATAGATATACGAGAATATGGTAATAATTTATGGGAAGTCACTTTTAAAACTGACCAGGAGAAATGCTGTAATTGCCAAGGAGAGGCAGAAGTTAGAGAATAAAAGGTTTTTTCTCCAATAATAAAGAAAGCTTTTTAAATTGATTTGAAGTCACAAAAGGACTGCATATTCTCTGCAGGACACAAAGAGCCTTGGATGGGCTCACACAATTTTAATGCTAGGACAGAAACCTTTGGAAATTATTTAGTCCAGTCTCCTACTGGAAAAAGAACCAGTGTCAAAGATTCATCTTCAAAGTTAGGTCAGGCCATTCAGGGCTTGTCCAGAAAAATTCTGAAAATCTCTCAGGAACAAGATTTCAGTCTCTGTGGGCAACCTATTCCAGCATTTGATCACCATCAGGGCTGAGAAGTTTTCTTATGATGACACAGTTTTCCTTGCTGTAGCTTTGGAAGATGCACAAGTTTTGCTCCATCTCTCTCTAACCAGCCCCCAGGTTGTACAAGTTCCCCTTCAGCTTTCTCTTGTTCAGGCAAAAAAAAGTCCTCTCAGATCTCTCAGCTGCAATCCAGCCCCTTAAACACCTGTTTTTTCTCAGCTGAACTGGTTCCAGTTTGCCAACCTCTCTATTGTACTGCAAACCCCAAAGCTGGGCACAACCATGGGCACCACTCATCCTCTATTCTCACAGAGCAGGGGGAGCTCTACTACAGGACAAAGAACCCAAAACACAGGAAAAGCCAAGGTTTTCTCACAGTATTATACCTCACTGCAGGTGGTCTAAAGATGAATTTGTTCCCCATATTGACTGATAGGCTGCAAGGTGGGAAATTACTTCCAGTTTTACTGCAAGTTCCCCTGAGGGGACCAACATCACAAATATTCATAAATTCAGCAAATGCATTTGTAAGTGGTGAAGGAAATCACTATGAGTTTTAATCACCTTATTGTCCCCTGTGTTTCTCTAGACAAGCACAGGAGAAGCTGTCTCAGATAAACTGCTGATTCTATTTTTTTCTTCTTTCTCATGTTCAAAAAAATAAAAATATCACACAATAAAAAGAGCCTCTCTCTTGTATTGCCCCAGACAAAGCAGTGCAGCAAACATCTAGTAAATTCCCAGGTCAGCAGAAAGAAGTCAAGCAAGACAAGTTCTGCTTGCAAAGTGTGTCCCACAGCAGGTCTGTTGAGTGGCAGTGAGCCTTCCTTCAGCTGCCAAAGGACTGAATTGACAGCAACCTTTATACATGTATGGTTGAAGTATTAAAGCTCACAGTGCATGACTAAAGGAAAACCAACTAGTCCCTATTTTTAGACTGTCTCAGAGGTTCTGTCTATATTCTTCCATCTACATTTTAAACTATTTTTGTTCTAAAATGCATGATTTTTGGCAGAGAAACAAGCCAAGGTGAAAACATCACTAAATATTAGCCAATGCATCTGCACAAGTCATGATCCATGTAAGCACTCTTAATACTACATAAACCACGGAAACAAATTGTTTGGAGTTCCTTTGTAAAAGCCAAGGAAAGAAATCTAGAAAAGCCATAAGGATTTGAAACCTTCATGGTCTGAAAACCCCAAATGCTAAGAAACAATCAAAGCAGTCAGCTTCGTCCCTTCCCTAAAAATTTTCAAGCTAGACAATTCAGCCCAATGATATTTTATAGAGGAACAGAAAATTATTTAATTTGTGTTCATCTCCTAGCACAGACTGCAGAAGCTGTAACCAGGTTTATATCCACAGGTTTATATCCAGTTTCTAAGATGGGTATTCCTCCTCCACCCATGATTTCAGAGCCAGCACAGGCCAAGTCCATAACTTAAGAACATTTGTACTGGGGTAGGACAAATACACCTCCAACTTACTATCCTGTAGATCCCTGGAGAAGACTAAAAAAGTGGTATTGCCTTTAAGATATCCTTGATGAAAGCCAGGGCTTTCTGGAGTAGAGGTAAATTTCCAGCATAGTTGCCTTTTTGGATTTATCTTTCATGGATTTATAAAAAAGGTTTTCTTAATCCTTCTAAGCTTTGGCCAAAATCCGTATCATTTGCAAGCTGACTATAGGCACTGTGATAGGTCTACCCCTGGCATGTTCTGAATCTGCCACAGGATAATTTCACTCCTCATACCTTAATAATGAGAAACACTGAACCTCTTTATGTCCCTTCATGCCACTCATTTTTATAGCCTCCTATCTCATCTCCTGCCTTCCCCCTCATTAGTCTTTTTTTTCAAGGCTGAGGAGTCCTGATCTACTTAGAGGTGTCCTTGTACTAAACCCCTTCCATACCTTTGATCATTCATGCTGGTTTTTTCTGTACCTTTTCTAGCTTTGTTTTGTCCTTTTTGAGACACTGGAACAGCATACAGGAATCAAGATAAAGGCAATAGTTTCATACAGAGATATACTGATGTCTGCTTTTGTTCTCTTTTCCTTTCCTAATAATTCTTAATGTCATATTTGCTGTTTTGATAGGTACTCAGCACAGCAGTGACATTTTCAGAGCACAACCTATTATAATTCACAGATCTCTTTCTCGAGCGATAAAGCCAGGAACATGGCACACCACTGCGGATATAATGGGAGGACTGTGTTTTACATGTACATTACTTTACATTTATGACTACTGACACCTCATAACCCATCCATTCAACACTTTTCTGCAATTTTTCAGTGTTGCCCTTTTGCCCTAAAGGGAATTTCTCCCTCGCCTAGTCCCCCCTTTTCCTGGGATTGTGATAGTGGCAATGAGGATGAGAATTACATTTAAGGAGGTCACTGGAAAAAAAACCCAGTAATTATAATCCCTACACATAAAGCTTGGAAACCACTCTAGTTTTTCAGGTAATATGAGCTATTTTTCCACCATTTGCAATTATGAATCAAAGCATAAAAAGTAGGTTTGGGTTTTTTTTAGTTAAAGGCAAAAAGAAATATCTGAAAAGAGAGATAAACAGGCCAGTGAAGACTCCTTAAGTATAACAACCTCAGTGATATTTCACAGGCTTTTCCTTTAGGGACTCAGCTATATGTGAACTGTTCTCTACTTCTGTAGAATACTTTAATCAGCATCTAAGTCTTACTGATAGAAAAGTGCTTTAAAGATCATTTGATCTACTAATTTAACTTGTATGAGGAAGGCCCCTCTACCTGCTGCTCAGGTTAGCCCTAACATGCACCTCTCCCTCCTCTAACAATTTCTCCTGATCACTATGCTTTGAACTGTGATTTGCTTTGATAATCTTTCCCATTTAGTTAATTCCAGCACTTTTGACAATGCTGCCATTTCAGTTCTTTGAATATTGTGTGCAATGTAAGAAATCCAACAGATTTTCATTTACAGGAGGCATTAAGATGGCTTTACTGTTCCTCTAGAAAGGACTACCCTGCAGCTCTACAGCCTTTGCTCTCCCATGCTAAATGACATTGCCTAGGTTTAAGAAGACATATCAATACAATTTCTTTTCATCCTATTGTAAGCACAAAATTTTCTGATGATATAGCTTCTTTTAAAAACAAAACAAACAAAAACCACAGCTCTACTTTTCCTGTAGATCCTCTGTAACATTTTCTGTTGCTTAAACACAGGGAAAAATCCTTTCAGCAGTTTTTTCTTATGCCTTTATCACGTTATTTTTCAAGATTTGATTGGAATACTATAACATTTTTACAGTTAGGCAAAGTGTGAATATTTTTCTAGTTTCCTTTCTTGGACCTTCTGAATACTTATTTCCCAGTTAGTAATACATTTGACCCTTCAATTTAATGACACCTTTTATTTTCTCACTGAAATCTGTTTTGATATTGTAGTGTGAATTTTCACTGAAACTCTAATTTGATGTTTTAAAATTAAAATTTTCCCCATTACATTTGAATTTACTTTACTGTTATGAGTGGTTATTTCAATTTCCTTTGTTTGAACTCCTCATTTTAACATAGATTTTTTTCAAGTTAGGCAGTAATATAATGAATTCTGCTGTTCTTATCAGAATATTTAATCTAATTACATTACAGTGACCTAAAGAGTTGGACAGTAGCTTTCTGACAGTAACATTTTGAACTGAATCCTGTCCACTATTGCAAACCAACTCAAAATTTTCTTCTTCTCTTTCCCTGAGCAGCTGTTACATTCAACAGGCACTTGTGGATTTAAAAAATTTACATTTGAAATCACATTTAACCTATCTTCAAAGGGAATAATGACATTTTTCCATTAGAATTGCATTTCATAAGCGTCATGTTCTAGGATATACTTTTCTGAATAAGTTTCTAAGGTTCAAATCATAAATTATTATGTTTATAGCTAAATACTAATAAATACAAGAAATTACTATTTAAAAATTGTTCTTCAGTATGTCTCATATGCTTAAAAAATGGATGGAAGAGGAATAAGGCATAATGAAAGAGAAGCAATATTTTTTCCTTTAAATTCAAAAAACCTTTTAAAACTCTGACAGTACAGTTTTACGCTTTCATTTCTTCCATCTTTTCTTCCTTTATCCCAGTCTGTTTCTGCCTTTTTCAGCCGCCATTCTACTTTTAGTTCTTTTAGTCTGAAGTTTGATCTTCATATTCCCATTAATTAAACCAGGAGTAAAGCAAGACAAGTCAGAGGAAGGCCAAAGCACTAAGCAGCCTATATTCACAGGCAGCTTGTACCAGTAGGGGCAGCTGTACTGACTGAAAAAAGAAATTCTATAAAAAGACTTAGTTTGAAAGACACATTCTTTGACAAACATTCTGATCTGGTTTACATGTTTTTTTGAGAGACTGCCACTTTCCTGTAAAAAAAAAAGCACCTAGAGGAGAAAACCACATTTTTTTTAAGGAACATAGAATACCTGTCTCCTCTTTTCTTTCTCCTTCATTAGTGAAAGTGTCATAATTTTATCCAAGTAGGTCATTATATGCTACATTGAGAGTCATGGCATCAGAAAAATGTCTGTACAAAATTATCAAAGACCTGATTCCTATTTGTTGCTTTTAGGACACACAGAAAGGGAAGGTTTGAAAGAGTTTAATGTTAATAAATTAAGGCATTTTCCACTATAAACTCCTTGGTAAACAAGTATTAAGTATTGAAAGTTATACAAACACTGTTAAAATGTGACAAACCAGCATACAATTTTGCTTTAAGTATGATTTGCATGCTTCAAGAACAAAAATCTCAAAAAAATGTTACAGAAAGGTAAAAAATACTGACTCCTAGCTGTAATTTTCTCATAATATCCTTTAAAATTCTGTTTCAGCATTTTTATATAGGGTGGTGAATGAAGGCATAGTTTTACCTATCAGTGGGACTGAGTAATATATCCAGGGATGGGAGAAGGAGGTTCAGATCTCCATTCTCCAAGATTTCAGCCCATGCCATTTTAAGACAAGTCATTTCCACCTCCTGTTACACAAGGGTTAAAAAACTGATGGCAGCGATTGGCAGCTAAACCAGTTTTGCACAGAAAAGTAGTGAATGCACATCCCTAATTCTGGGATATGGTTCAGGGACTTTTGGAAAAAGATGCCAGCAGCAGCTCCTCATTCTTGTAAAGGCTTGTGAATTTAAGCCAGGGTTTTTTCTGAATGTATAAAAGAGAAGTCCTGCTATTTGAACACACATAGTCATTCATTGAAAAGGCTAAAACCTTTTCTACGTCTGCTTGATTTGATTCAGGTGCTAGCCAAACTAAAAATATACATTAAAAAAAATAATTTATATCCCAAAATAGTTTTATCACAGCAATAAGAGTGGAGATGAAGCTGTAAATGACACAACAGATTTATATAATCCTAGAAGTGCTCACCTGGTATATCCATGGCTGATGCTTTGAAGGAACAAAGCACTGTGCTTCCCTAAACTCCAGAAAGCCATAGACCCATATGTCTATGTGATCCCACAGGTAAAGAAGATGAGAATAAAAAGGTAAGAAGGTAAAAATAATCAAGCATCATTTTAGTCTAACAAATTTGTTAAAATATCCAGTTTAATAAAATATTTAAAAGCTGTGTCTGTAGTCTTATCTGCATATCCTCAGGAAAAATGTAAATAATCCATACAGCAGGCAAAACCAACACAATACATTGAAGATTAGCTCACAAAGGGTAATAAATCTCATTTTTTTCACTTCAGAGAACCCTTATGTGTAATGAAAATGTATACTTCTGTGTCATCTCTCAACTTGTCTCTGGAGTTATTGAAAATGTAAAATAGTCTAACCTCACTCAAAATATATAAATAGATCATATGACTTAAATGCTCTCGAGGGATGAATAATAACATCACTGAAGAGTCAACTAGACACTGTAGAATAGATCAAGTTGCAAACGGGACTAACTCTTCCCCCTTACTAATGACTGAAAAAAGAGGAAATATTTATGAAGATATCTGCTCTTCAGAACACCTTTTTCTTGCAAAAAATACCAGTACTAAACAAAAATACCTAAACCAAGACACAGTTTTTTAATTTTTTTTTTTTTTAACAAATGGGGTTTTTAAAGTACAGCATCATAGAATGGATTGTGTTAGAAAGGGCCTTTAGAGGTCATCTAGTCCAAGCCCCAGCAATGAGCAGGGACATCTTCAACCTGATCAGATGGTTCAGAGCCCCGTCCAACCCGGCCTTGGATATTTCCAGGGATGGGGCATCTACCACTTTGCTGGGCAACCTGTGCCAGTGTCTCATATGCTCAACATAAAAAATTCTTCCAGGTATCTTCCCTGACTCTGTCTTCTTTCAGGTCAAAACCACTGTGCCTTGTCCTATTGCTACCAGCCCTATTATATTTGCACTTATATATCTATATATGAACACACACAAGGATGATTTCAAATTTAAAGAGACATTTATCTTTTAAAAGGCAAATGACCTTGAGAAATATTAAAAAAAACCCACCCAAAACCTAGAAAACAAATTTTAAAAATGATTGTCCCAATAGATACAGGAATAAATACAAAATAAAACTTAAGGCAAATAATGTCTACAGTTTCAATTTATAGCAGAAATAGAAGAAGGATAGAGAAGGGCAAGGAGCATGATCAAAGGTAAGGAATGGATTGCTGTACAAAATATGACAAAATATAAAATTAGAGAACAGTAGCTCAGTAGCACTTCCAGCTGTAATACTAGAGGACATGTAATGAAACTAGCAGGTGAAGAAGTACCTTCTTCACACACTGCACAGTTAAGATGCACATCTTTTTTATATAGAATGCTGCAGATTCCAAAAAGATTAATCCTAAAAAACCCTACTTTTAAGAATTCATGAATTTAAAAAGATATAAATAACTACTAAATGCAATGTCATTATCTCCTGTTTGGGAAATCCTTGAATTGTAAATTGCTACGAATCAGAGAACATTCCTAGGACATCTTAATATATGCTTTTCTTATTATTATCTTCTCTAAAAGTGTTGACCTTTGACAAAACCAATGTAGATGCTAAACGAACTTCACTCTGACCTACAAGAGATTTTTATGTTTTGTATTGCCATTTACATGCCCATAAACCCTCATGAACTCTTCAAAGAGTACAGTAATTTTCAATGCAGATAAAATGACCAAATAAAGCTATACTGCCTAACAAAATTAATTCTTCTTCACTGGAAAAGTTTGGAACCAACTATAATATGCTTTAGGGCAAAGTTATGCATGTCTATCATATTTTGCAACCTGCAGTATGTCAATATCATGCAATACTAACACGTGCTACAATTTAATCTCTCTCTATAGCTTATCTCTATTATTCATGATAAATAGATCCCATTTCTATGCACAATATTGATATTCTGCTAACATGACACAGGCTGACAAGAAAGTGGAAAAAAAATGGGTAGAGGGCCTTACTATGTCTGGAGGCATTTTTCTATCAGCAACCAAGCAGGCAGCAGAAATAAAGAATCCTCTCGCCTTCCTAGAGCTGCTGAAATAAGCTGTTTATTTGACTAGCAAGTCATGGTGTAGACTGAAGCCCAGCAAACAAACAAGTTTAACACAGCCTCCCAGACAAGTAGGTCACCTCCTTTTCAAGGAAGCAATGTAAACAAAAACAGAAACCTCCTAAGCCACAGATAGACACCTTTGCAACCTGGGAAAGATTAGATGCTGAAATACTGTGGATAACTCAGCCTCTTTGCATCAGATATTGACAATATCTTGTATAGTTTACAATTGGATTGCTTTTGCTTGCTTGTAAAAAGAGTTTATGCATTGCATAGTATTGACTAATAAATTGTGGTGTGATAATCAACCTTATTTCTTTATTTTCTGATTGTAAAGAATGTATTTGTTTAACAATTCTTGCTTATGCTGCAGGTCAACTATGCCAACATAGCAAGTAACTGTTCCTTCATCACTGCCTCAGAGAGTTTATTCTAGAGAATCAGTCTGTGTTAGCTGGATTTTTTTAGGAGACACTCATTAAACACAGTAGTACCTGTCATAGTATTACAGTTTTGTAATTGCATATTCCTTACAAAATTCCACTCAAATAATTTGCTAAATATTATTTTAACTTATTGTTTACTAAAGGCAAGCACTGTGAACAGTAACCTGATGTTTCCTAGTTTTAGGTTTCAACCTATACTATGTGCTTCTTCTACCTGATCATAGTTGAATCTTTTTTTTTGTGACTTTTTCTCTACAATAAGAAGTAGACAAGCTTTTCCTGGGTTTTAATCTTAAAAAATACACATCAGCTTACTGTTATTCATAAACTTAATGTAAGATTTGTAGAGTTACCACCATCAAGCTACTCTCACACTTAAGAAACTGAATAGCAAAATGATGAAATAATATTGCAAAAAAACTGTTTGAGGAATCAGAATTCTCAGCCAGGAATCCTGTAATTATGTCTCCGTTGGGTTTTGTCCAACAGTAAACATAGGAATATGAAGGCTGAAATAATAAATCCATTATAAACATACTGAGCACAAAAAGGAACAGTTACTCACAGTGATTTACATCCATTCAGAAGTGATTCAAGAGTCACCTAAGAGTCAGCACAGTGATTAACAGTGGTAAAAATGCAAATTCAACACTAGAAACTGTTAGGAAAAGATATGAAACAGAAGGGCATCACTGTGCTTTTACATACTGCACTCAACTCCTGAATACTGTGCACAGTGATGGTTCTCCAATCTTCAAATATAACACAAAAATAAACTTTAAGAGGAAAGGACAGCAAGGACAGTCATGCATGCACAGTGATTTCTGGAAAAGACATACCCATGGAGAAATGGACCAAACTGTGGTACATCCCGTGAAAATATGAAGTAGTAATTTTATAACAAAGGGATAGGACTTTTTCCCCTACCATATAATTAACTGTGGCATTAATTGCCATAGGATGCTGTGAGGTCAAAAGTCTACACAGAAGACTTTTCTACAAAGAAAAAAAAAAAAAATTCATGAAAAGAAAAGTGCTAAAAAATGGCAGAAGAATGAAATAGCCATTGTGACAACTGTTATTAACTGAAAAGTTCTGAAAAGAATTTTCTTGCTGGAGCCTAAAAAGCCATGACAAGGAAAGATCACATTAAAATTACCCTCAATTTCTCCTATGCTTTTCATACTAGTCAGCACATGAATTTCACTGAATACTTAGTAGATGACATGATACAACCATTGTTATGTTTTCATTATTTTGTCATAATTATACTTTAAAATATTTTTTGCCCTTCTCATTGCTATATCATGACATTTATTCTGAAGGTTTGGCTGAGGTCTTTAGTATATTCTTTCTTGGCTAGCCAGATTTTCTTTTTCCTGATCTAAAAGGCAAGAATCTCTGAAAAGCACTGTAGTAAAACCCAGAATTTCTGAAATCCTGTTCTGACCTTCACCCCACTCACACTGCATGTCCTCATTTTCTGCTTAGCACTTTTTTCTTACAATTCTTCCTTCCTTGATTTTCCTTGAAAATCATTCATCCAAAAAATTTAAGTGACAGCTATCCTCCATTAGAAGATTAACTCTGTTTAAAAATTATTCTTTGTTAAGGAGTACTATGTCACACTAGAATTAGATGCTTGAATTAACATTGCAAAATTTAGAAACATGATTACTGTACTATTATCATTTAATTATTTTCATTCTACAGCTTACTTTTTTGTAAGAAAGCCATTTCTCCATCTTGTGCTCACACTGTGCCTACTTACTTAGAACTATACATCTAACTATTGTGGAACAAAAATAGCATAAAAAAGCTGCTCAGAAATAGAAATTACCATATTCATGACTTTCTAGATAAACTTTTCAGAACACAGTAGAAGACAGAATTTGAACCAGAAAAAGTTATTGTCAAGCTTCCTGATTAAACAGACAGCTCCATAAAATAGCAGAACTTTTTTAAAAATACAAAGAAACATTTATTTAAAAGCAATGACATAAAATTACAGATTCAATAGGTCTAAATGCCCTTCAACAATCTAGTTCATTAAAGCCAATAAAGGATAAAACAAAAAAAATGTATAGTAAAAAAGCAAAGTGGACAATGAAAAGCTATTTTCCAAGGAAATAAACCTAATAATTAAAAGATAATTTAAATACAAGTGTGTTGAAGTAGTAGGGTGTAAAGGAAGCAACTGAGGAATACAGACTACTTGGCTTTTTGAAGCACTACCTTATTGCCCTCCTTCATGTTTCTCTTTTAAAGTGTCTGTATTCTGAGAGCAAAAGAAAAAACATGTCCCAGAGCTATTTCACAAAAGGCTGTATATATTTCAAACTATGTTATAGCTTAAACATGTATTTAGAGTTTGAGCTACTCAATTTCTGCACAATGAGGTAGTTGCAAGAACATCCTTGAGCATTCTGATCCCATTTTCTAACACTGTCTGGTCAGTATCTTCCAGAAACAGGTAGAGTGAGAAAGTTCATTCTTTTTAGGCCTGAAATATTATTAATAATGAAAAAAAAAAATAAAGAATAAAATCACAAAATACACCTTTGATAAGGATTACAGCAGAGACTTTAAAAGCCTTCTTCAACATTACCCTTACCTTAACAGCCCAAAACTCACCACGTAAATCTAAAGCTTGTGTTACTAATCACAGGTGAGAAACATACTACAGAGAAAATTTGTTCTCATTGGGACTATAAGCACTCACATACTTGAAACAAAACAACCCTGGTAACAAAAGAAGGGTTCTGCACCACAGCAGTTAGTGTGGCCCGGGTTCTCACCTGTGGGTACAAGAACCTCATTTCTTCACAACATCTGCTTTTGGATGCATTTACTCCCGCCAAGAAACTGTTGTTTCTTAACATCTTAAAAATTAAAACATTTCAGTATTAACTTTATTTTCTTAAGTTCATTAAGTGTCTTGGATTTTCTGATTCTTTTGAGTGAGTTTATGTTTACAGTGCAACAACTGGAAGAGAGGGTATTTAGATGTTTAAGATGGAACAGTACTTTTGAAAAATGACAGTTATGCCTCTTCTCAGTATTTAATGGACCATGACTGACTTGTTTGGCAAGGAAAGAAAAAAAGAATATGATTACCCAATTAGACTAAGATCAATTAAAACAGGGTCAGGTAGACAGATAACTATGAAATAGTTACTATTTCAGGAGAGCCCGCACCTATCCTTCAATCCTTTCAAAGCAGTCTGATATATGTGGGAAGCACATAGTAATTTTTTTAAGGGCAGACAGTTATTTTTTCAGGACAAAAGTTTCAGTGAACATTGTTTTACTTATTCATTCTACACTAGCCTTGTTCTTTTTGCCATTGAGATAAACACAGAATGAAAAGTGAACTGCAACATATCAGTGTCTCAGTTTTTGTATTTTATAAAAAGTGAAACTGATAAACCACCTTTTAAAAGGGTGCCTGTCAGAGAATGACTCAATTCACTAAACAAGGTTATTAGTTTAACAACAAAAGCTGATATTCTCTCGAGTTGAATTTATGTACTATCTCTACAGTATCTTTTCAATTTATTCTTTATCTAGCACATTTTACTCTCACTATACTTGCAGACATACAATATAAACCTATGGAGTAAATCAAGCTTCATAAATACTTTTTAAGAAGTCAGGATTCTAGATGAAAACTGAAGCTTTTAAAAATTTTGCAGAATCCTCCAAATCTATTACATCCAAATCTATTTTCAAAAATGACATATCTCTCTCAGATTTTCAGAATGCATTATTACACACATTTTTAACATGTTTCACTGCAACAATGCAACAAGAGCTCTACTGGGCTTGTGGCCTCTCAAGAATTCACAAGAGCTGAATCCAACTATAGATGCTGTTCTCACACTGCCACAGTTAAGCCTAAAACTTAAAATACCTTAATTACCTTCCTACTGTCACTATTTTCCTTAGCAAACTCAGTAATTAGTGAATCATACCTTAAACTAAAGACAAAGTAAACATCAGAATGTCTAAAATCAGAATAATATAAGGGATTTTTGCAACACAGCGCTGAGACACTGATAAGATGCTGACAGAATCTAAATCTGTCTCCTTCAGGAATTTGCAGCCATCTGTCCACAATATCTAATTCCTTCCTGTGGAGCCACTTTCACGACTGTCTAGCATCCTGAGGTATAAAAGTACTCAGATCTTCCCACGAAATCCTTGCTGTTCACCTGGGAAAAAAGCTATCAAGCAGTAGGGCATATAACATCAAAGAGGTTCTCAGCTGAGCATGTTGGGATCCTCTGACTGATGGAGATTTGCCAGCCTTAGGCAGAGAGACCAAGACCACCACCACAAGGGAGTGTTTTACAGAAACAGCACCTAATGGGGTATGTATGGTGTACCCTAATGGGCTTTTCATTTGCTATTCCCCTCAGCTGGTTCCAGAACACCATAGTCACCCAAGGAACTCTCCTCAAACCTTCATATATCCTTTCAAAAGATGTCAACCAACAAGTGGAAAACCCATTTCTTCTATCCAGGCATTTACTCTGACTTGTGTTTCCTACTCAGAAGCGATCTTAGACATCTCTAAATGAATGTGCTGGCATTAAAAAGCAATATAACATGCTTAGAGTAGAAAATTTCCATGCATTAGATAATTCTGTGCACCTTCCATGAAATAAGACTTTTGGGTCTTGTGTTTCCCTGGTTAAAACCTGGGCAGGGGAGTGCAGGAAACTACTCCTAGCAAAATAAGATGATGTTTACATTCCTCCAAAAGTGAACCTGTCCTCTAATTAGGAAAGGCCAGACTGTCTGCCAGTACAGAGCAGATAGCAGGGTTTCCAGGTGAAAAACAAAGCAAGCCTGTAACAGCTGAAATTGGTGAGCAGTTACAAAGTACTCAACTAATAGCGAAATTAAAATTCATGCAAGGTCTGAAATAGAATTACACCTTGTCTTGAGAGAAGCAGCAAGTCAGACAAACAAGAGCAACAAATACCTTGTTAACTTCAACCATAGTGCAATTAGGGCATAGTTGTTCTGCTATAATCATTTGTAACTGTGCTGTCTACTCATATTTTACTGTCACCTGAAATAGCTCTCTGTGGGTTTAACAAACCTGACATGTCTCTAAGTGGGATTCTGTGTCACCTTTACAAATACTCCATTCCTAGTACGTGTTGTGCAGTGGCTGAAATATTTTCAGAGGGAGGTTTCATGTGAACTGCAGGCCAGGCAGGGAGTTCCACAGTAGGTGCAGGGCAGGTCAGAGCATTCAAGTTACTTTTTGGGGTACTGTTATGCAGTAAGATTTCCAGGTATGCGCACAAACACCAATACTCTAAAAAAAAAAATGTCAGCTGTGAATAAGAATAGATTAAAAATAAGAATAGATTAAGAATAAGAAGTATTTAGTTGCTGTGAAATATTTTCTTAGACCATTATTCTATGAATACTGTTAAAGAACATACTTAACAACTGAGTTGCAATATCAGGCAAATATATACATCACCAGAATGTGAAAGACAGATCAAACCTAGCAGTTGGCTGCCTCTCCATTGTTCTAAGCTGTCAGGATATTCTTCTTGACCTACTGAATTGGAAAGTAAAGATCAGGCTAAGTACAGTTCAAGCTTCCTCATTATCCAACACGTAATTAGCAATGATGACCTGTTTGCATGGTGAGATGATGGAAGTCTCCTTGTTTATAATATAAAGTGAAATTTAACACTAAAATTCTGAAGAAATACATTTAAGTAGTTAGAGAATAGGACTTAATAAAATGTTACATGCATTCACTAATTTATCCTGCTTCATTAATGACAGCTCCATTCAAAAGAGATCCTCTCTACACCTTAAAAACAGCTATCCATATAGTATTATACATTTTGAAATACTATATAAACACTTTATACTGGTTCCCTTCAGAAAAGCCACAAAGAATAAGAAGGGCTTTCCTTTCTGGTGTTTCAACTACATTTCATCATTTTCAGACCTAAATATGGTAAACAAAAAGCCATGTGCAGAACTAGAAGAGCTATGGTGGTAAATTTTAAACTGCATAAAGTTTAAGTTTGTATTATGAACTTTACAGTAATTCAAACTTTACTGACCTAAAAAAAGGTCTTTTCTACAGATGAGATTGAGTAGGCTCTTCCCAATAAATATTACTCCATAAATATACACTTTACTGCACAAATAATTCATAATAATAATAACAATTAATAACATAGCAGGTAAATAATAATGGGAAAGCCTTGTACTTTGAAGTAAGTTTTCTTAATTCATTGTGTCACAGTGCCTATACAACCTGCTTGGGCTACATCCATGCACCAAACCGTGGCCTCTGGTAGTGTGTGTCATTCTCCCAGAGGAAACCACAGAATAAGCTGAGCTGGAAGGGACCCACAAGGATCACTGAGTGCAGCTCCTGGCCCTGCACAGGACCGTCCCCAAGAGTCACATCATGTGCCCAGGAGTGATGTCCAAACACATCTTGAACTTCTGTCAGGCTTGCTGATGTAACATCTAAATGCTGGGAGCCACCTGACAATCATTTTGATGATAGTATTAAAAAGCTGTGAAAGGTGCTACAGAGACCTTCTAAAATACAACCCTCACAAAACAAAATCTACTTCCACTGAAAGTCCACTGGCAACAGAGTTCCTGAGGTTGTGCATACACCTCTTTACCGCATAAAATTGTGGGAACGATGACCCCTTGTGTCTATATAAATATTTATAAATCTAGGGGAGCAAACAACCTTTAGCTAGGATAATGTCAGCAAGGACATGTGATGATTTATTATGTCAGGCAGACACAAGAGACTCACTACTAAAAGCAAGAGGCTCAGTGGAAAGACACTTAACAGCTGCAATTTCTTGAGTACAAATCCAATGAAAAAAGCACTGTGACACTTTCATTGGTATCCCACTACTTCCAGATTCAAAAGGAGTAATTTAGGTAAAGCAACAGGTGATGCAAATAATCATTGTAGTAAATTAGTTGCAAGCCTGGCAAGCAAAAAAGCATTTCAGCATAAATGGATGCATGCTTTTTTTTTATTTAATATTATTCTTACCAACATCCTTTTAGGTATTCCAGGGTCTTAATTTTAGCTTACAATCTGAAAGCAAAAGTTTCCCAGTCTTCTGAAAATCCCATCTGAGTTTTTTTTTGTTCTATCAGTGATATCTTCAAAATATTACAGACATAACTGTCCCTAATTACATTAATGCATTTTCCTTGAATAATTATTTTCTTTCCATACAACTTAAATGACCATTAGTTTCCATTAATCATTAATACCTCAAAATTAGCTCAATTTAACAGTGACATAAAACTGCTGTGATTTTAGATAGCTGAAAGACCATCCTAACGTTGGTATCAGTCCAGTTACTAAAGAAGAGCAGAAAAATTATCACCACCCTCTTTGGACACTGTGCCTGTCAGGCAACCAAGAATTAAAAACGGTGTGACACAATTAATACTACTTCTTGGTGTATATGGGATTGAAATAATGCCACTATTCATTCCAGCTTTCAAATCTGTGTCCTCAAACCTGTAGGAGATCAAACATCATCAACTGGTGTGCATTTGTATCTGCCTTGTGTGCACTGTTTTTTATGTTTCTTTCTGGCACTGATCTTCAGTACCAGTTGATAAAGTCACTTAAATGAGATCTTCTGGTGCTCCAGTGCTAACCAATTTAGAGGATCTCTGAAGTCTTAGTGTAACCAGGAGAACTTAATCCATTTCATTGTACTTACAGAAATGAAATTATTCTGCCTCTGGCTCCTTTTTGCAGCCGACAATGTTTGGGTAATCACAGGGTATCAATGCTACCAAACTGCTTTCATGTAAACATTTCAGGCTTGATCTAGTATCACTGTATCCAGGGGAGCTGCATAAAATCTTGTATGCAAAAACTAAGGGCATATTTAAGCTACAAATACCTGCTTGACAAAGAAATAGTGCAAGAAAATATTCATACTGCAGTTGCTAACACCTGTTTCATTTTTTGCATTGCAGATGAGATCCAGCATTAGCCTGTGTCTTGAAAATCCTGGTACCATTTAATATGTTTGAAAGTGCAAATAAAACAGTGCTAACTTAAAACCACACTTAGGATCGTTCTAAAAACAGGAAAGTGCCGGAGGTCACTGTGTGGTGGAGGGAACACACAGCAGAAGAGCATAAGTAATTTTAAAGGCTACTTGGAGTCTGGTTTTAACATTAAATTTGCTTCAAATCAGTGTTTCTCTTCCACTTCTTTGCATGCATTCTTTAAAGTGTGTAAAGGATATTTGAAAAAATAAGTCTTATAAATAAGTCATTAACATTTGAGAAGAAAATTTATTACTACATTTAAATAATTTTTACAAAGCAAAGCTTAAAGATCTGTAAGAAATGGAGTGATGAAAGAGGTACAGTGTATATAGCAGTAGATTAATTGAAAATTAATTATAGAGGTTTCTTTATTCTCTTTCTATACATACACTTCAATATAGTCGTGGAGCTCCTTGAGGAGAAAAATTAAGGCAAGATTAATTGTGTCTGGACAACTTCTGCTCAATGTACATACAAGGTCAGACCCACCCATGGCTTGCTGGGTGGGTTCTTGTCTTTACCACTGATTTACAATTAAGACCTTAATTAAATTTTATTCGCACTCTTCAGCAACTTATTATCTAATCCACTTTGTTTGAATTGATTTTGTAAGTTTCAAATCTTAATGTGAATCACAGAATACTCGGTGTGTTGGAAAATAAAAACAAGAAACACTGAAGTATGTGAAAACTGGAGAGCAGGCTGGTGGGTAAACACAAACCAAAGCAGAGTTACACTCATGACGCAGGCTTCTGCTCCTCAGAGGATGCTCCTACTTCGAATGCAAGATATTTGATATCCCTGGAGGACATTGCTCTCCTGTTTACTGCTGTCTGGTTTTTTAGAACCAATGTGCCTCTGGGGAAGCCATTCACTTGCATCTACCTTTGGGGTGGTTTGCTGTTATAATAGCAGCTGGCTTAGAAAAGCAGATAAAGATTGCAGTGGCATGAGAAAATGTGTCCTGGGCAAATAACGTCCTCCAAAAAGAAGCCAAAAATGTGATCTGATTGCAAGATTGTATCACAATTGCTGTAATTTGTAATTTCTTACAACACTATTGCTGAAAGAAATTGAGTAAATTCAGTATTTTTACCTCTTTTTTCCTTTTTATTAAAGAAGCTTATGACTCTCCCATGGAAGAACATTTCCTCTTCTTGATATTTTCAAACCTTTCAGATCCTAATATGGAGTTAGAAACAAAAATTGGGGGGATGAGGTATGTTGCAAAGAGATTGCACAGAAATGAGTCTTAGGGGAAAACAAACCCCCACAAAATGTAATTACCAGTTTAACTCCAACATCTATGAAGTATAAAATGTCCTCACAGCCCAGCCACTATCAGAGAGATGCCAGGATTCTAAAGTGCCACCAGTAGGACAAATAAAAGTTCCTAGGTCCTGTGAAACACACCCCGAGGGAACCAAAGTTATGTAATTGGGAAGTACTATGTCATATTGAGATGGCATCACTGTGAATGGGGACTTCAAAAAACTAAACCACTTTCCCTCCCTTTTGGGGGAAATACTAGAGCCCTCCTACTCTCTTTACTCCCCAAGTGACTGATGATTTCACTCTCTTAACAAGCTATTTAGAGCCTCCACACCCTGCCTTCTTCAGGAAATTCAGCCAATTCCACTCACTACAGTGCCCAAACCTGCACATTTCACTTGCTATAATAGCAATGAATCAGTTCCAGAATACTGCTGGGTTCACTTTCACATTTAAACAGCTTCATAAACAAATTCAAGTGGCAAGATTATACTGCACATTCTCTATTTAGTATCATTTGCCTTGTAAAATAATTACTCATTTTTATGTGATAAATTTAATTGTGTCCTCAGAACTGTCCTCTAGGTTGAGTCATGCTAAGTCATTCCTCACTAGATGCAATACTTCCTGCAGTAATTTAATTTTAGATGTTCTGCTTTCATTGAAATTGTTATTTCTTATGTTAGACAAACAGTGTTAATCTGATGGCTGTGTTTTAGTAAGCATCTTCTTAAATTCAGAAAATGTATTCTGTAGTCCAAGAGCTAAACCCCAAAAGGAAAAATAATCCAATGTTTACACAAATAGAGAATTTGAGGAATCCAAACATTCACTAGCCATGTAAATTTCTCTACCAATACAAATTCCAACAGAATGAATAAAATTAAATCAGAATTATCCAACAAAACATACTGTTACTACTACTGTTCCTGAAGATACTAGTGTAAAATATCCTAAATCCATATCCATGCTTTGTGTTTTGGTACCTGCACACCACCATCTCATCAACTTATTAAAAAATTCTATCCAACCAAATGTGCTAACATCTAAACCAAAATTACTTTGACAACCTGTACATTTACTGTGGCTGCATTCCTAGGACTGCAACACACTGAAAATATCAAGTTCAAAGCAGTTAACACAGTATTTGAAAATATATCCTTTAAGGGAATTCACTATCATTTTCTTAGCCATGACAGCAGTGAAATACATTTTTTTCATCACCTACAAAATATGAGATGTCTCCCACATGACTCCTACTGTCAGAAAGAATAATTATTTTGAAAGTAGGGCAATATATACACTGACATCTTCTATACCAATAAGAACAGCTTGGTTTACCATAGTGAAAGGGCTAAACCAGATAAATTGAAAGTGAAAGGCTAGGACAATTATGCAAAAAATGTAACAGGAAAACAAACTGACAGATGAATTACTCCTAAATCTTGGCTGTAGACAATTTTGCTACCATTATTCTGGATGGGATCAAGACTCTGTCATGAAGGGAAAAATGAACAAGGGTCGTTTGTTTGCGATGTATCTCCAGAATACTATTTGCTATCTACCTACATTCACAAGGTACATGTCAGCAAGGAAACCATTTCTGAAGTGAGATTCATAGACTTGTGAAATTCTAATAGCTTGAAAATGTGCCCCAGCAGATACTGCTGTGTGATGAAACAGTTTATCAGTAGGAGATACTATTTTTATCTCTAATCAAGCAGGTATAAGTGTATGTAATCTAGTCTTTCAACTCTCCCATCCCCCCCCCAAAAAAGCTCATCCAGAGCACATTACCATAATTGCAAATGTCTTTTTCAACTTTGCAGGAGGGAAAAAAAAAGCGAGTTTTTCAATGCATTCTACATCTAACTCCAAGGCTTAAATGGAAAAGCTTCATATTTTTATGCCTTCAAAAAAATAAAAATGGATTAATCTCAACAGGCAGTTGTCTCCCATGGATTATTAGGTCTCTCAAGAAAGCTTATATAACCCACATAGGTTTTAAGATTATCTTGAAAAGCCAAGGAAACATATTATTATCCTCTTAAAAGTAAAGGGCCATATTTGCAACAGGGGTTTGAAGATAAAAGTTATTCCAAGTTTTTCCTATTTCAACATTGCTTTTTTACTTCAAAAATTCTTTTAACTCCAGTATGTGCAGAAAGTTATTAATGGGGGTGCAGAAAGCACACCCTGTAGTACCAATAGAAGAGGCTGCTGTAAGTGAGCTGGAACTTTTGCTATGGAAAGTCTTTACATAAAAATGAAAACCTGAAAATTTCAACTGATGAGCCCAACTGAACAACCAAACTTATCTGGTCACCTGTACTACTAATTAAAATAGAACAGTTCCAATGGAAAAGAGCATTCTTTATGATGAAGGACCTAGTCCCTAAAGTGTGGACTTTGGGTACAGTCATACAACAGAAAAAAGGGTGCAAGTTAGAGAATTTTATTTATCTGAAAAGTCAGACTGGATCCCCTTTTCTACATTTTTTGCCTTTCCCACTTTTATTTCTTTCTGGTTATTTTTTCTTGTATCTTTTTTGTCCTTACCAGTTTCTGCATCTGGTGTTATTTTGTTGCACTTGCTTTATCCCTCTTTTTCCACCCCTAGATTCTTTAGCCTTGGAAAGCTCCCTAACCCTCTCAATCTCTTCCTCTTCTTCCATTGCTAAAATATCAGCTCATTTAAATCACACATAACATGTAATTTGGATGCTGGGAAGTGTATGGGGAACTAAGCTACGTATGAAGATGGAAGGCCTTTTAAAGATCCTTAGGAAATGCCAAGACCAGGAGAAACCAGGGGAATTTGAGTTTCCTTTGTCAGTACCCTTTGAGAAACTGTCCTGTGTCCTGCCAGATCTTCACGGGGCAGAGCAAATGCAGTCATGCTGAAATGACTAACAGCAGCAAAAAGGACATTTTTTCTGACTTAGACTGATTACTTGATGGAGAAGGAAGAAAAATATCTTTCAGTCAAGATGGTAAACAAATGCTGTTTCAGCTAAGTAAAGAAAAAAAAGAAACACTAAGAGCGAAGCTGAAAGTCAAGTGGAAAGCAGAGAGTAGAGTGTCCCGTGTTGACACCAGGATGGAGCCATGACAGCATAATTTTCACTCCAGAGAGGCAGAGGGAGGTCACTGGATCCTCCTCGGTGCAAAAGAGCAGGGGGGCTGACTCCTTCTCAGAAAGGTGAATTTCTCTTTTTAACAGCTCAGCAGAGACCTCTAAGTCTTGAAAACTGGTTTGTATCTGAGTGTGTGTGTGCATGTGTGTGTGCGCGCACGCTCAAAACAGTGATGCTTTTACATCAAAATTTTCTGTCCAAAGACTGCTCAAATTCATACTGGAATGAAATAGCCTAAAGCAACCATGCAGCCTACGTTGTTGAATATTTCAAATGTTAACCAAACATATGCATTCATCATATAAGCTCTTAGACATCTCCAGCCTCCTAGACAGCAGGTGGAAATTTGGCCCCTTGTGCAAGTCACACAAGATCGATGGAGTGATTAAGGATGACACGGTTCTGAAATCCTGAGGGAAATACTATGCCTGTAATCAAAAGACAGATGCAAAGTGACCCCTTTGTGCAACTCAACTCCCTCATCAGATGTGAGACTTGGCCACAGTGAAGACAATTGAATTGCCACACTGTGGACTACAGCCTTTAATATTACTCAAAAGAATGCATTGCAAGATCTATGAAATGTTAAATGTTCTGAAAAGTGACTGAAAATATCAGAGGACCTAAAATTGTAATTATTAATACTATTTATTATATTTGACTTGCTAGACTTGAATAATCCTCAGTGACACTTGCAATTTCCATAAGCAAACAAACAAACAGAAATCTTTCTAGTTTGAAAACTAAGTCCATTCGTGTGAAACTAATCTACATTTCCCTATCAAAATTGGCTCAAGGGGGTTCTGTGGTTTTCTTTTTGCAGGCATTCATCTACCAGACACTGTCAGTTTAACTTCTGTGAAGTGATTTTATCCTAATTTGGGTATTGCACATTGTTTCTATCCCTTTTAACTGAGCTTTCTGGGAGCTCTAGTGAGAGGAAGTCAGTATTGCTGCCAAACCAACTGTTAAATGCAAGAAAAGAATTGAACATCTTTTCACTGGATATATTCTATGACAGCATCTGTGCTTGATTATCCTACCAGCAAACTGTACAGATGCTAAATGCTCAGTGTATAAAATGTTGCATATGTCTGTACAACTACAGAGACACACACATTTCCTAGTGCACCATGAATGAGATTCAGAAATAATACTAATAAAGGATAAGTAAGATGGATTTTTTATATTAAGTCAGAAAACAGTACATGCTTTTTGAAAACTGACTGCAGAGTAATCAATAGACCTGATCGTACACTGTATGAAAGAATTCACCCTGGACAAACTGGCTTCCAATATAGGACTATGAAGTCATGTTACAAGTCATTAATATAGAAAAATAAAATGTGGTCTGTAAATTTTTGTAAGTCATGTTTTCTGCTCCAAGGAACACAGTAATCTTACCTCAAAGGCTCCATGGACGAGATGAACTCTGTTGGTCTTTATCTGCTAACCAACTAAATATCAGAAAGGCTGAAATATTGCCACAGCTGACCCTCAGATTTTCTTTTCCTTATCAAATAAAACAAACTTCCTAGAGGAGAAAGTGAGAAAGATGAATCTTCATCTTTTTATAGGAAGAGAGTGAAAAGGACAAAGTGACTGCAGCACTTTAAAAAACAAAAAACAAACAAGCAGAGAAAGAAAATGTAAGGACACCCAAACAAGCAAATCCTAAGCCAAAACTTTCTTGGGTTAATGGAAGTTATTGTTTTTGCAACGTATGCTCTTCCAGAACACATCCTTCAATCTCAACAGACTAATGGGAGTGCATTTATAAGAATTATATTGTCAGGAGTTAGCAGTTCAAGCCATAATCAATTCAAGGAAAAAAAAAAACCATGAAGGCACAGAGCATTATTTTTCTATACTTTACAATTTTTCATTACTTTTCAAGAAAAATCTGCTGAAATTGTTTTACCACTTTCTACAAGAATAAAAAAAAATTATCTGAGATTTTTGTTAGCTTGTGTGTGCATACTCACATGTATGTGTATTTTGGTCTTACATGCAATGAGAGGAAAAAGCCTCCTGTGACACATCTGCTAGAACAGTTATGAACCACATAACTCCAACCACAAAAGCACGAGCTGGCCACAAACTGAATTTGCCATCCACATGCTCCAAGTTGCTCACCCTCCCTTCTCAAGCAGAGAAAAGTAAGGTTGCCTAAAGAATGACTGCATGTAAAGATGCAAAGTTGCTTCTAGTTTTAAGTGGCAGCCATACATGCAAGGAATTGAAAAACTTAAAAGGCAGAACTACCCCCTCTGTTGTACTACTACCTAATGCACATAAGCTTGAAACTCACAGCTGAGTTCAAGAGGAGAGCAACATTTAAAATAATTCACTCCAAAAGAAATTGCTGGACAATATAGATATAAAGATACTACTGATATTTTCATTCTATTATTTTAATAAATTTCTTTAAGGATAAACAAGTGAAAACAGATACTCAGCTGTACTGTGCCGTATACTAACAGAGGGCAATACAAGGTCTGAGAAACTACTAAGTTGAACTGCTACTCTTCATTTCACTAGCTGAAAGAGTAAAACTAGAATCCTCTAAGGGGAAGAAAAAAAAAATAAAGAAGGAAAAAAATCAAAATTCATTACAAAAATATCTTATGTAGAAGCTACAGCGATACAGAAATAAATACAGATAAACTAGGCCTGACTGAATTACAGTAATTTCTGTAAAACCACTCTGCTGGATTTTGCATATCGATTATTTTAATGGTATGGGTTTTTTTCCTAAAAGTATACCTTTGGGTTGCTCTGACAGGTTTATCTTCATGATATATGATCCCTCTGCCCTATTTTGCATAGTTCGAATGAGACTATAGAGGAAAATTTAAATGAGCAAAACCAGCTTTAACCCATATTCCTGAGCCATTCACGGGTATATGTGGTATATATTTTAAGATGAAGACTCTGCAGAGAAAAACATGGACACAGAAGAAGTAAATTTAATAAATTTAATTTTCCATTAAAGATTAATTAGGAGAAAACATGATGAGGGTGAAAATAAAAATTATATTTCTACAACTGCAGTTAGGAACAGCAAACCATCTTCTGTGTGTCCCTCATCAAAGCAGGGGAGTGATTAGGGGAGGGAAGACTCTGCAAGCATAGCAGCAGAATTCTTTCAAGAAGCTTCTTTCCCCAGCACCTGAGTAGCACAGGTTCTTAATCCAATTGAACTCATCACTGAGAAGACTGACTAATAGCAGCAAGCATCTCTGTGGAGGCTGGGTGTCTCTGAACCTGCTCTTATCTACAGACTCCAGCAGAACTCAGCCAGATTCCTGGCTGGAAACCAGAGCCAAGCACACATGGCCTAAGATCCCCTCTGGAAAGTTACTGCATAGATTCACATCCATCATAACTGTTTCCTTTGCTGAGGGGAAAAAAAAAACCAGCAGTACGTGGAGAATGCCCTAGAGTATCCAAAATTTATTCAAAAATTATGGGTGCTGGAAAAAAGACAATGTTGAGCAGTTCTTGACTTTAAAACCCAACTTTGTTTTTAAACTATTCAGGAACTGGGACATGGAAATAATTTTTTACCCATTACAGATCTGTGAACTGCCCCAGGAAAACTGGCTATTGCTTGCAACTTCTCCCGGTATTTATGAAGTTTTCCTGTTCACATCATGGAATTAACTGTTTTTCTACCTCAACCAGGTTGTATTACTATTTACTATGAAGGTGAATAGTATACTTAAATACATGAAGGTAAATATATACTTAAATGGTATAACTGATTTTAATATACAATATTTAATATGGGAAGGACACAGAAACAAAAAAATTTGCCTATGAAAATGCAAGTCACTATTTTTAAAGGAGCAGTGAAGAAAGAGCATAGAATCATAGAATGATTTGTGTTGGAAGATACCCTAGAGACTATCTTGTTCCAACCCCCAGGGCCACCTTGCACTAGAATGATGATTTTACTTGTTAAGGACTAGTATATAGAACAACTACTGAACTGTGAGAACATGGGAAGAGACCTGAACACAGAGCATTGGAAGTACCAGAACCAAAACACAACACTTGAGAATCTGTTCCTAGGTGGTCTTTACATTCTCAGTGATCAGTTCAGAAAGTGATGGAGCTTACTGTAAATCATCTGCTGCAGCTGACCAAGGCATTCTTTCCAAAAAAATGCAATGCAGAAGTTTGCCCTTTTTTTCAGTCCTACTTACTATTCTATTCTAGCCTGCAAAGTAAGCATTCAACCACAGGGTTACAATTTGCTTCACAACTGTATTAGTGGTTAGTTCTTGCTTCCCTATTCAATGCAGCAAGTCTTTGCATACACTTTGTGACTTAATTCTTGAATGGCACTTTTCTTCACATAACATTTGACTAATGTATCTTCAGGGCAGGAACAAAATTTTCTGTTTTCTTGTATCTTAATAAATCCTTGCTCTCCTGGATGTTCTTTCAATGCAGTCTAATGAAATTCATAGGATATCTGTTCATTCATAACTAGAACAGTTTCTATCTTGGAATTTTCTTTTTGCTTAAATAACAGTACAATAAGCCCATTACATTTAGAGATCCTCCCAGGGATCTACTCAGTCATCCACTTGTTCGTGCTTTTTTCCTATTGGACTTCATTAGCCTCATTCTTTACCATGTTTCTGAGAACCTGTTGTCCTTTCCTGTTTCTCCAAAACAAGACACAGATTCTTTTTTAACAGTTCCCTGGCATTTTTCAGTCAACATGAAGAACCATCTGTTCTCCTCGGCTTATAATTGCTATCCTTTCACTTTGTATATAAATAGTATAAAAAGTAATACTATTTACTTACAAGCCTTGAGCTTCAGGACACTTCACATTTTTCTTCACACACATTTTTCCTTTAGTCTTTTTTATTATGCCTTATTAGTCATCTTTCTTAGACTTATAATAGATCATAAGGTAAACCTTGTAACTTACTTGCATTAATCTTGTATTTGCAGGTTGTGGTTGAAATAATTTGTGATGCATTTTGTAATCTAGAGTCAAATTGAAGGTTACTGTCTAGGATACTCAAAAGTCTATTTCTCAGAGAAAGTTTTTTTCTTTTCATAAAATATAGAAAATAGTTTTTTCTGCCTAATAGCTAAATTCTTTCAGACATTTTCCTGCAACCTTGCTCTCTCTTTACATCTCAAATGAGAAATAAGGATATGTCACTGGAATTATTTTATGGAGAAAAAAAGGGGAATAAAGATGTACATTCTACTGTCAAAAATCATCATAACTATTTTAAGCCCCTTCTTAAAGACATTTTATTTCTTACAGCTGAGACTGTCCTCCTTCCTCTTTCCTCAGAAATGCTGAACTACTTGTTAAAGGATGTCACAGCGTCTTTAATCTGTCTTAAGGACATATCCTTATTTCTCATATGAGAAGGAGAGAGAGAATTGTATTGTTTCCTTTACTAGCTAAACATGAAGTTACACTTGAACTGAGTATCACCAGCTGTCTCAAATCTTTCCCCAGTGCATGTTTTAATGTGACTGTGCTTTGATGGCTCAGAGAGAAGAAAGGAATCCCATGCCAATCCATTCAAAAATCCGCTGTTAATACACAAAAATGCGTGCATTACACAAAAATGTGTGTTAGTATCAAGCATGGGCTTTAAAACAGTGATGGTCAAACCTCGAGCTATTCTTAAATGACACTGTACAACCAGAACCATCACTTCTAGAAGCAACCAAGTTCCCTTGCAGCACTGTTGATAAATGTATTTATCAGTTCAGAAGGCTAAGCAGGCAAATGACATAAATCCAAATAGCACAAGGGAAGCAAAGATTTATGGAAGAGGACGTATATACGTGAAAAAGAAAAAAAAAAAGGTTGAACAAGCAACAGTAGCCCCAAAGTGAAAGGATATGCTAATTCAGCTTATCCTTAAAATGATACAGTGCCAGCATCTTGAGAACAGATGTACAGTTCACCTTACAGAAATGGCCACATCTACTCAATTAACTGAATGCCTCAAAGGGTGCCCTCATTAACCATGACATCCTCTGTGGATTTGATGGAATGTGGAAGACACCTTGACAAATTAATTTTCTAAAACAATAAGCTTGGGTTAAAGTAATAAGCATTAAAACTACTTAAAGTTCTAATTTAGCAGGGATTGTGAAACAATGGCAAAATATCTTAACAATGAAATGTTAGTCACTAACTAACTAATACTGGGGCAGTAATTAAATAATAACATCATTAGTAAGCAATAACCACGAGCAGGTCAAAAACTTTTGGCACCTTTTCTGTGGATTTTCACTACTCTGACTTATTAAAAAACTGCTTGAAAATATTTTGTTTTCAGTTTTAGTTTTTTCCCTTAAATCCCAGAGTCTCACATGATTGCTGAGTCCCATGTTCAATTTTATATTACAATAATTGTCTTGATATGATGTGATAGGGTTCACTAGTATTGTAAAAGAAGTATTTTTCCTGATAAAAATTATTGCATTAATAGTGGGGATTTCACAACAGCAAGGAGACTGGCAGTTCTCAACACAGCAGAATCAGAGTTTTCCAGTTGCTGAACTAAGCTACAGACACCAATTTATTGACACAGACAGAAATAACTCTCTTGTGTTTTATCACATTCAGGAGACAACCTGACACGTTCCCTGAGATGCTGTTAAATGTAATAGGGTTTCTTTATTCCTAGGAGTCCATAGAAATAGCCAGTCTATAAAGCCATAAGTGTGGGGTTTTTTTCCAAAACAAGGGGTAGGCAGCATTCATGCTCTAAAATCTTCAAACAGAAGCATGAGGCAAAAAGAAATTCCTGATTCCAGTGGCACTCGAGCAAGACCCTGTAAACTATTTTTATTATGCACTTCTTCACACCTTCCATGCCCATTTGCATCCACAGTTTGCATGTAAGGATAGCTACGGCCAAAGCACTTTTATCACCCTTTCTGCTTTGAAAGCTGCTAAAAGTCCTAATGTATTCTCACTGTCTAGCTTTTCATCAACAAAGCAAGTTTCTTTACCCAAAATTCAGAGGAGTAACAGGCCTCACTTAAAAACTAGCAAAATTCCCAGGCCTGTTAACTTTCAAAATATTCACAGAAAGACCTGTTGTTTATGTCAAGCTCTTCAGAAATGTAGGAATGGCTTGTTAAGTAAGACAAAGAATTAAAAAAAAAAAAAAAGGCAGGGCAACCAAACTGAGAAATCTGACATAACCACGTGGAAGCATCTTCTACAGAACTTCCAATTACCTAAAAGGCAGAAGGGAGGAGGCTACTGTAAGACTACTTGGCTCAGAACAATTTCTAAAGAGCATTTATTATCAAAAATTAAACTAATGAAGCAAACAAAAGCAATTCTCATAAATGAAATAATGAAATGTAATTTCTGTGGAGCCAGAAAAGAGAGCTACAGAGTGTTCCCAAACTTCTCTTTTTTTTTTTTTCCTAGAAACACCCAGGGGGAACAAAGAAGCATACTGCCAACAGCTGACTCCAAAACTAGGTGGCTTCCTATAGTTTCAACTAGTTCCTATAGTTTCAAAAGGCTATAAGACTTTTCCAAAGAGAAGTATATAGTATAAGAACTGAACAAGAGCATAAATAAATAACCAGCTTGTGTAGAAGAGGCCAGCTGTGCCTCTTCTAAATCCACAGAGACAACTTAAAAAATTCGTGCAGTTAATTAAATTCTGACAACAGACCAGACTGTGGTTTTAGATAAAACAAAGACCAAAAGACCCCAAATAAATGTTTGTTGAGAAAAAAATGTACCTTTGGTTCACAATCAATCTGTCAGAATGACAGGGCTCTTTGTCCTGAATATGAAAACACGGAGTCCTGAAGCATAAATACATGCTTATAATTAAGTCAAAAAGCCTGTAGCCAAAACTCAACATCAATAGAAAAAAAAATTAAGTTAGCAATTTTAGCAGTCCTCTACAATAAAACACTACAATTTTAGGTAAATAAAGCTTCATATACACAATCTGTCATCACTTACAGAGTCACAGAAATGTTGGAAAAAACCTCCAAGATCATCAAGTCCAACCTTTATGTCCAAACTGCTTCTTTTAGAAGGATTATTTTGCAAGATTTTTACAAAAGGATCACTGCATGATTGTCATTCCAGCCTGGACTATTAATCAGAATTGCTTGTGAAAGCAAATGTGATATATAAGTGGTTAAAGCTGTACAAGCCTAAACGAGCAAGAGGAAAGCAGTGAAGGGTCAGGAAATTAAACTCATGATTTGCAGGCACTAGCTAAGGAATATGTGAATTTAATGTATAACTAATTACAAAGTGGAAAGACAAAACCTTGCTGCATTACAAAGCAAAGTAAACCTTTTACACCATCAAATAACTGCTTGCTTTGCAGGGGCAAGAGAATGAATGAAAAGGTAAGTAATGTAAAGAGCTTGTCAGGTAAAAGAGCTCTTGAAAGAAGATGGCAGAGAGCTGCTGAACTTCACCCAGAAGCAAAGGCCAGAATAGTGAAGGACTGAATCCTTCATCTCTATTTAAACATAAAAACAAACTAACTACATGGAAACTGAACAGTCTCTTTAAAAAAAGATACATCTGGGGTGAAAGCAGATTAGTACCTTTCTACAGTATCTCAGCAGAGTCCTTCAAGGACATTCTGCAAACATGCTACTTGGATATACTTTGAAAATTTTCTTTAAGAATTGTTTGTACTTAGAAACTTTTCTCCAAATTTGTTTGGAGAATTTTTTTTTAGAATTCTTAGTTCAGTTCTATTTCTTAACTGAGTAGAAACCAGGGGGTGTAGGTCTTCTTTTGAGGGTATAGATACCACTATACAGGACCTGTGGAAATTAAATGTATACTACAAAACCATTGGAATGGGGTACAGGGAAATCTGCATCAAATTTTTCTCCTTCCATTGACTTAGAGCAGTATTACACAAGAGCATACCACACACACACACACACACACACACACACATATATATATATATAAAATAAAACCTTAATAAATTGTTTGGAATATTAATGAGATAATTAAAGAAACCCCATGCCTGAGGTTTCCTATCAGCAAATACACAACTACTTCCATGGCCTATAGCATGCTGGAGACATTTCGAATGCCGTATTTTAAGTATGTTTAAAATACATTCTTTGCATTTTTCTTGTAGGAACTTCACTAAAGTCCTCAAATTTTCTCCTAATATAGGTTTACCTAATGAATACAGAAATAACTTAGCATAAAAAAAATGAACTTTTAATTCAGCAAGTTGAGGAAAAAAATGAAAAATTATTTATACCATTTCCTATCACTGAAGCCCTTTTATTTCTATAACATAAAGAAGTTGAGTTTCCAGGAGAAAACCCTTAGTGTACATCATAGGAGATATCAAACAAAAAACCAGTCACCAGTTTTGACAGCTTACATACTTTGAGTATCAGTAATTGACATCCATTTGGGACCTATTCTTTGGGTTTTGAAAATAATTCTCTTCCCTGCTGTCTGCTAATTATGTGTTTGAGAGCAAGAACAAACTGTTATTTTAACATCAAGCAGGAACAAACTGTTATTTTAACATCACTCCATACCTTGACACGGGGGA
This sequence comes from Promerops cafer, assembly GCA_013398275.1. Taxonomy (NCBI): domain Eukaryota; kingdom Metazoa; phylum Chordata; class Aves; order Passeriformes; family Nectariniidae; genus Promerops; species Promerops cafer. Next base: position 3,528,109 of record VZSE01027395.1, read on the forward strand.
AAAAAAAAAGCAGAAATCAGAGCCAAAATCACATGTTCTTAAGAAGACCAAGAAATAAACAAAAAGGGGAATATAAAAGGGCCTTTGTGGGAAAGAATATTTCTCAGAAGTTTTTTCCCACTGCAGTTCAGTACCGTATTTCTATAGAAATGGAAACATCAGAACACAGATCTTGAGTTCAGCACCATGCACTTCCACTTTTCCACTCTATGTTCAGTGACAAAGTGCCTTTGCCTTCTGGAATCCCAGTCTGCACTACAACAGTTCAGCAGCACGAAGGACAGCTGTGACCAACTGGAAACCAAAGGGGCATACACGGGCATCAGCATGAGAGGTGGATGCCCTCTTGTCAGCAGCACTGTAAAATAAAAGCAAGCAAACAAAAATACAAACAAACATAAAAAAGAAAACCAAAAATGCGCACACACCAAAACCAATCCCTAGTTTACTACAATTTCTATAGTTGACTTCTTAAACTCTTAAGGGATGGGCAGAATTCTTCCCACTTACTATTTTCTTGCAATTTATTTTTCAAATTTTGATGCATAATGAAATCATTTAAAAACCAACTTTAAAAAAAATATATTAAGCAGAGTAAAAATTATCTATTAAACCAATGAACAAAATGCAACGGGTTCTTAAAAAAGAAAAGCACCACTTTTAGAACACACTTTTTTTTTTAAATTGTACAGAGTGAAACAAATTAAATTTTATAAACTTCCATCTGGGATTCAGGATGTTTGATTGCATTTTTACGACCGACTGAAATGAAAATGACTAGTTTAGTTTGGCAGTTGGTACAGTTCTATGCCTGGAAATTTATCATGGTTTGCCATGTAATTTAAGCACTCAATTTCCAACAGCTACTGCTCTCAGTCTGGGGAGGCAGCAAGGAAAAAAAATGTACAACAAATTACACATGATGAATTTTTAGTAGCCCCTGTAGGGGGTTTTTTGTGTCACTAGCAGACAAGATACTGTGCAACAGACTGCCTGAGAGAAGAGGTTAACAAATTGGGTTGTAAAAAGAAGCTATGTTGAAGGTGACCTTCTGAGAAAGGTATTCCAGCCTCTAGCTGGGATGAGGAAAGGGTATGACTGCTGTCGAATTATATTAAAGCAGCTTATCACTCACTTCTCAAAGAGAGCTGTCCTGGCAATTTTGCTTTGTATTGAGTCATGTGCTACTGCACTCATGCATTTGTATGCCTTTGACATATTTTCTTGATTGGGCTTTTCAGGAATCCAGTGCTGGAATGCTAAGTCTTTAATCCTACATCATAAGATAGATACCAAGCTACTTAATTGTACCAGAATGACTTCTGCCCCAGGACTGGAAAGGATCAAAGCACAGGCAGCAGTTTTATCCATGTTTTCTTGGACTTCAGCAGAATGTAGGCACCAAGGTCCCATTGTACTTACCCACAAGCTGAACCAGCTTGTCCTTGTCAGGGAATCAGTGGTGAAATAAAAGTCTCAAATCAGTTTCGCACTCTATCTAGTCAACCAAGTGTTGTTTTAGAATGACAAATCTTAATGATTGCCAGTAGCATCCATGGAAGAATCTCTTCAAAGGTATTATTGAATCTCACAAAGCACTGGAGCAAGAAAGTCATTCCTCTTGTTCTATTTAGAAGAAATTCACAGTGGCTTATAGAGATACACTCTGCATTGGTAATGTGTTTTATACCTTGTTATTCTAGTAGAAAGCAAAGAGAAAAGGTCAAAAAACGCCCGGAGTTTTAAATTCATTTAAACAAATGAGTGGAACACAGTAGACTGGTTGTAAGGACAACACTGATCTTCTGAGGCAGGTCTCGTGGCATCAGTTCCCTTCAGGATGTGTACGACCACTTGATTTGGATTCACTACTTTAAGGAGTCTGCCAGTCTTTAATGATACATTAAGAAAAAAAGGACAAAGGCAGGAAATGCAGTAGTTACAGGCAGTGACATCACACCAAAGGAAAGTTGTAGTGGAGTACCTAGAAGGTAAATGCTGGAGCTCCAAATATTCAGCATATTCATAAGTGTCCAGAAAAAAAGGATGGGTAATGAAGCAAGAAAAATCCACTTATGATATTCAGTGAAGGGTTAGTGGAAGAACTGCAGGAAGACCAACCACATGGAACTGAGTGACCAGGAATGAAGTGATCAAAGACAGCAGGCAGATAAAACAAAGCAGTCAACTTAGTAATAAAAGGCGTGTAGGAAAACCAACTTTACCTCACACCATAGGGTGATGAATCAAGACAGACTAAAAGTACTGAAAAATGGAAACATACTCTCATAATTCAGAGGTCTAAGAAAACATTAGCTTAGCAGCAGGTCCGTAAAAAAACAAACAAAATGTTTTGAATTATTACAGAAGTATAAAAAGAACTGAAGAGCAACCACATGGAACTGTTAAAGTAGGGGGATTGTACATTTGTGAGTACTACAAGACCTGAATTTCCTAGACTATAAAGGACTTAACAGAAAGTAGCAAAAGCAAAGCTGTATATATAGGTGCCACTGTGAGTAAAAATATTTATTTTCAAGAAAAATAATTTGAAATGTTAGTATATAATATCAGCTTTGCGAGTACAAACCTATCCTGTAAAGAAACAAAATAAGTGATGTTTAAATGAGATAATTTGGAAAAACCTAAGCTGAGCTCTACTCATCTCCTAACTACTGACCTTCAGCATTGCTTCCTATGCCACATTCAATCTGCTGGGAGCTGTAAGTGCAGTGAGGGTCTTCCACACTGCTTCAGCCTGTAAGTGGGCTGAAACATGAAGCAGAATATTTCCACCAGCCATCACCTTCCCAGTACCCTCTAGACACAATTATATGTGTTTAAAGGCTTCTTCCTTCAAATTCTGCTCCTCCATGGCCCAGCTTGCTAAAGCTCCAGCACTGCACATTCCCCTTCACAGCTCCCAGATCCACAGGCACACCATGATGTTTACTTCATTTTTTAAATTCCCTGTGGTGCAACCATTTCTGCTTCTCATCCTTTGCCCTGTCAGATTTTAAAGCCAATGCACCTCCAGGTAAGGCATAGATGTAGTTACAGTAGTCAGTCTATTTAAGTGTGGAATGCTTCATCCTCAGGTGTACATTTTGGTGGTACTTCTTAAGTATCTGTGGTGCAATACAGATCTGGTATTTGATGCAGATTAACTAAATCTGAAAAAAAAGTAGCAGTACAAAATAGAAACTAAAATGTTGTATTGTTTGGAAAGAACAGTGTTGTAAAAATTTGTTGTCGTTGTTCATACAGTCAAACATACAATGCCACAGTATACGTTTATCTTACAAGTAAGTCTTAGTAGAAAGAAAATCTCAAACCTAAATTTTCTGACTTTCATCAGTAGCAATACAGCTAAAAGAAAACAGTCAACATAAAAGCACTGAGAAGTGTAAACACTCTATTTTCTATCATTACATGGCTCTCTTTACTGATGAACTCTACCTGGTAAGACAGGAGATAAGAGTACTTCTACTGATTTTGTAAATGGGGTGACACACATAGCAAACTGCTTATTTACACTATCAAGATGGATCACAGAATGGTCAGGTTGGGAGGGACCACAGTGGGCTGTCTGGTCCAACTTCCCCACACAAGCAGGGCCATCCCAGATTGTGGCCCTGGATTGTGTCCAGACAGCTCCTGAGTATCTCCAGTGAGGGAGACTCCACAACCTCTCTGGGCAACCTGTTCCATGTGCAGTCACATACACAGTAAATAAGCCCTTCCTCATGTTCAGTTGGAACTTCCTGTGCATCAGTTTCTGCCCACTGCCTCTTGTCCTATTGCTTGGCACCACTGAGCAGAGCCTGGCTCCAACCTCCTGACACCCTCCCTTACAGATATTGATGAGGTCTCCTCTCAATTTCTCTTCTTGAGGCTGCACAGGCCCAGTTCCCCCAGCCTTTCCTCCTAAGAGAGATGCTCCACTCCCTTAATCATCTTTGTCACCCTCAGATGGACCCACTCCAGGATATTTACAAGAATTCTATTACTTTTTGAAGGGCAGTTTCCTCCTTGATGAAAAAGGGCATCTTTTTACTATTTGGTACGACCTTATTGATGAAAACATCTCAGCAGACTAGTCATGAAAGAACTGGCCTTAGTCCTATAGTGTCTCAACAGGATGACATTTCAATTACTGTCACAGTACGATATTATACAGACAACAGGTAGGTAATTTAATAGATCCGTCCAGAACTTCCTGTAAGCAATACATACAATCCAATTAGCTTCTCACAATAGACTACAGCAGTTATTTGAGGAGCTTCAAGCACTTCATCTGGTAAGTCTTCACAGGGCAGGAATGCCCTGCTGTTTCTATTCTCATCTGTCACTCAGCACTGAAGTTTCAGAGTATTGTGAACGCGAATGCAGGGAATGCAGCACTTAAATTCACTTGTGTGTGGCAAGAGGGAGAGTGCCTGAATAGTAATGAAACTTCCAAAACCAGCAGTCAGGGTAACAGATACATTAAACTGAAAGTGAGTAGTGACTGTCAGCCACCATCACCTCTGTCTTCCCCAACATGCATTTCAGTTACTGTTGTAACTCACTGGACTCAAAAATCAGTCCAATTTTGAAGGAATAAATATTTCTACAATATAAAAATTTTGCTTTCAATGCTAGAGGTTCTGAGTGCTGAGAGAGAAGACATGACACCATGCTGTCCACTAAATATTTCTCTCAGACCAAACTCTTCATTGGTACAGATTTGCCTGCAGCTTTACACCAACGATGAATCTGATACACAATAACATGGAGGTATCAGAGGCTGTGCATAAATGCACATTTTTATATACTAGTGTCACTTGTGCTCTTCTTTCTCCTCCATCCTCTCTCCTCACCTTCGCTCCTAGTTTTCCTTAAAGTCTTATTTTATATTTGCTGTTCTCTTGACATTAAGTTGCATCTAATCTTCTTTGTTTGGCTACATTTTTAAAAGTTACTAGCTGATTGAATAAATTTAAAATTTTCTTGTCCTCACTAAAAAGCCCTGATGCCTTTTCAGGAATCCTGAGGAGCTGTGCACATAGGCTACGCAGGGAAGTTAATTATTAATTATCCAGTAAGGTGGAATAGTTAAGATTAATTCAGTCACTGTTGAGACCCACTCATTCAGAATTAAAATAGAATTTTGTTTCATTTCCTTGAGAAATGAATTATGCTAAATTAAAATGAGGTCACTTCAGTTCTGATTCTTCTGCAATGTAGCAGTTTTACTTAATTTCAATTAAATCTGCACATGAAGACAATCCCTTAAATTTCTCTGATGTTTTAACTCGTTTTCTGAAGTGGTAATGGAAGAAGCTTACAAAACTTGTGTTAGGCTGCAGTATAGCAATTCAAAAGCAGCTTATCATTGGTGCTTAATATTTGTTTGTCTGGGAACAAACATATGATAATTTGGGGAAATTGACTAAATATATACAATCATTAGCCTCACATTGACAGTAATGAAGCAATTTCAGATGCATTTTCTACAGAAGGCTATGCAGATTTTACTGTTGTGGATTCCATTTTACTGATAGTGAATTGGATAGTAAGAGTACGGACTGTACCTAACATGTAAGATGCTGATATGAGCACATTTAAAACTTGTAAGTGAAAATTAACATTGTATAGAAGAGGGATTTATTTAAAACTGGGTGTACTTATACATTTTAAATATATATTTTATAAAGGTAAAAAATCATAATTGTTACATAATCCAAGATAATCTAAATAATTAACAACAGTTGATTATCCTAGGTGTATGTACCCATACTATGTGTACTCTAATTGAATAGAAATGAACCCAATTTTTTTGGCCCCAAGCTGGATGCATCGCTGTGTGTCAGCACCACATTTGACCAGCAACTCTCCATTTGTAAGTGCTGCAGAAACCAGAGCCCCCAGGTCGCATCATGTCCTTGTCCCAAGGAAATCATCTGAGGGCACAACCTGACTTGGGATTTTTAAAGAAATTCTTCAACTAATGTAATGAAATGTAGCGATTATAATAAAGAATCTATGGACAAACTTTTGAGAAGTAAATGACATAAAAGCCTAATTCCTATTTTCGGAGTTGGCTAAGGAATCTATTTTCTGCTGACCTTTACAAGTATTACTATAAATCAAATATAAATGATCAACTGTCACTTTTTTCCCTGAAATTAAATGAAGTTTACAATAGCTGTCATAGAAAGGTCTGCACTACACAAATTCTAAATGTTGTTTGACTTTATTCACATGCCTCATAAAGGCATGTGAAGGTATTTATATTTATTTATCCTATTTATTTTACCTTTATTTATCATAAAGGTATTTAAAAATTTACAAATCTGCTGATAAAAACCAGACTAACAGACACAAAATCTAGTAGCTGTTTTCAGATTTATTCAATTTCTTAAACTAATGGAGTATGGCTGTGAATAAAAACAGACTTTTTTCCTCTCCATCCCAAACACTTTTATTTTATATTTAAAATTAATCACACTGCTTAGATGGGCACTCCATAAAAAGCTCAAGAGGGTAAATCAAATTGTTACCAGTTTTAAAAGCTAAAGAGCCTATTTGACACACACACAACAGTACTGTTGTGCTTAAAATGCTTATTTTAAGTTTATGTATTCTGAAGAAAGTAATGACAAACCTAATTTATAAAACTGTGGCATTTATATTATTTGGAATAGAACTTCAAATGCGGAATTGACAACAAGTTAGAGTTCAATACTGCAGGAATCTAATAATAATCAATATATGCTGTATGCTCAAAATGTTCAATAGTAGCAGAAACCCTCAGTAGCAGGATCCCCTAGAATACCTGCTGTAGCTTTGAAAAGGAGGTTTACAAAATATATATATATATTTTTTAAGCATTTCAGGGGAGTGAACCACTTAGGTCCAAGTGTGTACATATTTGCACCATGATACAGATTTCAGTTAAAGACATAAATTTGCACTTAAAAAATAGAATATAAAGGTAGTATCTTAGCTAATGTTTAAAAAAATGAATTGATCCAATTTTGACAGCTTTTTGCAGTGAAAAGTTCAGGAGTTTCATTTCAGACAGTTTTTCATTTGTTTGTTTTATTTTAAATTACTTCAAAAGTCAGTATTTCAATTTTGGAAATGAAAGAAGTATTGGAGTGAATTGCTTTGTCTTCCATGACAGGCTGTCATCATGAAGAGACAGGAGGCAAGTGAAGAGTTCATGTGAGTCAATATCCAAACCAATTCAGAGACACATAAGAATCTATAAGTGGAATTTAAATGAATGGGTTATACACAGAAAATATAAATGTTACAAATTAATTGGTCTAAAAACACAGTAAAGCAAGTACAGACCACCACACCATACCAGGAAAGAGAACAGTGGCCATGTGACAACCGGGGTCACTGCATTATTGCCCATAAACAGGTGACTGCCAGTGTAATGGGACATAAGATTGGCATTCACCAGCCACAAAGCAGCATTAAGTTTTATCAGTTCTGCTGTTTCTATTTGGCTGCATCAGAGCCAGCCACACAGAATAACCAGTTAAAGACTGAAGTGCTGTTAGCAGGTAGTTCAGCACCCACGTATTTCCAAGCCAACATATCACTGCTATTTTCCAGATCGGCCTTTAACTTTATATCCAAACATGGAATTGAATTGGCCATCATTTATCTCTAATGTTCTTACAGAATTCAAATATTAAACAAATGGAGAAAATATTTTCTGTTAATACAGGTTCACATTTAAGATAGCCCTTGCAGACTGTTAAGTATGAACATGAGGTTATCCCAGTTTGGAAGAGAGGGACATCCATGAAACTAAAAGTTAAAATACACACTATTACTGCAGTCACTAAATGTACATACATATATCATCCTATTTGGGTGAATTAGATTGTCATGGTTTCTCATTTTTCTTCCCAGCTCGCATCTTTCCCTTAACCGCCACAAATAAAACTATGAAGTAGGTCCAAAAATACTGGGGTTTTAAAACTTCCATTCCAGTGATCAGCTATTGACACTGCTACTGATAGGATGCATCCATCTTCCCTAGCTAGCCCTGCTTTAGATGTTACATACTCATTTTTTCTCACATCACTAGAGTTTCTAATCCCTTTTCAGGGTATTTAATACTACAGGGAAAAAAAAATGTATATACACATACACTGTCCTATGGACTAGTTCACAGATCTTATCCTAAGGCTACTCCATATGTGAAGCCTAACAAACCCAAGATACTAAAAAAAAAAACCATGCAGTGACTCTTATTACTAGTCTGTAAAAACACTGCCTGGAAAACTATTTCAGTTGACTTCATATTCAGTTCATAACTCCATTTAAACTATCTGCTTTAAACTTCTGGCAATTGCAGGAAGGTGCTCAGGCAAGATCACTTAATTGAGAATAAAAAGAGGCAGGATTACAGCTGCTGAACTGTGGTACTGCACCATTGAAGCAATGAAAACATCCCAACCCCAGGGAAGTTTATTTTGACTTTTGTGACTGGGTTGTTTGTTTGTTTGTTTTTAAATATCAAGACTGATGAAACTGGTGTAAAGTAGCATTTATCAAAGGCTTCATATTTTTCTTAGGTAAAAAAAAAAACCCAAACCAATTAGTAAATTGGTTTGAATTCTGAAATTCTGTAAATTCTGAATTCTTTCAAGAGCTGCTCCTTGGTAAATCCAGGAATCACCTTTTTTGAATGCAGGTTAGCAATATGAAAACATAGGAACTACCATACTGGTTCAGACTAAGGATCCATCTAGCTCAATATCCTGTCTTCACCAACAGCTATTAGCATATGCCCAGTGAAAATGAGAAACAGAAAGCACTTCAAACATTTTCCCCTAACACTTTCACAGCCATGGACTATTTTCATCTCAGGGAAATTCTTACATGTTTAATCTAGACAGTGTCTCCCAACAGGTTTGTTTTCCAACTCCTTGCCCAACTGGTCCCTCTGGACTCATGCAGAACTTTTTGCACTAACACACCCTTTAGTAAGGAGTTTCACAGGTTTATCAGCCCCAGGGTTTCATTCCTGGCCAGTAGTAAGCTCATTGCCTATCCATTCAGACATAAAGCTCATTTTGCCCAGCATGTACTACTTCATTTTATCCTACATTGAATTTTATCTGTCATTTTAGTGTCTTTGAGAATCATTGGACAATGTCTGTCTGCAGTAGAAAGTCCTTATAAAAGGAACAAAACCATAACAACCAAAAAACTGGTCTGTGCACTCCAAGATTGTGTTTATTTCAGTTTGCACCCAAATTTCTGATCTAAATATACCCTGCTCCTTGCTGCTCCTATACTCCAAGTTACTCTGTGCAATGGTTAAATGAAAAGTACACACACAGTGAAGAACTGTATTATATTGCACAAGGCTGAGACAGTCCTAATGCTGCCCTTTCCCAACATTTTCTCTGCATGATTTGGTAACTTTTAAAAAGTTCCTTTAAGAGTATTTTTAAACTCTATTTTTAAATTTATCAAGTGCTGTGTGTTACATACAGCTGAATTTCTAATACTATACTTATAAATGACATCAGTAGTTTGGACTCTTACAAGAACAGTACAGAACGTAGGACTTCCAATGGGAAGATGGTTAATGATGACTACAGGATGCTTTCCAATGTGTCATTTGCAAGAGAAGATGAACTTTATCTTTCATTATAATTGAGATTCAAACTTGGAATGAGAGAGTAAAACCTCAATTTTTTCAACAGAAATGGTATGCAGCATGCTAACTTTGTCCTTTTCCAATTAACACACCGTAAGAAGCCTTAAGACTTCAGTGAGGGCTCTTTTAGAAGGATCTGGAAAAAATCTTCTTTAAATAGGTTATATGATGGAGTTAATGCCTAAAAAACATGGGACATTTGAGTAAAATATTTAAAAATATTCACGGGAATATGTTTAAAGATTAGGGTATTGCCTTGAGATGCCCCACTTCAAGATATCCACTACTGCTTCATGCATCTGTGAAGTTCAGTCTATCTCGAATATGCAGGACTATAAAACTTGAAGCTGAAACATTTTGCACAACACTGAATTGCAAATCAGGAAGAGCAAAGGCAGTCTATGTAGACCCATTTCTGAAGAGGGAAAAATTGATAATTTTTGAGAGCTTAAATGTAATTTATTATAACACATATTGTAACAAATTATACTACTTGAAATCTGAGCAATTTTCGACAAAATTTCTGAAAGTTCACAGTAAATCTGCAGCATGTGAGAGACATATAGGTAGGATTGATATTTTGAGTGAAGAAAACAAATCATTTTCATTTTTATCCAATTTGAAGCAAAATGCATCATAAGTACATTAAGTTAAGGCATTCTCAGCTTTTCTCAGAATATATTTCACACTGCCTGCTACTAAGCTCAATACATCTTGGTCTTTTGTCTCAGAGCACTGTCTGTACTACAGCCTAAAACAAAATGCCTATTGGAGTGATAATATATATAGGGGTACCGTAATATAAAAGTGTTTTCAAAAGCTAGGTACTCAATAATGCAATAAATGAAAAATCCTAGAAACATTACAGGAAGACTCAGGCAAAATTCAACTAATATACTTAACAAGAGTTAACAACAACCCTCCAAAAAAACGTTTGGGGGAGTTTTGGTTGGTTGAAGTTTTGTCACGTATTTTTCTCTTAATGTCTGATATTTTTATACTCAAACACCTCTGTCAGCTAGTACATGAAACCTACTCAAAATCCCACTGTGCTAACATTCAGTATCCACCACACCCTTCCACTGAAGGGATTTCCCTCAGAGGAAGACGAATACCAAGACAGCATCTGCAAAAGTTGCCAGTCCTAATCAGGAAACTGAGCAAGCATAAAGTACAATGCAGAATTTCAAATTAAATCTGGAATCGTTTCTTTTAAATTAATGAGACTTTTTTCCCTAAACAGGACATGGCAAATATTTCACTCTTGCACATTGGAACTTGTGAAATTATCTATAGAGGGAAAATTGCACCTCTGTATAGGAGAAGTTACCGAAACCCCAGAGGTTCAAACTACCTCACAGGCAACAACCAAGAGATGCCAACCTTGAATCTGGAATTCTTTCCTATTAAAAATAAATGAAAAAAATACTAATTAGGTTCGTGAATAATACTGATTTGGTATTAAAAAAAATAAGAAAGAAATATTTTAGCAATAAAAAAAGGCATTTGGAAACACATTAAACCTGTTTTCCCCTGAATGTTGACATTTTAGGTTTTCCATAACATCTTCAAGATAACAAGTCCTTTTAAAATAATTATAATATATAAAAATATATAACTTTTATGTTATATCCTGTTAGCATAAAAAGGGAAACAGTCTTTTTATCTGCTTTCTTTGTCTCATATTTTTTAAGATTATTTTGATATTTTGGATTATTTTTGTCTTTTAATTTATTCTACTTCCAGTATTATGCACCATAGAAGTTAAGGCAATATGGTAACCTGCATTCAAAAAAAGGTGACTCCTCTTGGATATACCAAGGAGCAGCCCTTGAATGAATTCAGAATAAACGACTGTCCTAAACAGTCTCAGACTTTTGGCAGTGACAGGCACATGAAGTAGGACAGTCAGAGGAGTACAGTTCTGAGGCCTCCCACAGCTTCAGAGCTATGCTCAGATGATATATTCTTCTTGGCAGTAGGCCAGAAAACATTTCTGTGACAAAAAAATGCAAAATGAAAGACGAGAGACTACCTTTGGTAATCTGTTTTATCAAAGAACATGCCATCAGAAAGTACAACCTGCATTCACTAATTGGTTTGCTTTTTTTTACCTAAGAAAAATATGAAGCCTTTGATAAATGCTACTTTACATCAATTTCATCAACCTTGAGATTCAAAAACAAAGAAACTAACAAAATCCCCAGAAAAATCTAAAGAAGTCAAAAAACCCCACATCAATCCATAAACTAATCCACAAAAGCCTAGAAGAGTGAGATTACTTCAGTTTGTTGGAGAGAGTACAATTTCACAGCCAGGGTTGTTCTCCACATCATTCCCTGTAGACATATATGCTAACTGGGAATTTGAATCTGTCCTGTAAAACCTGGCCTCCTATATGACACTTAATAGGTTATATCAGACATTTAATAAAAACATGCCTGAAAGGGATGCAATTGTGAAAATGTATCACTGAATTCAATGGCAGTTTTGGTTCTATCATCTCTTTAACCTTTCATCAGTTGTGACACTTAAGAAAAATTTCATAGCCATTGCCCTGAAATCACTTTTCATCCATTTTAAAATAATCTGTGACCTACTTCTTCATTTCACAATGATTTATTTTGTTATTTATAATATGCAAATCCATGTTGCATCCAAAAATGAAAACATTCTCAAGAGCAGTGCCAAGATTTTATGACAGTGTTTCAAAGACCAGGTGCTTGCAAATCAAGAGGCAGGACGCAAGAAAGTAGGATTTGGTATGGTATTTGGTTTGCCATCTTCAATGAGGGAATACATTTCACTTGTGGAAACACATCAACTTACTGCATAACAGAAATCATGGGAAAGAAAAACTTTGTTTAAAAGACTATTTCTTTTCACTACATTTTGCTATCAATCATAGTGACTTGCTGTAAAAAAAAAAACTGAGAGAGATCTGGATGCATTCATGCAGAGATTGCCACTTAAAACCCATTGTAAAGATTTATACAGGATTTACCTTCAGGCAAGGGGGTAGTTTCATTAATATTGGTTCCAGCTATGAAGCACAAGTCCATGCTTATATATTATTACAGACAGCTATATGAGACCATTTTTATTTTAAACACTTAGATTTACCACAGAACAGGTCTGGAGTGCTATAAATGGTTATGAAGCACAAGCCATAGAACCAGTAATTAACAGTGACTCCTTAGCCAGGCTCATAGCCACTAAACCCAGTCTCCCTCCTGTAACACTTTGTTTTGTTTTCTGATCAATGTAATCACACCAGCTGCAGCTCAGCTTGTACGAAGGTGTAGATTAAGTATATATTCAACATGCTTATCCATACAGGAAGAAGGGATAGATTAGACTCAATGCAAGTACTTTTAAGAAAGTGTAGTTCCAAAATATTAAGTATAGTTTAAATACTACGGAACACCTGAAAAAGAAACTAGAAGTCAAATCATATCAACAAGAAAATGAAATTATGTTCACCATTGTGCTTCTTAGTAAACATTTACACTTTGAAATTAATTGGCCACTTGGGTGAGGAGATTGCCTGCTTCTAAGAAGTTAAATAAGCACACTTTTTTTTTCTGATACCTATCCTAAATTTTTGAATGCTCTATATAGAAACAGCAGTATCTTTAATATACAAAGTATAACTTTCTAACACTTTCAACTAGGCTTTCTCATTCATCTTCATTAATTATCAACTAATTACCAACAGAATGAATTATGCATTAGATTTTTCAGGTTGAACAGTAACTGGTTTGCAACAGTTGAGGTTACTGAGTAGGACTGGGCTATGCAAGAGCTTAACAGTGGAGCTCTACCTCCCTTGGCATTTTAGGTATTATCACATTATCCTAATCTCATTTGCCACATCATTTGAACATGATGAAGTCTATTAACTTAATAAGAGTAGTAAGATACCATTACCTGTAGTAAAAACAAACTGAAAATCTCCTCAGACGTATCTCAGCTCTTCCTAAGAGAGGGGATTTTTTGCTTGCTTGCTTGCTTGCCTTTAGGAAAACGTGTCTGAGGCCACTCCACTAGGCTTTTTATCATTGAATACATGTTGCTTAATTGTAAAAAAATAACTTCTTTTAGTGATAGCATATGAATCAGTATCCACAGCAAGTCTTGAAAACGGTTTTGAATAGTGAGCTCAGAAGGGCTGCAGCACAAATGTCAGTCTGAAAAATAGAGTAGTGTGTGCATCATTCGCTAGACAGGAAAGAAAAAGCTTGGATGACTTTGTGAAGAGTATTGCTATGAATTTCTAACACATCTTTCTTCTTGCATCATATATTATTTAATTTCCATAGCAACCCACAGGAGCAAGAAGCCAGTGTTTTCAGAAAAATTTGAATTGATGCAGTTTACAAAAGAGAAACTATGATAGACTAGGAATGATAGAGAAAATAAAGGCAGGGAAATTCTGTTACCAGACACTCAAAGTTGTTAAAAAGCTGTGTCAGATTTCCATAACTTACAAGCATCCTATAAAGTACGCATTGTCAGTGTTTGTGCTATGACTTTTACAGCATTGTAACCCTAAATCTGATTAATTGCATGCATCAATTCTTCCAATTATTGCTGAAGAGTCAACTTTGCTCTCCAATCTTTTCATCTGTGCCAAAACAAAAAACACAAATAACCAACACACCACCAAACAAAAATAACCAGCTGAAACTTTCAGATGACTTTAAATAAATGGCTTTTAATTCTCAACAATCGTGTTAGCATAATTGGATATTATCTGCTGATGCTGGACTTGCAGCTCTGCAAGGGAAAAAAGAAGTAACTGAAGTCTAGAAAGAAGCACAACTATGTTTTATAAATACAGAATGACATCATGTAAGTTATATTTTTCAGCTGTTGAGAAAAGCCACAGAAAATGCTAAACTGTGAGAAAAGTATATTTCTACAGCATCTGCTCACTCTAGCTTAGAAACCTTCCCTGATACTGCTCACTTTGTCCAAGGTTACAGAAAAAAAATTACCTAAGGAAAGTGGACAACCACTATGTTTCAAATTCCTTAAGGGCAAAGCACAAGTGTTATTTGAAATTTCCTACAAGATACTATAACATCCCATTGACAGTTTGCAGCTGACTTACATCTTTTGATAAGCAAAACCAAGCCTCCAAGAAAAAGAATGTAGTGTGCTTGTCAAAGAATATCAGTCCAAGAAACAGTGAAAATAAAAAACATGAGATTCATCCTTTATGACCAATGTGTCTTCCCTGCAGTACATTTAACACTTACAGGTGGACAGGTGGAAGCATGTACACTCACATCCCAATTTGGGTTCGTGTGTGTAAAGGCTTAGAGAATGTCAGACTGTCTAAACAGGGTAACATCAGACTATGCTCTGTTTTCATTATGCTCAGCCACAAAGTAGTTCACAGATCTTCTTTTATTATTATTTATAAGATGAAAGGAATGGTAATAGAAAACAATGACAACCCTGTATTATTCTTAGGCAATTCTCTCGTTATCATGCTGAACAGCTCGACTGTACAGAGAAAAACATTCATTACCTGTGTGAAGAGAACCTGTGATTAGCCTGAGAAGGTACTGGGCAAATTTCATTATTTCCCGCTTACACCGCTTCCTACAGCCACTCATCTTAGGCAATGGGGTATTCCTCTGAGGAGAGCCTGAAGACTTTGCCAATAAAGGGAACAGTTTCTGCCAGCAAACTTCTGGGGCAGTTCAGAGCCTCACACGGCCTCGCCGCCTCCTCAGGGCCGAGCAAACTCCCGCCGATCTACCTCGGGTGGCTGCGCAAGGGAGCCCGCGGCGGCCGGCGGTGCGTGGCGCGGGCGCTGCCACGGCACAGCGCGGTGCGGCACGGCTCGGCTGGGCAGGACACAGCACGGCACAGCACGGCACAACACGGCACGGCACGGCTTGGCAGGACACGGCACGGCACAACACGGCACGGCTGGGCAGGACACGACACGACACAGCACAGCTCGGGCTCGGCTCGGCACGCCTCGGGCAGGGCACGGCA